>CM053034.1:141876506-142325571 GCA_028564925.1 Lithobates sylvaticus
CGGCTCCGCTCGCAGTCCTGCCTCCCTGCTATTTCGGGAGCGAGCGCAGGGAGGCGGGACTGCGAGCGGATTTTAAGGAGGAAAAGTGCATGTTATGCGCCGATAGATACGGTAGTTTGCATTTCATTTTATATGTCAGGCAAAAAGGAAGGCCCTCACACATGTTCACTTCATCAAATCTGACCCTCTTTGAAAAAAGTTTTGGATACCCCTGCCTTAACCGCTTCCCAACTACCTCACGCAGATATACTGCGGCAGAAGGGCACATACAGGCAGATTAACGTACCTGTAGGTTCCCCCTTAAGAGGCGGCTTGCGTGCGCTGGGAGCTCCGTGAACGCGATCATGGGTCCCGCGGACTCCATGTCCGCGGGGATACCCACGATCGTCTCACGGTGAGGAAGAACGGGGAGATGCTAATGTAAACAAGCATCTCCCCATTCTGCCTAATGACACTGTAATCAGGAGCGGTGATCAGTGATGTGTCACACACAGCCCCCCCCCCACAGTTAGAATCACTCCCTAGGAAACACTTAACCCCTACAGCGCCACCTAGTGGTTAACCCCTTCCCTGCCAGTCACATTTACACAGTAATCACTGCATTTTTAATTGCACTGATCGCTGTATAAATGTGAATGATCCCAAAAATCGCACCAAAAGTGTCCGATGTGTCCGCCATAATGTCGCAGTCACGATAAAAATCACTGATCGCCGTCATTATTAGTAAAAAAATATTATCATCAATAAAAATGCCATAAAACTATCCCCTATTTTGTAGACGCTATAACTTTTGCGCAAACCAATCAATAAACGTTTATTGCAAATTTTTACCAGAAATATGTAGAAGAATACGTATCGCCTAAACTGAGGAAAAAACTTTTTTTTATATATTTTTTTTGGGGGATATTTATTATAGCAAAAAGTAAAAAAAAATGCATTTTTAAAAAATTGTCGCTATTTTTTTGTTTATATCGCAAAAAATTAAAACTGCAGAGGTGATCAAATACCACCAAAAGAAAGCTCTATTTGTGGGGAAAAAAAGGACGACAATTTTGTTTGGGAGCCATGTCGCACGTTCGTGCAATTGTCAGTTAAAGCGACGCAGTGCCGAATCTTCCGGGGCTGAAGTGGTTAAGGGGTCAAAGAATGTGTCATCAGGGCCGGTGCTACCACTAGGCAAACTAGGCGGCCGCCTAGGGCGCCCTGCTGGCTAGGGCGCCCAGCCACTGGTTTTCCTACTCTCTTCTCTCTGCAGCAAGCAACTAAGTCTCAGGAAGAGCACGCAGCAGCCTCTCCGTTCACACATAGTGTCAGAGGCATAGCAGTGGTGGAGGACTGTGTCTGTGTCCTGACTCCCGCAGCAAGCAAACATTCATTGATGGGCACTGGTAGGCTGCATTGAAGGGCGCTGGTGAGGCTGCATTTGATGGGCGCTGGTGAGGCTGCATTTGATGGGCGCTGTTGAGGCTGCATTTGATGGGCGCTGGTGAGGCTGCATTTGATGGGCGCTGGTGAGGCTCCATTTGATGGGCGCTGGTGAGGCTGCATTTGATGGGCGCTGGTGAGGCTGCATTTGATGGGCGCTGGTGAGGCTGCATTTGATGGGCGCTGGTGAGGCTGCATTTGATGGGCGCTGGTGAGGCTGAATTTGATGGGCGCTGGTGAGGCTAAATTTGATGGGCGCTGGTGAGGCTGCATTGATGGGCGCTGGTGAAGCTGCATTTGATGGGCGCTGGTGAAGCTGCATTTGATGGGCGCTGGTGAGGCTGAATTTGATGGGCGCTGGTGAGGCTGAATTTGATGGGCGCTGGTGAGGCTGAATTTGATGGGCGCTGGTGAGGCTGAATTTGATGGGCGCTGGTGAGGCTGCATTTGATGGGCGCTTTATTAAAAAGGTGGGATTTACATGGGCAGGGAAAAGGGGCGGAGCCAGCCAGGGGTGGGGTCAGCAAAATGAGGTTTCGCCTAGGGTGTCAAAAATCCTTGCACCAGCCCTGTGTGTCATCATGCAAAAGATATCATCTTTCTAGAAAAGGTTTAAAACTCGAGTCAATTTTTCTGCCTGTGTCCCAGTGGAAATACTTTTCCTGTACAGAAAAAGTGACAGGAGTTAAAAGCAAACCATTTCAAATATGGGGAATCCCTCTCTTAAAGTGATTGTAAACCCTCACTATGTGGATATCCCATATTTTGGTGGTTGCACCATAAGCCTTGTTGACTCACTGAGCATATGCTCATTTGAGTCTTCTCACTACGGTAAGCCTCCTCACTAACCAGTGGTGGTTCTACTGTCTGTCTCTTCACCTCAACACTGATGTCACGTGGGATCCCACTTCTAGTCACACAATTTGTTTTCACCGTCTATTCAAAGACTGTTGTGTTTATGTTTCAAAAGAACCTTTATATGATGGCACATGGATTTTAGTTTGGGTGTGAATTCCACATCTCTGTTTCATTATTATACGTTTTTTGCGGTCATTGCACAGTGTACATTTGTTTGTATATACATACATTTTTCATTTTCTTGAGTGCTGCACAAAATTTTACTTTTCACCTATTGTATTCTGACAGCAAGAAAACTTTCCCGCCATTAGGACACTGATCAGTGTTATCTGCTATAGCCGTCGGCATTGATTCTGCAGGTAAAGCTCAACAGGCTGGCTGTACATAAGTCTATCTACTGTGCATACATGAATTGAAATTGGACCGGTCCCGGCTGAACCGTCCAAATTTTGACCCTTAAGAAACAACAAATCAGGTGTTAGTGACTAAAAAACACTTAAACGGTCCACCTACTGTACAGCAGGGGTCTCCAAATTCTTCAGTTCAAGGATCACGTCATATGTTTTACAAATTATGAGGGCCAAAAAAAAAATTTTTTTTTATAAATCAAATTTAAACGAATGAACATGTTTTTAAGCCCCATACACACGGTCGGATTTTCCGATGGATTCTGTCCTATCAGACAATGTTGTCGGAAATTCCGACCGTGTGTAGGCACCATCGGACAGTTTCCATCGGATTGTCCGAAGGACAAAGTCCTATCTCCTGCTGGATAGATTTTTTGACAACAAAGTCCGATCACACCAAATCCGATCGTGTGTAGCGAATTCCGACGGACAAAGTGCTACGCATGCTCAGATCACATTACAAGACCAAAGCTATTGGCTACTAGCCTCTACGTAGTCCCGTCGTAGGCAACAAACGTCACCACGTTCAGAATGATCGGATTTTCCGACAACTTTGTCCGACCGTGTGTACGCAAAACCAACATCGGACAAAGTACGACGGACATGATCCGACGGACCTGGTCCTCGGATAGTCTGAGCGTGTGTATGGGGCTTTACTTTGAGTTGTTTTTTTTAACTTGATATGATTGATCAACAAAACAGTAAAATAAAACAAAAAAATTCTAAATACATCCAAATGGTATAGGGCTCGCTAGACATGAGTACAGGTTGTGAGTATTGAAGTATAAACATATTCTCCCTGAAGAAGAGGCGCTTAAGAGGGGATATAATAGTGATATACAAATCTTTAAATGGTGACTAGCCCTGTAAAATAACTATTTAATCGTAGGTCTCTGAAGAAGACACACAACCAGGCAAGGAAATTGTAGGAGAAGCGGTTCAATCGTAAAGTGCTTTAGGGGTTCTTTACTGTATCAGCAGTAAGGATGTGGAACTCCCTTCAAGAGTTGGTGGCATTAGCAGTGAGTGTAGATAAATAAAAAAAAACATTTAGATGTGTTTTTTATGCCCCGTGCACACGGTCGGAAATTCCGACCACAAAATCCGTCGGATTTTTTCCGACGGATTTTGGCCGGCACTGGTGTTGCATACACACGGTCGGACAAAGTTGTCGGAAAATCCGATCATTCTGAACGTGGTGGCTAGTAGCCAATACCTTTGGTCTTGTAATGTGATCTGAGCATGCGTGGCACTTTGTCCGTCGGAATTCGCTACACACGATCGGAAAAAGTCCGACAGGACTTTGTTGTCGGAAAATTTGAGAGCAGGATCTCAAATTTTTCCATCGGAAATTCCGACGGAAAAAGTCCGATGGAGCCCACACATGGTCGGAATTTCCGACAACATGGTCCGATAGGACATTTTCCGTGTGTACGGGGCATTAGTGAGTGTAATGTACAGGGCAATGGAAAACTGTGGTGACACAAACAGACACACACACACACACACACACAGGTGTGTTGCTTTGCTATTTGAGTGATTTTTTTAATAGCATAAATGTATAGAAGAGTACATTTTAGCTATCAGTAGCTTCAAAAGCTGAGCTTCCCCTATTCAAATGCTAATTAACTAGTTTGACTGTTTCACAGAGACTAGTAAGACAAGAAGTGATGTTGGCAGGTAATGGGGAGCGGGAAGAACGGACTTGTTGAAAACAAAGTAAGCACTCGGTTTGAGGACTTTAAAAAGCAAAGAGGAGTTTTGAAGAGATGCTGGATAGAAGCTTCACATCATCAGGAAGAACAAAGAAGGAAGGAGACTCCTTAAAAACAGGGAAAGTCTGTGCCAGAAGGAACTTCACCTGAGGATGATGGTAGTGCCCAATGTCCTGCAATTGCTTGAGTACAGCCTGGAGTCCTGGTGGCCTATGGAGATGGTGAAGTATAAACCAAGCTAAGTGACTTTAAGTGTATGCCTATTGTACACAGACCATTGTTCATGCTCATTCACTAGGAAGGTTGGGTAGCGTGCGCATGTTTTGTATGTACTTATATCTGTAATACTTTGTAAATCTTGTATTGCTTTCCCACAATTGTAAGCAATTTGTGTGTACAGAATTCTTTTTTAGCAAAAGCACATAATATACTACACATGTTTTTATGCTTCCTTGCTTTACTGCAAAGTGACTTTAAATAATACAAAGCAAAATAATGGATTGGTGTCTTTAATCAACCAACTATGTAATCCCCCCAGGTTAGATTTCCAAGGATTCAGTGCATTTTGTTTGAAGTTCAGTGAACCTGAGCTTACAGGTGAATCCAATTGAAGTTTATGGGGTGGGGTGGGGGACAAATCTTGTTAAACTCTAGCCATTTTTAAGACTAAGGCCGTGTACACACGAGCGGACTTTCCCACGGGATTCCTCCCAAAAGTTTTTCCCCCCAAAAGTCCGGCGGACTAAGTTTTAAGTTCAGACTTAAAATTGTCCGCTGGACTCGGCAGTCCGGCGGACAATCCCGCCATCTGTGTGCTAGTCTGCGGGACTTTTGAAATGAACAGACTTGCCTCGCACACGGAGGAAAGTGCGTTCATTTAGAACGTGACTCCGTGTAGATAGAGCTAGCGAAGGCAGTGAATGCCGCCGCGCTAGCCCCGTCACCTGGTATGGTTTTAAAGGGGAATCCCTACGCCGAAAAAACGGCGTGGGGGTCCCCCCCAAATCCATCTCAGACCCTTATCCGAGCACGCAGCCCGGCCGGTCAGGAAAGGGGGTGGGAGCGAGCGCCCCCCGCTCCTGAGCCGTACCAGCCCGCGTGCCCTCAACATGGGGGGTGCCCTGGGGGATGCTCGGACTGTGACATCATATGGGGGCGGGGTCACCATGTGACATGAGCATGTGACCGGCCCCTTGTCCCTATATAAGTCACAGCACCGCGTGTCTGAGCCATTACGGCCAGAGAGAGCGTTGTGTCAACATCGGATGAAGAAAGAAGAACAACAAGCAGAAGGCAGCGGGGACAACAGCGACGACGGCAACAGAAGCTCCGGCAAGAACAGAAGAGACCCCCAAAGTCGGAACAAGATCCCCAGACGACGAAGAAGAAAGCCGGGCTCCTCCGCTAGGTAAAAGAGCATAAGATAGCGGAGGAGTCCGGCGAGAAGACCCTCCAAGACGGAAGAAGACCCCCGGAGCTGTGCAATAAAATATTTTTAAAAATTGTGTCGTTTTTTTTAATTTACACTTTTTTTCTTAGGTGAATGGGTAGGGGTACACCGTACCCCATACTCATTCACATAGGGTGGGGGGCCGGTACCTGGGGGCCCCCTTATTAAAGGGGGCTCCCGGATTCCGATAAGCCCCCCGCCCGCAGACCCCGACAACCAGGGTTGTTGGGAATAGGCCCTTGTCCTCATCAACATGGGGACAAGGTGCTTTGGGGTGGGGGGGCACAGGGCCCCCCTTTCCCCAGGGCACCCCCCATGTTGAGGGAACACGGCCTGGTACGGCTCAGGAGGGGGGGGGGGGGCGCTCGCTCGTCCCCACCCCCTTTCCTGACCGGCCGGGCTGCATGCTCGGATAAGGGTCTGAGATGGATTTGGGGGGGCCCCTACACCATTTTTTCGGCGTAGGGATTCCCCTTTAAGTCCATACCAGGTGATGGGGCTAGCGCGGCGGCATTCACTGCGGCATTCAAAAGTCCAGGCGTGTGTGGGCAAGTCCACGCGGTCGGAAAGACCTCCGATGGAAAGCCCGGCGGTTTGTCCGCTGGACTAGGTCCGGCGGACAATCCCACCGGAAAGTCAGAGCATGTGCAGGCAAACTGCTTTGAAAAAAGGCATGGGGAGCAGGTCTTAGAAGATGCTTTCCATTAAAGGGCAGGTGGAAAATATATAGATAATACCGCGCTATCAAAAAGCAGCTGCAAGCACCGCAAATAACAGTTGCAAATATTGTATCTAAAAATATAATGGTACAGCGCTAATATCATATAAAATGAATAAAATGAAAATATATAGGTATTTTAAACTTTTAAACTAAAATAATGATGATAAATAATGAATCGCAGTCATAATATTACATAAATATGTGCAAAGATTCCAAAATTCCAGATATGGAACTATGGAAATATAATGATTGAAAAATACAGGTGCAGTGAAGCAACTTGAAATGAACTATACACAATACAAAAACCAGTAGTGTTATAAAATGAAATAAATCAAAAAGTCCACTTGGTGGTAAAAAGTGTTGATAGAAGAATATATCTTAACCACTTCGCGCCCGCGCTATAGCCGAAAGACGGCTTATGCGCGGACGCTCCCTGCCAGCAGGACGTCCCTAGACGTCCTCCTGTTTACTTCCTCCCTGCGCGCCCTCAAAGGCACGCAGCGGGAAAAATCTGTGTTGGCCTTGTCCGTCGAACACGGCCAATCACAGATCACTGTAAATGGCCAATCACAGCGGCCGTTTACAGCGTGATCTTAGCAGCCAATGAGAGATGATCTCAAATGTAAACATATGAGATCATCTCTCATTGCCGGATTTCTCTCTCCTCACACAGAGACAGCGTGTGAGGAGAGAGAGCGATCTGTGGAGTCAGTGAGTGTTACCAATTGAATAAACATTTTACAGTGCCATCAGTACACATACAGTGCCATCTGCCAGTGCCATCTGCCAGAGCCATCTGCCAGTGTCACGTGTCATCACTGCCACGTATTAGTGCAATCTGTCAGTGCCATCTGTCACCAGTGCCACGTATCAGTGCAATCTGTCAGTGCCACCTGTCATCAGTGCCACGTATCAGTGCCATCTGTCAGTGCCACAAATCAGTGCCATCTGCCACATCAGTGTCACCTGCCACATCAGTGTCACCTGTTAGTGTCACCTGTCAGTGTCACCTGCCACATCAGTGTCACCTGCCAGTGTCACCTGCCACATCAGTGTCACCTGTCAGTGCCATTTGTAATCAGCATGTCACAAAGATTATTTTCAGCCGAGGAGGCTTACGACATTCTTGTGGCCGACGAGAGCAATGGGGAGCTCTCCGCTTCGGATTCCTCCTCCTATTCAAATTCTGAGTCTGACATGGACTACGCGCCTGTCCTAAGTAGTGGTACAATGACAGCCTCAGAGGAGGAAGATGAGAGTCTGCCCGCCAGACGAAGGCGTACTGGTGAGGCAGTGCCATCCACCAGTACCGCAGTGCCATCCACCAGCACCGCAGTGCCATCCACCAGCACCGCAGTATCTCGGCAAAGGCCAAGTTCCAGTGGGGTGTCACCTCAGCCCCAAAGGGTTAGGTCCCATGCTAGCCTTCCCTATTCCCTTCAAAACCCCTTGTGGCTTCCTCCTAATTCAGGAGAAGCTAACGTTCCCCCTTTCACTGCCTACCCAGGAGTCCAGGTGGACAAATTTTTCACCGATAGATTTCTTCAATTAAATTTTTACTGAGGACATGCTTGCATCGATTGTGGCCCAGTGCAACCTGTATGCACAATTTATAGCAAGTAACCGAACGTCCTCTTATGCTCGTCCCTAGTGGAGAGCCCCAACAGTGGAGGAGTTTAGAATTTTTTTGGGCCTCACATTCTGTATGGGACTAAACAATAAAAATGAAATACGTGCATATTGGTCAACCCTCCCCATCTACCACATGTCCATCTTTTCCTCAGTAATGCCCAGGACCACATATCTCATGATTTTGAGATTCCTACACTTTAATGATAATACCCAGTGCCCTCCCCGAAATGACCCAAATTTTGATAAGCTTTATAAAATTTATAAATTATTTTTCTGAGATCTTCCCCCAGTTGTTTACCCCAGACCAACACATATGTGTGGATGAGTCCCTAATCAAATTTTCTGGCAAGCTGGGCTTAAAACAATTTATTCCCACCAAAAGGGCCCGCTATGGGGTGAAAATGTATAAACTCTGTGACCGAGCCACAGGGTATACATATTCCTTCATGGTATACGAAGGAAAGGACACCCAGCTACATCCCCCTGATTGCCCAGAATATATTGGATCGAGTGGGAAAGTCGTTTGGGGACTCATAAACCCACTCCTGGAGAAAGGTTACCATCTCTATGTGGATAACTTTTACACAAGTTTGCCCCTGTTCCGAAACCTTCACAGAAAGAACACTCCAGCATGCAGCACCATAAGGACGAACCGAAGGGCTTTCCTCAAAGCCTCGTCAACAAGAAGCTGAGAAGAGGGGAGACGGCGAGCTTACGTAATGAGGAAATTTTGGCTGTGAAGTGGAGGGACAGAAGGGATGTGTACATGCTTTCTTCGATCCACAACAACACATTTGTTGAGATCACCAGGAGGAATGGCCCAATACAGAAGCCACTATGTATCCACGAATACAACATGTTCATGGGGGGTGTCGACTTCAACGACCAGATGCCTGAACCTTACCTTGCCACAAGAAGAACATACCAGTGGTATAAAAAAGTTTAAATTTATTTCTTTAATTTGGCCACATACAACACCTATATAATCTACCGCAACTCCACTGAAAGACCCAAACCCTTCCTTGCTTACCAGGAGGAAATCACCACTGCCCTTATATACCCGAATGGCCCACCAGAAAACATTTGATCCGATGTCATAAGCAGACTCTCTGAACGCCACTTTTACAGATAAAATCCCTCCCAGACCAACAGGCCAAAAATGTCAGAAAAAATGCTGTGTGCACCAAACGAGGATTGAGAAGAGACACCACTTATCATTGTGCCCAATGTCCTTCCCAACCAGTCCTCTGCGTAGTTGACTGTTTCCGCTGTTACCATACTTCACTACATTATTAGTGAAGTATGGTAAACATAACCCTCACTTCCTGCCATTTACCTTCACACCCCTTATGCCTTTGCTTGCTCTGTAACTGACCCTGGCTTGTTGTTCGACCATGCTTCTGCCTACTGATTCTGTTTATACCTCTGCCTGATCTGGAACTGACCCTGGACTGTTATTCAGCCATGCTTCTGCCTACTGATTCTGTTTATACCTCTGCCTGATCTGGAACTGACCCTGGCTTGTTGTTCGACCACGCTTCTGCCTACCAATTCTGTACATACCTCTGCCTGATCTGGAACTGACCCTGGACTGTTTGACCATGCCCCTTGCCTGCCTCTTGGACTCACATATGCGAGGGGCTCCAGAATTGTTTTTCTGGATGAAGAAAACTATTTCATTTGTTTTCTCATTCCTAAATTAGGGTCTGGAGACTCGGAGGCTTCAAAGAGATTTGGGTGGGAGAAGCCTCTACCCCTGTCCCCATTCTGTCCTGAACGAGGCCCTACTTCTGCTTGCTGCCTGTAGGACCTATGCCACTATGCCTCTGCCTGTCGCATGAACTAACCACACCACGTGGATGGACCATGTTCCTGCCTACTACCAGGACCAATATTTTGGCACTGCTGACAATCTCTGCCTGCACGCACCCTGGACTGTATATGGACAGTATCCCTACCTGCTGCCTGTATTGACTATGGACAGTATTCCTGCCTGTTGCCTGGAAAATTGTGTTCGCTTTTGCTGACCAAGTCCCTGCCTGCTGCCTGGACCAGTGCTATCCTCCTGTGGACAACTGCGCTACTAAAACCACAGGTAATCTTTTGTTTACTCTTTGCTCAGCAGAATGTATTTTGGGGTGTAATTCTTGGTATGTGCATGCTATGTGTTGGAAATATCTTATAAATGAACAACTTGGCGTAAAAAAAAATGCGTTTTCATATTTTTTCCACATTTTCCCGAAACTTCTGGAAAAAAGTGAACCGTTTAAAAGACTCATTATGCCTCATAGATTAGACGCTGGGGTGTTAGCTTTCCAAAATGGGGTCATTTTGTGTGCATTTCCATTGTCCTGATGCTCCAGGGCCTTCAAAAATGTAATAGGTGGTTGAGAAATTAGATGTGTAATTTATGCTACTAGAACGCCTGATGGTGCTATTTCAATATTGGGCCTCTGTATATGACCAGGCTGTGTAAAAGTCTCACACATTTGGTATCACCATACTCAGGGGGAGTAGCAGAATGTTTTTTGGGGTGTAATTTTTGCTATGTACATGCTATGTGTTGGAAATATCTTATAAATGAACAACTTAGCGTAAAAAAAATGCGTTTATTTTTTTTCCACATTTTCCCAAAACTTCTGGAAAAAAATGAACCGTTCAGAAGACTCATTATGCCTCATAGATTATACGCTGGGGTGTTAGCTTTCCAAAATGGGTTCACTTTGTGGGCGTTTCCATTGTCCTGGTGCTCCAGGGCCTTCAAAAATGTAATAGGTGGTTGAGAAATGAGATGTGGAATTTATGCTTGTATAACGCCTGATGGTGCTATTTCAATATTGGGCCTCTGTATGTGGGCAGGCTGTGTAAAAGTCTCACACATTTGGTATCGCCATACTCCGGAGGAGTAGCAGAATGTATTTTGGGGTGTCATTTGTGGTAAACACATGCCATGTGAGAGAAATAACCTATTACAATGAAAATTTTGTGGAAAAAAGAAAATCTTAATTTTGCAAAGAATTGTGGGAAAAAAATGATAACATCAAAAACCTCACCATGCCTCTTACTAAATACCTTGGAATGTCTACTTTCAAAAAAGGGGTCATTTGGGGGGTATTTGTACTTTCCTGGCTTGTTCGGGTCGCAAGAAATGAGATAGGCCACCAGTACATCAGGTGTGCTAATTTTTTTATGATTCGCACCACAGCTTGTAGACTCTATAACTTTTAAAAAAGACCAAATAATATCCACTAATTTGGGTTATTTTTACCAAAGATATGTAGCAGTATAAATTGTGCCCAAAATTTATGAAGAAAAATTTATAATTTGCTAAATTTTATCACATAAACTAAGAAAAATGCATTTTTTTCAAAATGTGCCGTCTTTTTTCATTTATATCGCAAAAAAAAAAAAAAAAAGAACACAGAGGTGATCAAATACCACCAAAAGAAAGCTCTTTGTATGAAAAAAAGGACAAAAAATTAATTTGGGTACAGTCTTGCACAGGGGAGGGCTGGGCAGGGGGGCAGAGATGCAATTGCCCCCTGGGCTGCTCTCATATCCTCTACAAAGGCTGCTCAGAATGCACAGTTTTTGAGCAGGCAGAGTGCTGCATCTCCATCCAGTACTGTGAGCTAGGGATGTCTCAGGGCCGACAGTCTGTGTTACAGAGCACAGCACAGCACAGCCCCGCTCAGCCCCTCCCTCCTCCACACGAATGGCTGGCAGAGGCTGGACCTGCTCTCTATTTCCCCGCCCACACTCCGGGCAGCCTGTGTGCTGTCTGTGAAGAGGATGTGTGGGGCGGGAAAGTTAAATCTGAGCAGTCGGCTTGAATACAGTGAGGCTCCTGGGAGGCTGGGAAACACCAAGTAAGTGAACTTCTCCCTCCTCCCCCCGGCCCCCCCTCTGCAGCTAAAGAGTTTTTTTTCCTAGCAGCCTGTGACACTGCCTTGCTTGCCCTCCTAGGTGTTGATGTGGGCTCACACTGGCATGCTGCGATTTGTCTGTAGTGCTGGTGTACTGGCAGTCTTCCTGCATGTTTTACCCCCGGTCCCATAGAGGTTGCACATTTTGCTGCATGTTCTGAAAGTGCACAAAACGTCCTGCATGCTGCGTCTTTGGTGCACTTCAAGAAAATGCAGCAAAAATGTTCAACCTAAAAGAAGACTGAGGGACTATGGCTATGGAAGGCTTGTATTCACTTACAGCAGGCACTGCCACTCCACTGAAAAGTGACAGAGAGAGAAGGTGATATTACATTTCCTCCCTGCCTGTTTTAACCCCCTAAATGCCAGTGTCCAGCAGTCTCTCTCTCTGTGCAGGCAGTGTTAAGCAGTCTCTCTCTCTGTGCAGGCAGTGCGAAGTAGCCCCTCTCTCTGTGCAGGCAGTGCCAAGTGGCCTCTCTCTCTGTGCAGGCAGTGCCAAGTGGCCTCTCTCTCTGTGCAGGCTGTGCCAAGTGGCCTCTCTCTCTGTGCAGGCTGTGCCAAGTGGCCTCTCTCTTTCTCTGCAGGCAGTGCCAAGTGGCCTCTCTCTTTCTCTGCAGGCAGTGCCAAGTGGCCTCTCTCTTTCTCTGCAGGCAGTGCCAAGTGGCCTCTCTCTCTGCAGGCAGTGCCAAGTGGCCTCTCTCTTTCTCTGCAGGCAGTGCCAAGTGGCCTCTCTCTCTCTGTCTCTGCAGGCAGTGCCAAGTGGCCTCTCTCTGTGCAGGCAGTGCCAAATGGCATCTCTCTCTCTGTGCAGGCAGTGCCAAGTGGCCCCTCTCTCTGTTCAGGCAGTGCCAAGTGGCCCCTCTCTCTGTGCAGGCAGTGCCAAGTGGCCTCTCTCTCTGTGCAGGTTGTGCCAAGTGGCCTTTCTCTCTGTGCAGGCTGTGCCAAGTGACCTCTCTCTTTCTCTGCAGGCAGGACCAAGTGGCCTCTCTCTCTCTCTCTCTCTCTCTCTCTGCAGGCAGTGCCAAGTGGCCTCTCTCTCTGTGCAGGCAGTGCCAAGTGGCCCCTCTCTCTGTGCAGACAGTGCCAAGTGGCCTCTCTCTCTGTGCAGGCAGTGCCAAGTGGCCTCTCTCTCTCTGTGCAGGCTGTGCCAAGTGGCCTCTCTCTTTCTCTGCAGGCAGTGCCAAGTGGCCTCTCTCTTTCTCTGCAGGCAGTGCCAAGTGGCCTCTCTCTCTCTGCAGGCAGTGCCAAATGGCCTCTCTCTCTCTGTGCAGGCAGTGCCAAATGGCATCTCTCTCTCTGTGCAGGCAGTGCCAAGTGGCCCCTCTCTCTGTGCAGGCAGTGCCAAGTGGCCCCTCTCTCTGTGCAGGCAGTGCCAAGTGGCCTCTCTCTCTGTGCAGGTTGTGCCAAGTGGCCTTTCTCTCTGTGCAGGCTGTGCCAAGTGGCCTCTCTCTTTCTCTGCAGGCAGGACCAAGTGGCCTCTCTCTCTCTCTCTCTCTTTCTCTGCAGGCAGTGCCAAGTGGCCTCTCTCTCTGTGCAGACAGTGCCAAGTGGCATCTCTCTCTCTGTGCAGGCTGTGCCAAGTGGCCTCTCTCTGTGTGCAGGCTGTGCCAAGTGGCCTCTCTCTCTCTGTGCAGGCTGTGCCAAGTGGCCTCTCTCTCTCTGTGCAGGCTGTGCCAAGTGACCTTTCTCTCTGTGCAGGCTGTGCCAAGTGACCTTTCTCTCTGTGCAGGCTGTGCCAAGTGACCTCTCTCTTTCTCTGCAGGCAGTGCCAAGTGGCCTCTCTCTCTCTCTCTCTCTCTGCAGGCAGTGCCAAATGGCCTCTCTCTCTGTGCAGGCAGTGCCAAATGGCATCTCTCTCTGTGCAGGCAGTGCCAAATGGCATCTCTCTCTCTGTGCAGGCAGTGCCAAGTGGCCCCTCTCTCTGTGCAGGCAGTGCCAAGTGGCCTCTCTCTCTCTGTGCAGGTTGTGCCAAGTGGTCTTTCTCTCTGTGCAGGCTGTGCCAAGTGGCCTCTCTCTTTCTCTGCAGGCAGGACCAAGTGGCCTCTCTCTCTCTCTGCAGGCAGTGCCAAGTGGCCCCTCTCTCTCTCTCTCTCTCTCTGCAGGCAGTGCCAAGTGGCCTCTCTCTCTGTGCAGGCAGTGCCAAGTGGCCCCTCTCTCTGTGCAGACAGTGCCAAGTGGCCCCTCTCTCTGTGCAGACAGTGCCAAGTGGCCCCTCTCTCTGTGCAGACAGTGCCAAGTGGCCCCTCTCTCTGTGCAGACAGTGCCAAGTGGCCTCTCTCTCTCTGTGCAGGCTGTGCCAAGTGACCTTTCTCTCTGTGCAGGCTGTGCCAAGTGGCCTCTCTCTTTCTCTGCAGGCAGTGCCAAGTGGCCTCTCTCTCTCTCTCTCTCTCTCTCTCTCTCTCTCTGCAGGCAGTGCCAAGTGGCCTCTCTCTCTGTGCAGGCAGTGCCAAGTGGCATCTCTCTCTGTGCAGACAGTGCCAAGTGGCATCTCTCTCTCTGTGCAGGCAGTGCCAAGTGGCCTCTCTCTCTCTGTGCAGGCAGTGCCAAGTAGCCTCTCTCTCTCTGTGCAGGCAGTGACAATTGGCCTCTCTCTCTCTGTGCAGGCAGTGACAAGTGGCCTCTCTCTCTCTGTGCAGGCTGTGCCAAGTGGCCTCTCTCTTTCTCTGCAGGCAGTCCAAGTGGCCTCTCTCTCTCTCTGTGCAGGCAGTGCCAAGTGGCCTCTCTCTCTGTGCAGGCAGTGCCAAGTGGCATCTCTCTCTGTGCAGGCAGTGCCAAGTGGCATCTCTTTCTGTGCAGGCAGTGCCAAGTGGCATCTCTCTCTGTGCAGGCAGTGACAAGTGGCCTCTCTCGCTTTGTGCAGGCAGTGCCAAGTGGCCTCTCTCTCTCTGTGCAGGCAGTGTCAAGCGTTCTCTCTCTCTGTGCAGGCAGTGTTCTCTCTCTCTCTCCCTCTCTCTCTGTGCAGGGAATGTGGTGTAGATGGATGGTGAGCGGATTCAGTGGTTCAATGGGCCACTTGACTGGACTTGCCCCCCAGGCCTAAGGCTGCCAGCCCTCCCCTGTATGGAATTGACTATGAGAGATCCAAAAGGTGACCCAGGTAATTAAACTGGTCGATACTAAGTGGGCAACCCTGACCCTGACCCCCCCCCCCCACAGTTTGTGGATGATCTAAAGAAAAGGGCCTCCTCCAAATTTTTTAATACCAAAGGAGGAATATTCACCCAGACCTCACGGACTCCCACCCCAATGCTCCCAGCCTTTGATAATTCCGCGTTGCAAACACAAGAATACCCAAATCAAGCCTGTTTTTATTGTGGAAACCCCTCCCATTGGAAATCAGAATGTCCACACAGGAGAAATACCCAGGGAAATGGACAGAGTAGGTTTCAAAGGAGGGGCTGGGGTGTTTCCAGAGGCAGATATCAGCGTAATTTTCCCAATTATCAAACACAGCAATATCCTTCCCCAACACAACAAAGCCTCCCCCTGCAACCCCAACAATACACCCAAAACCAACCCCCACCTGGCCGCCGAATGCAACAAAAATATAGCCGTCCTGTAGTCAAGACGGCCTGCCCCCCCCCCCCCCCCCAGAGAATGGCCAGAACCCAGAATCAATGTAGAATTAATGCAAATGGATTGGCCAGGGTACAATGATAACAACCCTCGCAATAACCCCCTTCATCAACATCCATAGGAGTGCCCGGAGCGGATTCCCTCCTTGGTAATGCATTTCTTCTCTTCCCACTGGAAAACACTTCCACAGGTAGTCCTTAAAGTTTGACCTTGTCTTTATTAGGGGTAACATTAAATTTGACCTACAAGGGGGAATGACTGCCAAATCAGCAAAATGCGACTTGACTATGCCAAAAAGAAAAGATTTGACGTTTTACTTTATGATCATATATGCAGCATTAGAGACTCACCCGATATGGGCAAAGTCAAAGACAGACGTAAGACTCTCTCTCTGTGCAGGCTGTGCCAAGTGACCTTTCTCTCTGTGCAGGCTGTGCCAAGTGGCCTCTCTCTTTCTCTGCAGGCAGTGCCAAGTGGCCTCTCTCTCTCTCTCTCTCTCTCTCTCTCTCTCTCTCTGCAGGCAGTGCCAAGTGGCCTCTCTCTCTGTGCAGACAGTGCCAAGTGGCATCTCTCTCTCTGTGCAGGCAGTGCCAAGTGGCCTCTCTCTCTCTGTGCAGGCAGTGCCAAGTGGCCTCTCTCTCTCTGTGTAGGCAGTGACAATTGGCCTCTCTCTCTCTGTGCAGGCAGTGACAAGTGGCCTCTCTCTCTCTGTGCAGGCTGTGCCAAGTGGCCTCTCTCTTTCTCTGCAGGCAGTCCAAGTGGCCTCTCTCTCTCTCTGTGCAGGCAGTGCCAAGTGGCCTCTCTCTCTGTGCAGGCAGTGCCAAGTGGCATCTCTCTCTGTGCAGGCAGTGCCAAGTGGCATCTCTTTCTGTGCAGGCAGTGACAAGTGGCCTCTCTCGCTTTGTGCAGGCAGTGCCAAGTGGCCTCTCTCTCTCTCTGTGCAGGCAGTGTCAAGCGTTCTCTCTCTCTGTGCAGGCAGTGTTCTCTCTCTCTCTCCCTCTCTCTCTGTGCAGGGAATGTGGTGTAGATGGATGGTGAGCGGATTCAGTGGTTCAATGGGCCACTTGACTGGACTTGCCCCTCAGGCCTAAGGCTGCCAGCCCTCCCCTGTATGGAATTGACTATGAGAGATCCAAAAGGTGACCCAGGTAATTAAACTGGTCGATACTAAGTGGGCAACCCTGACCCTGACCCCCCCCCCCCCCACAGTTTGTGGATGATCTAAAGAAAAGGGCCTCCTCCAAATTTTTTAATACCAAAGGAGGAATATTCACCCAGACCTCACGGACTCCCACCCCAATGCTCCCAGCCTTTGATAATTCCGCGTTGCAAACACAAGAATACCCAAATCAAGGCTGTTTTTATTGTGGAAACCCCTCCCATTGGAAATCAGAATGTCCACACAGGAGAAATACCCAGGGAAATGGACAGAGTAGGTTTCAAAGGAGGGGCTGGGGTGTTTCCAGAGGCAGATATCAGCGTAATTTTCCCAATTATCAAACACAGCAATATCCTTCCCCAACACAACAAAGCCTCCCCCTGCAACCCCAACAATACACCCAAAACCAACCCCCACCTGGCCGCCGAATGCAACAAAAATATAGCCGTCCTGTAGTCAAGACGGCCTGCCCCCCCCCCCCCCAGAGAATGGCCAGAACCCAGAATCAATGTAGAATTAATGCAAATGGATTGGCCAGGGTACAATGATAACAACCCTCGCAATAACCCCTTCAACAACATCCATAGGAGTGCCCGGAGCGGATTCCCTCCTTGGTAATGCATTTCTTCTCTTCCCACTGGAAAACACTTCCACAGGTAGTCCTTAAAGTTTGACCTTGTCTTTATTAGGGGTAACATTAAATTTGACCTACAAGGGGGAATGACTGCCAAATCAGCAAAATGCGACTTGACTATGCCAAAAAGAAAAGATTTGACGTTTTACTTTATGATCATATATGCAGCATTAGAGACTCACCCGATATGGGCAAAGTCAAAGACAGACGTAAGACATGTCAAATGCACTCCTTATGTCCCTACCTTTTAAACCAAACATCATACCATTCTTTCAGAAACAATACCACCGTCATGCTGACGAAGTACAGGGTACACCACAGATCACCACATTCATGCAGAAAGGCATTCTAAAACCCATTATCAGTCCCTGGAATACACCCATTCCGTAAAAAAAGCCAGCGGCGAGTGGAGGCTAGTACAGGATTTGAGGGGGGGGGGGGGGGTGAACAAATGTATTTAACCACTTCCACCACTAGTCTCAGACATCACGGGAATTTTTATAAACATCCCTGCTTCCTCCACTGTATATACGGTACTAGACTTGTCTTGCTTTCTTTAGCATTGATGTTCACAAGGATTTCCAAAGGATCTTTGCCTTTGCCTGGGGCTCGGGCTGACTGACTTGGGCCCGTCTTCCTCAAGGCTTCGTGGACAGTCCTGCAGCATTTTCCATGGTGTTATGGCTAACCCTGGGTGACTGGGTGCTCCCACAGGGATCAGTACTCCTGCAATATGTAGATGACCTACTGTTATGTAGTGAGAGCGGGGCACATTGTGCAAAAGACTCTGAAAGCCTGATGACTCACTTATCCCTTGAGGGTCACTTGGTGTCTCGCAAAGAGATCCAGTGGTGCAGGGAGAGGGTGGAATACCTAGGATGTATTATCTCAGGCGGGACCAGGCAAGTGTCCCCAGAAAGTGTCAAAACTCTGACCTGTCTCGGCCCACACAAAAGATAAGGCAGCGCTCCTTTCCTTTCTTGGCTCTATTGTCTACTGCAGGCAGTGGATCCCAGATTGTTCTTTTTATGATTCAATCCTTGCGCCCCTCTACTGCAGCCACTGCCCCCAAGCAGGTGTTACACTGAGGAAATGACACAGGCCTTACAGTCTTTGGCCGGTGCTCCGGCACTAGGTTTACCAGATCATAAGAAATCCTTTGTGCTTTACTGTATAGTCAGGGGCCCTGCGCTGGCTACCGTGCTGGCCCAAGCGCATGGTACCCACTACCGACCCGTGGCTTTTCTATCCAAAAAACTCCCTGTTCAGGTACAAGGAATGCCAGCTTGCCTACAAGCTGTTGCTGCCTGTGGCAGTAAACATGACAGTAAAAGAAACATCCAAAATCACTTTAGAAACTGATACTACATTGTACACAACACATACTGTAGTGCACCTTTTACAAAACATTTCTACATCTACTGACTACATAAATGTTTTTGTTGAAGGCAGCTGTTCTAAGCGATGATACTGTATGCTGTAGTGACTTTACCAGACATAATATTAGAAGCAAAACCACTAGCAGCGACTTCAGCTCAGCAGGCAGAGCTCTATGCTATGACACGTGCCTGTCAGTTATTCAAAGGACAAAAAGTAAACATTTACACTGACAGTAGATACACTTTTGGGGTCTTTTGGGCACGCGGGTACAATACAGCGGATAATAAGCAAATCTCAAATCAAGTCTGGGTAGAGGATTTATTAAGTGCACTCCATTTACCCTCAAAAATTAATGTCATAGTAAGTAAAAGGTCATTCCTATGACAAATCTGATGCTACTAAGGGAAACAACTTAACAGACAGAGCAGCCAAAATTGCTGCTGAGGAGGCAATCAACCCTCCAATTGTTTTCTACAGATTTTTCGTCCCCAAGTTTCCCAGCCCGAGCCAGAAGAAAGCTCAATTGTCTGACATTACCTGTTGGGAATCACATGGTTTGACACACAACCCGGAGGGACGGCTTGTGGTCAAACAAGGAGGGGATTATGGGTATTCCAGAAACAGTAGCCCCTTTGATTATCTACATGGCCCCGGACACATAGGTAAGAAACCCCTACAGCAAATGTATTACCAGAATTTTTATCACCTATTGATTGAACAACTAATTGATTCCTGCTTAACTTGTGTCCAGAATAATGTTCATTGTCCATTCATTGTCCATTACAAGACTTACAGATTGATTTTACACACATGCCCAAACAGAAAGGTAATATCAAATATCTTTGCGTAATAATACGCCATTTTGCCATTTTTCCTCATGGCCGGAAGTTATTCCCGTAACAGGAGAGCCCGCAGGGATAGCCACCAGGTGTTTGGTCAATCATTGGATTAGCAGGTTTGGTCTGCCAGCTACCATATACTCTGACCAAGGGCCCGCTTTTACAGCAAAACTTACCAATGAGTTAGTGAGAGTTCTGGAAATACAATGGAAGCTCCACATCCCTATCACCCCCAGAGTGGAGAGAATGAATAGAAACATTAAAGACAAATTGAAAAAGGCCACACAAGGTACCATGAAGAACTGGCTTCATTTTCTTCCCGGGGTGCTCTTCCAGATAAGGACCACCCCCCCCCATGCTAGGGCAGGACTGTCCCCCTTTGAGATCCTCATGGGAAGACCCGCTCAAAGAGCCCCTAAGATAGGCGAGGAATCTAACATATATTCCTTACAGGAAGAGCATGTGAAATATCTGGTAAGTAGCCTGCTGAAACCTATGACAAGGTTGCTGTCACCTTTCTTCCTCTTTCCACAGAACCAACACATCCTTTCGTCCCAGGGGGATAAAGTACTGATCAAACAACTTGCAGTCTGCAAACAACCAGTCCTCAAGGTCTCCAGGACAGCAATACTGACGGATCAAAGCCCGCAATGGATCCATGCATCAAGGATGAAGACGAGCCCACAGATAAAGGAGACAGGAAAGGAAATGGAGGAGCCCCCACCAATAACTGCATAAGGAGAGACTCAGCCACTATTGCCCCCTGCCCCCTCTCACCCGCTCCCTAAACCCCAAACTATTCTTGCCATAACATTTCCCTGTGAGCCAAAATGCAGCACCTGGACAATTTTTCTTCTTTTGCTATTTGTTATAGCAATTGATATTCCTGAAACAACCATGACCATGTTCTACTCAGGACATAGGTGGTACAGTGAGTGATCAACGGAGACTTTTTTTTTTTAAGTCTCCTATGATCAAAGATGGGATTGTAAGGAAACGTGGGAAGTGTAGAGTTACCCTTTAAGATTTAATAGTATTGTACAAAGATGTTTTTCTGTTTTTCTGTAGAAACTCACTCTAACTCTGTTTATCTCACACTCATACTTTCTCATAACAAATTTACTTTCTCATAACAAGTTTACTTTCTCATAACAAGTTTACTTTCTCATAACAAGTTTACTGTTCTGTGCTTCTGTTTACCAAAAAATGCTGAGAACCTTGTCAAGGACATATATTGCGTGGGACATTTTTAGAGTAAATGTGACGTTGAGTCTGAAGGAAGAAATATTATGAATCTTGCAGATCAATATTAATTGTATAACAAAATGCTTGAATGTGATTGGTTGTTCAATTGCGTTCTCCCTATGCAACCTCCCCCTTTTGATTATTGTATATGCTCTGTATAGCGGGAAGTAAATGTATTCTTTGATCAACCACATACGGTGTATGATGTCTTTTTGTCTGTCCGGACAGACAGGGGGGGGAGGGGGGAAAAGGAGAGAGTTTTTTCCATTGACCGTCAAAGTCCAGCTGAGGGAAAGAGGAGCTGAGAGGGACAATACAGAAAACCTTACACTAAGATCTCTTCATTCACCAGTGTCTTTTTCACTTTTTTTGAGTGATACAATCACAGTCCAAAACAACACTTTCCTGTCTGGGCGCTGTATATGGATACTTGTGTGGAACATTTGGGGCCTTAGCACTTCCCTTTTTGCAGAATTTGAACATCTGCTTTTATGTATGTACTGACCTTTCTGCTGATGGCTTTAACCGGTTCCCGACAGGCGCATGTAAATATACGTCGACAGAATGGCTATGCAAATGGGTGTACCTGTACGTCCCTTTGAATTTGCTGCCGTGCCATCGCGTGCGCGCTGCCGGCGGTGTGCGCGCGCCCTCCGCGAGCTCCGTGAGTAGGTTTGAGGGTCCCACGGACTCTGTCCGCGGGGATACCTGCGATCGTCTCACGGAGAGGAAGAATGGGGAAATGCTAATGTAAACAAGCATTTCCCCGTTCTGCCCAGTGACACTGTCACTGACCACAGCTCCCTGTAATCGGGAGTGGTGATCAATGATGTGTCACACGTAGCCCCCCCCTCCCCACAGTTAGAATCACTCCCTAGAACACACTTAACCCCTACAACGCCACCTAGTGTTAATGCCAGTCACATTTATAATAGTAATTGATGCATTTTTAATCGCACTGATCGCTGTATAAATGTGAATAGTCCTAAAAATGTGTCAAAATTGTCTGATGTGCCCACCATAATGTCGCAGTCACAATAAAAATCACTGATCGCCGCCATTACTAGAAAAAAAAAAAAAAAATTTATAAAAATATCCCCTATTTTGTAGACCAGGGGTCTTCAAACTACGGCCCTCCAGTTGTTCAAGAACTACAATTCCCATCATGCCAAGTCATGTCTGTGAATGTCAGAGTTTTACAATGCCTCATGGGATGTGTAGTTCCGCAACAGCTGGAGGGCCGTAGTTTGAGGATCCCTGTTGTAGACGCTATAACTTTTGTGCAAACCAATCAATAAACGTTTATTGTGATTTTTTTTCTTTATTTATTTTTTTTTTCTTACCAAAAATATGTAGAAGAAGAATACATATTGACCTAAACTGAGTTGAAAAAAAAAAAAATAAGTTTTTTTTTTTATATAATTTTTTTTGGGCATCTTTATTATAGCAAAAAGTAAAAATGAATGCTTTTTTTTTTTAATTATCGTTCTTTTTTTGTCTATATCACAAAAAATAAAAACCACGTTGCACGACCGCAATTGTCAGTTAAAGCGACGCAGTGCCGAATCGCAAAAAGTACTCTGGTCTTTGGCCAGCCAAATAGTCCGGGGCTGAAGTGGTTAATTCTCTAATGTTGTTATAGTCTTTCTTTATCGATGTCCCTGAAGAAGGGATTCAAGTTTCCTGAAATGTGTCGGGCATAAGAGACATCTTCTGTGAATATAGCAATTATACTTACATTAGCAATTTCATTGTTATGTCATTTTTTACACAGTGATTATAGACTGGTCTTTTTGGGGGGTACCACTCTACAAAATTTCTTATTACAAGGGATGTTGCAACTTTCTATGGTTGCATTTGGTGGGATAGTTTTTTTTTATTTTTTTAATTAGACAGTAATAAAGGTGATAGCTAGGAATAGAGGTATAGGAATACAGAGTATGCTATCAAGGTTCACATTAGGAATCTGATCCATAGTCACATGGTTTTACACAGCAACATCACCACCAGCAGAGGACAGAGAGTCACTCCAGTTAACTCAAATGAAGACCTAAGTAGTGAGGCCATGTCTGTGAAATCCCTAAAAATAAGATCACTCTCAACCTTCTTGTTAAAGTGGTAGTAAACTCTTTTTTATTTATTTTTTTTACCTAAAAAGGTATAGTAAGTTTATCTTATTTTTGTTTTTTATTTAAACTTTATTTGGTTTTCAAAATAAAATTTTATAAATACAAATCACATTTGTCAAATATACATTTGACCCACCTCCCCTTTAATCCCAACCTCACCCCCTACTCACACCCCTCTTCTTCCTCTGTTGAGCCTCCTCCTTCCCCCCCAACTCTCTAACTCTCGCCCACCCCCCTTTCCTAATCTTCCAATGCCTCCGCAAATTTTCTAGTTTCTATGAATTTGATCCATTTTCCCCAGATGTTTGATAAACTCTGTGAGCTTCTTCTCTACTGTTTAGATATTCCATGTTATATATATATACAGTATATTCAAGTCTTTTACGCCAATCTCCTATTGTGGGGCTTTCCGGATCTAACCTTTTTTTTGGTATTGCCCCATTTCAGAATTTATTAAGTGTAGTAATAGTGTACTTTATACAGTTTTTTTTTTTTTTTTTTGTCTTATTAGCACTATGGAATAGACACACCCACGGATCATCAGTAATATCCGTACCTGTGATCTCCCTTATGTATTATTGCGTCTTTTGACAATATATTCTTGAATTTTTGGACATTCCCACCATTTGCGGGTCATTGTGCCCCTCATGTAACAAGCCCTCCAACACCGTGGGTCAATCTGTGCTTTTACAGGTGTTATATACCATCTCACTAGACATTTGTAAATCATTTCATTTGTGTTTATATCTGCTGTGAAACCATGTACAGCTCTCAGTATTTCACTTTGGTTAACGGATTACATAGTTTTTCCACTGAATTGAAGTCCTCCTCAGATCTAAAAGGTTGCGGTAATGTTTCCACAAAATATTTAACTGCAAATACCTCCATTCATTCAGTACCATTAATTCTCCTTTATTATTTAGATCCTGATATGGGCATATCCTTCCTCCTTTTTATAATGTCTTTTAACTGTGTGTTTTTAATACATTCACCAAAATGTGCCCCGTTTCCGGGTAAAAACTGAACATTTGATAGAAAATTTTCAGTTTTCCTGACAGACTTCATGGAAGCCTACATGTGGGAAATAACTAGCCAAACCACGCGGGCAGGTATGCTGATCAAAAAACAAAACTTTAATTTGCCCCGTCAACCGACAGGATTTTTAAACCAAAGTTTACAGACGATAAAGATGCAGGTTCTATGCAATAATGCAACATGAAAGTAATAATGGAGGACCACGAGGCTGCTTTGCAGATAACATCTGGAGCCACGTGTCAGGACGCTGCCCAGGAAGTCCCCATGCCTCTGAATGCACCTGCTGGATGGTTTGGATGATCCAGGCCGCAATTGTTCTGGTCGAAGCCCGTTTCTCCTTGTTACTCCCGGAGTGTAGGATAGGACAGATGATCCGAGCGTCTAAAAGGGGAAGCAGCTTGCAGATATTCCTTTAGTATTTCCCCTACATCCAGTGGGTGAGCCTCTGCGGTCCCTGGGGCCCTGAATGTAGGTAGGACAATTTCTTGATTCTCATGGAACACTGACGGGACTTTAGGATTTGAGCCGAGCATAGGGACCACCTGGTCCAGAAAGAAAGTCAGAAATGGTTCTTTATGACCGAAGGACTCGATCTCATAGACCCTCTTGGCAGATGTGATGGCCACGAGGAAAGCGACTTGTGACGGATCCTGTATTCAAGGTGTCCGCCGTAAATGCTTCCCAAGTCCTGGAACAGGAGTCCAATGGATCTGGTTATAGGAACCCCCAAGAATTAGACAGCACTAGTTCTTTAAGTACATCAGGAATTCTTTATTTGACATTTCACACACATATATATAGCCAGATGACTAAAAGCTAACCTAATTAGCATGAGCTAATTATCTTAATCATTGACCCAGACTAGTTGACTGAGAGAAGACTTTTCAGGGTCAGACTTTAAGGCTCCTAGTTAATTTGAATGACTATTCAACAAACATTACCATAAACATTAACACAGGGCTAATTAGCACAACAACATTGTGTGGAATACTCCTTGCAAGCCAGACCAGCCTCATCTACATTACACAAGGCAACAGACAGGTTGGCTGGTGTAGCATCTGACAGTGTGTGTCCCATAATGCATGGGACAACACACATTCTATATACATATATATCCAGTCTATGTGTCTTGGGGGGCCAGCATGGACCTAAATCCAAGTAAAACCAGCTGAGCGGTCCCCAGGCATACAGCTCACAAAGAGCACTGTTCCCCAAATGCCAGGGCCTGTAATCACAAGGCAATAGGCTCGCATTCAGTCCCCTCCAACAGCCTGTGTCCCGGCTAGGTCTGTCACATTTCTCCCCTTTCGGCAGGAGACTAACACAGGAGGAGACCCCAGACGGGTTGACTTCGAAGTTAGTCCATAGTTCCAGTCCTCTAATGCCTGTACCCACACAGTACCCCAAACAAATTGTTTCAAACAGAGCACTACTCACCCAGCCATCCTCTGCCTCTCTCATAGAACATATCCGCTGCTGGGGAGAGGCCTGGACTGGCCCTTCTCCCTGGTGTCTTTTCAGCCGCTGGAGAGAAGACAGGGTGACTGGGCTCACTCCATCATGCTGTTGGGGATCTGGGCCGACCGCCCAGCATCCCTGGGTTATACTGGTGGAGACTGAATTCCCATCCACCTTTACAGGAAATCTGTCCTGTTTTAGTTGTGGACAGAGGCCAGCAGCGCTCTGTTCCGTTGCCAGCAGTTCAGCTGGGCGTAGGAGCTTCCCTACATCATCTGCTCCAGCTAACTGTTGGGGAGAGAGGCCGACTGCCCCAGCTCCCTGGAACTCCGCAGCTGTTACCGGTGCTGGGCAGAGGTTGGTAGCACTCTGCCCGGTTGCCAGCACTTCTGCTGATTTTCTGTTAGTGGAGACCACAGGCCCATCCACCGACACCAGATCAAGCTGCAGTTGTGAGGTGACAACTGCATTCTCTCCTTGAACCCTGATCTGCAACTCGTGATGGACTGCCACCTCCTCATCCTGGGCCTCCAGAATTGCTGTAGGTGTGGGGCAGAGGTCTTGGACCCTCTGTTCAGTTACCAGATCTTCAGCTGGAGAAGTTTGTTGTAACTCCATAGATGCTGCTGGCAGAAAATCACATGTCCCTGTCAGTGTTGTGGGAGAAGGGCCAACTACCTCTTCCCTCAAGAAGGCCGAAGCCACTGTTGGTGCTGGGCAGAAGTTAGCAGAGCTCTGCCCAATTGTCAGCACTTCCGCTTTGGGGACGACAATCTCCGGAGTTTCCACTGCCGATTCTCTGGCATGCTGCTGAACGTGTTCTAGCAGTTTCCTGTATGCCCTTTCCAGATGCTGTTCCTTCCTTAACAAATGGTCCAGATCAGGTTTAAGCTCTGAGACACCTGCAAGACCGAGCATAGCCTCTCTATATTCTTGCAGGTCCTCAGGGGTAGGTTCCCCTTCATCGCCAAACACAAAACGATCTGTAAGGCTCTCCCACAGCAATCCAGGGCCTCCAAAGTCATATCCCTCTGGAGAGCATTCTGTTGTCTCCCCTAAATATCCCTGCTCTGCGTGCCATTGCATAGCCCGATAATGATTGTCCAGCTCTATCTCCTGCTGGACCAGCCTGTCCAACTCAGTCACCCATTGCTCCTGGGGCTGCTCTCCCAGGAATGTCATCCGCAATGCCCGTTGGTCACTGGCCCGTTGCTCTTGGGTTGGAAAGAACTTGCCCTGTTTTATACCAGCGAGCTGGATGGCTCCAATCCACAGCTCCACCCGAATCTGCTGCCTGAGCTCCAGGTATTCCTCCTCAGACACAGTCCTTGTGTATGCTGCAAGGATGATCCGAAGCAGCCCCGGGAACTCTGATGCCAGATCCATATCTCCGCTGGGGTGACCGAAGTCTTCTATCCTGATCTTGGATCCCGGTGGAGGTTTGGATGTCCCAGACTGCAGGAAGCACAATCCCACTGCTTGCCAACAATGTGACAGATCCTGTATTCAAGGTGTCCGCCGTAAATGCTTCCTAAGTCCTGGAACAGGAGTCCAATGGATCTGGTTATAGGAACCCCCAAGAACTGGACAGCACTAGTTCTTGAAGTACATCAGGAATTCTTTATTTGACATTTCACACACATATATATAGCCAGATGACTAAAAGCTAACCTAATTAGCATGAGCTAATTATCTTAATCATTGACCCAGACTAGTTGACTGAGAGAAGACTTTTCAGGGTCAGACTTTAAGGCTCCTAGTTAATTTGAATGACTATTCAACAGACATTACCATAAACATTAACACAGGGCTAATTAGCACAACAACATTGTGTGGAATACTCCTTACAAGCCAGACCAGCCTCATCTACATTACACAAGGCAACAGACAGGTTGGCTGGTGTAGCATCTGACAGTGTGTGTCCCATAATGCATGGGACAACACATTCTATATACATATATATCCAGTCTATGTGTCTTGGGGGGCCAGCATGGACCTAAATCCAAGTAAAACCAGCTGAGCGGTCCCCAGGCATACAGCTCACAAAGAGCACCGTTCCCCCAAATGCCAGGGCCCGTAATCACAAGGCAATAGGCTCGCATTCAGTCCCCTCCAACAGCCTGTGTCCCAGCTAGGTCTGTCACACGACTCTTGCGGAAAGATCTCTGATAGAAATCAGAACGGTTCCCCTGGTACTAAGTCCAGCCAGTAAGTGGAGAACAAGGGGGAGATCCCACTTGGGGAATCTTGGCCTCCTTTGGGGCCTGAGCCTTGCTCTGGCCCCTCTGAAAAACTGTCAGATTAGAGGGTGAATGCCCCATGATGTCCCAGAGAAGGCCGACAGGGCTGAGACTTGGACCCTGAGGGAGCTGATTATTTGTAAGATTCCCAGGATGTCTTGGATTCCCAGATCTTTGTATGATCTTCCCGTAGAGGATGAAAATTCCACAAACTTGGCCCATATTCTCCCATAGACCTTTATTTGTGCTTGCCCTTCTCGAACTCATGCGAGTGGAAATTACACCTGACACGCAGCCGAGGGTTTCCAGCCTCTCCCTCTCAAGAACCAGACCATCAGTCTCAATAGCGTCGAACAAGGGTGCAGGACTGCCCCCTGAGATAGAAGGTCCAGCCTGAGGGGAAGAGGTACCGGGTCTCAAAAGCTGAGCTGGGTCAGGAGGGGGAATCTGGCCAGTAAGGAGCTATTACCACCATCTCGACTGCCGCTCGAGTCTTTGTAGAAATCTGAGAATGATCGGGAGTGGGGTAAAGGCATATGCCCTGCTGAAACTCCACTGATCTGCATCTACTCTAAAGGCCTGGCTGCAACTGGCCCGGGTGTAGGACTTCTTAATCTTGAAATTGCAGGGGGATGCGAACAGGTCCACTTCAAGATCAATTCCCAAGGCCAGGATCCACCTGAACGTTTCCGTGTGAAGGGACCATTCGTTGTTGTCTAGTTGCACGCGATATAGGAAGTCTGCCTGGACATTCTGGGCTCCGGAAATGAAAACTGCCAAGATATTGGCCAGGTTTCTCTGGGCCCATGCTATGATAGGCTCAACTTCTTGGAGCAAGGTGGAGCTACCAAGTAACCCCTTGTCTCTTCACATAGGACACTGCTGTGGTGTTGTCCATTCTCAATAACACTGATTCCCCTTTCAGGAGATGGCTGAAAGCCTGAGGGGCACATCAGGCTGCCCGCAGTTCCAGGACATTCAATCCAAGGTGTGGAGACGGGCATCCCACCTGCCTTGTGCCAGCTCTGACCTGCAAAGAGCTCCCCATCCGGTACCACTGGCATTGGTCGTGACCATGACCCACGAGGCGGGGGCGATGGAGTGGCACATGAGCAGTTTCCTGCGTTGTAGCCACCAGAAGAGGCTGTTCCTCATAACTGTCATTATGCAAATAAGTTGGTTGCTGTCTCCTGAGTCCCATTGCTGGAGAAATCCTGTCTGGAAAGGGTGTAGCCTCCAAAGAGACCATTTTATCATAGGGGTCGTAGAGACCATCGTTCTGATGATTTTGAGGCACTGTGAGTCCCTCAGACGTGTGGAGGTTTAGAGCCCGTGGCACCCCTTCTCATAGGACTGGGATCTTCTCCACTGACAGAGAAATGGTACTTTCCACAGTGTTGAACTGGGCCCCTAGGTATACCAGGCGCTGTACTAGTTCCAGATGGCTTTTTCTAGGTTTAGTAACCAACCAAACTTGAGCAGTGTGGTGATGACCTGAGCTCTGGATCAGCAGCTGCTCCTTGTCTTCGAGATAGCAACAGAAGGTCGTCAAGTGGTACAGCCATATTCTTTCTGTTCTGAGGGCCACCACGGGCAGAAGAACTTTCGAGAAGATCCGAGGATCTGCCCACATTTTACTACGAGGTTGTCAGCCCGAAAGGAAGACAGGTGAACTGATAAGTCGATTGAGACTAGCCGGTTGCCTAGCTGCGCGACTTGCTGGATGGTAGACAGAGTCTCCATTTTGAATCTTTTGTGTTTTATAACTTGTTTAACCACTTGCCGACCAGCCGCCGCAGTTTTACTGCGGCAGAATGGCATGGCTGGGTGAAACGACATTATGTTACGTCGCTTCGCCCTGTGGCCACCAGGGGTGTGCCCGCTGCTCACCCCCGGAGCCGATTCGATTGCCCGAGAAGAGACTGATCATGTGTTCATACAAAGTATGAACACCGATCTCTCTCTACCCCAAGCAAGTACAGTTGGCACACAGAGAGGGAACACAGTTAACTCCTTGATTGCCCCCTAGTGTTAACCCCTTCCCTGTAAGTGAACTTTTTACAGTAAGCATTTTTATAGCACTGATCGCTGTATAATTGTCTATGGTCCCAAAAATGTGTCAAAAGTGTCCAATTTGTCCGCCGCATTATCACAGTCCAGATAAGATTGCTGCCATTACTAGTAGAAAAACAAATAATAATAATGACATAAATCTATCCCCTATTTTTGTAGATGCTATAACTTTTGCGCAAACCAATCAATATATGCTTATTTTTTTTTTTACCAAAAATATGTAGAAGAATAGATAGCGGCCTAAACTGAGGAAAAAAATTGTTTTTTTTTAATAAAAATGTGGGATATTTATTATAGCAAAAAGTAAAAGATATTGTGTGTTTATTTTATTTTTATTTTTTATTTTTTTTAATTGTTGCTGTTCTTTTGTTAATCTTTTGTTAATAATCCTAATAATACACATTGTAAATATTTCAAATTATATATGTGTATTTTGTATAATATACACACAATCCCGGGCAGCACAGTGGTGTAGTGGTTGGCACCCTCACCCAGCAGCAAACGAGGGCTGCTGGTTCGAACCATGACCACGACACCACCTGCCTGGAGCCTGCATGCTCTCCCTGTACCTGCATGGGTTATTTATTAATAATAAATAATAGAACATTTTAAATACTGTAAGTTATCCAACCGCCCTGTAGCCGTCATTTGGCTATGGGCCAGTTGGGAACTGGTTAAACAACTAACAGTCTTTCACTAAACTAATCCCTAACTCCCGCTTGTGGCTGCCCCAGAATACCTGGACAGGAAAGAGTCCATATCTGGTCCATGATGGCAGTATCCACAATTGGCAACTTCAGGGTCGACTGCAGGTCCCAGTAATCCCCCAGGCTGTAGAAGGATCTGGAGAACAGATGTGCATTAACTGGCACTTCTGTCTCTGCATATCCAGCAGGCCAACAGGAACAGTCTGGCAATGGTAACAGCAACAAGATACTTTTAGTAACCCTTTTGCTCACTCGGGTCCGGACCCCTGTCCTTTTTATAATACACAGAACCAGGGGGTCAGACCCAGTAAAGCCCTCCAAGAAGAAATCGGGAAACACTATTAACACTAACCCTCCCAACCTGGACAGAAAAAAAACTCTACCTGCCTACACCCATCTAAGAGTTAGTTATTTTTTTTTATTTTTTTTTTCACAATCAAGAAATTTTTATTAGTTAAATGTTGCATACAGTGAAATAAATGGTAAATCCAATATAACACATAAGAAAGGTCTTATTAACATTTCGTCATATTGATTATGATTAACAGAACAAAAAGGAACAAAGTTATTCGAACAGACACCTTTGATAAGCATTTTGATTCAGTGAGATACAATAATCATAAGAAGAAGAGATGAGAAAAGAAAATAAAAAAAAAAAAAAAAAGAGAAAGGGGGGGGGGGGAGGGAAGAGGGTGTAGAGGAGGAGAAAAGGGTGTGGTGCTGGTGTTCATTGGCGTGAGTATTGCTCTATTCCTGGGTAACTATAACCAAGTGGGTATATTGTGGAGTGGTCAAGTCCATCATTTTCCTGTCACATGACTGTTTTATTCATGAGGTAACAGTTTTATAATCCTCAGATAGCGTGAAAAGTAGCCATGGTTGCCATAATTCGTTAAAGCTATTACAGTTCTCTTTCTTCATTGCTAACAATTCTTCCGTTCTATATATGTACTGAACCCTGTCCAACCAATCCTTGACTGTAGGAGTGTGGGTGGTTTTCCAGTGTAAAGGTATCAGGCATTTGGCTGCTGTTAATAGGTGTCTGGAAAGAGACTTTTTGTATTTGCTAATAGAGAAGCAATTTATGTGTAATAAGCAAGCAGCTGCATCCAATACTATTTTAGTTTCCGTAATGTGTTTGATCCAAGAGATAATCTTATTCCAGTAGTCAAGGATTGGGGGACATTCCCACCAGACATGCAGGAACGTTCCAGTTGTTCTCTTACAGCGCCAGCAAAGATCTGAGGAATCAGGGGACCATTTTTTGGTTTTATCTGGAGTAATGTACCACATTGTAAGAAGTTTGTAAGAAATTTCCTGGAACCTCGTGCTTAGCGAGCATTTATGGGCGAAGATGCAGGCCTTTTGCCATTGTGCATTGGGTATGATTGAGCCTTGTTCTGTTTCCCATCTTAATTTATGATTGTTTCTTTCCTGGGGTGGTGGGTCAATCAGCCATTTGTATGCTAGGGAAGTTGTGTGTGTGGTTTGGATTCCTTTATAGTAAATGTCTTCTAGTGGTGTAAGTTTTTGTAGGAATGCTGTTTTATTTTTGTTATTAAGCAGGAAGTCTTTGATCTGGAGATAGAACCAAATGCTAGGGGAGGAGTCACCAAACTCTGTCTTGAGTGTTTCAAGAGACTTAACCTTATTACCTATCATACAGTGCATGGCTAAGAATGTTGAGTTGTGGCCAGGGGTTGGGAGTTTCTTTTGGTTAAGGCCAGGGGTGAAATCTGGATTGTTGGTTAATGGGGTCAATGGGCCGGGTATGTTGGCCAGTTTATATTTTGTGGCGATTTTGTGCCAAATGTTTAGTGTGTTTGTTACAAGAGGGTGGGTGGACCCCTTGGGGGATCTAGAATGTTGGGACCATGGATAATAAAGTAGACTCCCACCGTCCGGTTGGTGTTCCAGTTGTACCCAATCTTTCAGTCCCCGGTGACAATGCCAGTCAATGATCCTGGAAATGTGGGCAGCATAATAATATTTTTTAAAGTCGGGGAGGCCTATTCCACCCTGTGATTTGGGCCACGTGAGAGTATTAAAGTTTGTTCTGGGTTTTTTGTTAGCCCAAAGAAATTGTCTTTGGATGGAGAGTAGTCTGGAGAAAAATGAATTTGGTATATGAATGGGTAGTGCGTTAAAAAAATATAATAGTCTGGGTAGGACCGTCATCTTTAGTATTGAGGCTCTGCCAAACCATGAAAACTGTTTGTGGGTCCATCGTTGAAGATCATCCACAATAGATTTCAATAATGGGGCGAGATTTGCTGAAAAGAGGGAGTTGATGTATGGGGTTAATTTTATTCCCAAGTATTTGAGAGCGTTATGTTCCCATTTAAATTTAAAGTTATTTTTAATGAGCACAAGTCTGTCTGGGGGAATTCCTAGATTAAGGGCTTCGGACTTGGATTGATTTATTTTAAAGTTCGAAATGTAGCTGTATGTCGAAAAGATTTTAAACAGATTTGGGAGGGTCGTGTGAGGTTGTGTGATAAAAAAGAGCAGGTCGTCTGCATAAGCAGCTGTTTTGTATTCTTTATTGTGTATGTTAAATCCAGTAATCTCAGGGGTGCTGTTTATCGTTCGTATAAGAGGTTCAAGTGTGAGGATAAATAGAAGGGGTGAGAGTGGGCAGCCTTGTCTGGTGCCATTATGAATCTGTATTGGATCTGACAGGGTGTCATTGATTTTGATTCTGGCCTGCGGGTTCTGGTAGAGGGAATTAATCCAGTTCAACATTCTATCGCCTATGCCAATATGAGAGCATGTACTAAACATGTATTCCCATGATACTCTATCGAAGGCCTTCTCGGCATCAGTAGATACCAGAAGGCCTCCAATTTTCTTATTTTGTGCATGATGTATTAGGTTTAGGGATTTAGTGATGTTATCTTTGGCTTCCCTGTCTGGCATAAAGCCTACTTGTTCTGGGCCTACAATCTTATGGAGTAGTGGTTTCAGTCTATTTGCTAATATTTTGGCCAGAATTTTAATGTCTATATTCAGAAGGGAGATAGGTCTGTAGTTGGCACAGTCCGTGTGGTCCTTGTCAGGTTTAGGGATGATAGCTATGTGAGCCAGGAGCAGTGTATTTGAGTCGTTATCATGTTGGGCTAGGTGATTGAAAGCTGAAAGTAGTGGTTTGGAGAGTAGTTGTGTGAATGTCTTGTAATATTGTGATGTGAAACCGTCTGGGCCTGGGCTCTTTCCCGGTTTTAAAAGTTTGATGGCTTCTTGCAGTTCTGTCATAGTAATGGGTGTGTCTAATGCGTCTTTATCTAAGTCAGGCAAGGAGGGTAGGTTGCTGTCTTTCAAGAATTTTTGTATCAGTTCTTCTCTAGTGTGTTGCACATGTGTCGGTTTATGTTGCGGGGGGAGGTTATAAAGTTTGGAGTAGAAGTCTTGGAACAATTTCGCAATTTTCTCCGAATTGTGTTCCAAAGACCCCGCCTTGTTACGTATAGCATGGATGTGTTTTGTAGTGGTAGCATCCCTTAAAGCTCTTGCTAGCTGTTTTCCGCTTTTATCTCCATGCTCATAAAATATGCTTTTGCGGAAGAATAAAGCTTTTTGGGTTTGGAAATGGAGAATTTGCATAAGGGACTTCCTACATTGAGATAGTTCCTCAGCGGCTGTAGCCATAAGGGATTGTTTGTGTTGTGTTTCGAGTTGGGCTATCTTAATTGATAGAGCGAGAATCTCTTTGTTTCTTTCCCTCTTCCTCCTGGAGCCCCATTTGATGAGTTCCCCCCTGATGACACTTTTATGGGCTTCCCAGTTATTGAGTGGGTTTGTATCCGAGTCTATATTATTTCTGAAGTACGTTTGGATGGTCTCAGAAATGTCGTTTTGTATGTTCTGGTCTGTGAGTAGGGAGGAGTTAAGTCTCCAGTTGAAAGGGGCACGGTTGTTGTATTTGAACTTTAGTGTGACAGCTGTAGGTGCGTGATCAGACAGTGCAATGATGCCTATGTCTGCTCTCGATAAGTTAATCAAGTCTCTTTGGGTGATAAAGATCAGATCGATCCTCGAATATCTTTTATGAGGGGAGGAGAAATACGTGAAGTCTCTGCCTGTGGGGTGGGTGGAGTTATTTTTAAACTATCAACGCTTCCTACTGACACCCTCGATTGTGGAAGGGAGTTACACATCCTTACGGCTCTAACAGTAAAGAACCCCTACGCAGTTTCGCGTTAAACCGCTTCTCTTCCAATTTCATTCAATGGCTGCATGTGTGATGGACCCCGTACTCAAGATGTCCGCCGTAAATGCTTCCTCTGTCCGGTACCACACAATCCAAGTAACACCAGCTCAGGGGTCCCAGGCTGGCAGCTCAAAGAGCACCGTTCCCCCAAATGCCAGGGCCTATAATCGCAAGGTAATAGGCTCGCATTCAGTCCCCTCCAACAGCCTCTGTCCCGGCCAGGTCTGTCACATTTCTCCCCTTTCAGCAGGAGACTAACACAGGAGGAGACCCCAGACGGGTTGACTCCGAAGTTAGTGCATAGTTCCAGGCCTCTAATGCCTGTACCCACACAGTACCCCAAACAAATTGTTCCAAACAGAGCACGACTCACCCAGCCAACCTCTGCCTCTCTCATAGAACATATCCGCCGCTGGGGAGAGGTCTGGACTGGCCCTTCTCCCTGGAGTCTTTTCAGCCGCTGGAGAGAAGACAGGGTGACTGGGCTCACTCCAACATGCTGTTGGGGATCTGGGCCGACCGCCCAGCATCCCTGGGGTATACAAGTGGAGACTGAAGTCCCATCCACCAATATCAGCTCAAGCTGCAGTTGTGAAGTGCAGATTGCATTCTCTCCTTGGGTCCTGATCTGCTGCTCAGGAGTGACCACCACCTCCTCACCCTGGGCCTCCAGAACTGCCACAGGTGTGGGGCAGAGGTCTTGGAACCTCTGTCCAGTTGCCAGCACTTTAGCTGGGTTGGTGTCATCATTCTGGGGCGCCGTCTGCTGCTGGACAGTGTGACCGATTGCCCCAGCTTCCTGAAGCTGTGGAGACATTGTAGGTGCTAGGCAGAGGCTAGCAGCGCTCTGCCCTGTTGCCAGTGATTTGGCTGGGAGTAGCAGCTTTACTACCTCAGCTTGTCGCTGGAGAGAGGGGCCAACTATCCTGGCTCCCTGGAACTCCACAGTTGTTGCTGGTGCTGGACAGAGGTGGGTAGCACTCTGCCCTGTTGCCAGAACTTCTGCTGGGGACTCCACATCCTCCGCTCTGGTAAACCGTTGGGGCAGGAGGCTGGCTTCCTTTTCCATTCCCTTATCTGGCTGCTGGGACAACATGTCTCTGGTACTGTCTCCTATGTGCACAAATCTTTGCTGGGGAGGAAAGATCGCTTTCTCCACCCTGGCCAACTGTTGGGGAGGGACGACAAACACCTCCTCTCCCTTCTCCCCCTGTATCTGCTGCTGGGAAGTGATTGCCACCTTCTCACCCTGAGCCTCCATAACTGCCACCGGTGAGGGGCAGAGGTCTTGGACCCTCTGTCCGGTGACCAGCGCTTCAGCTAGGGAAGTTCCTTGTAACTCCACAGATACTGCCGTTGGTGCTGGGCAGAGCTCAGTGAAGTTTGGCCCTAATACCAGCTCTTCTGATGGAGGCTCATCTGGTTGTTTTTCCTCAGCAGAAAAGTCTATTAAATCCCCTGTCTCTACAACTGATGTCTGGGGATAGAGGTTCACCATCTGTCCGTGGAACCTAGAAGATGCCATCGGTGCTGGGCAGAGGTTAGCAGATCTCTGCCCTTTTGTCAGCACTTCAGCTTTGGGGATGGCAATCTCCAGATTTTCCACTGCCGATTCTCTTGCATGCTGCTGGACAGGCATATTCCTCCATCCAACCTCGTCTTGTGCAGTAACAGTTTTGTCAAGGTCAGTCAGCACTTGCTGCATCCGCCATAAGACCTCCACGTTCATAGCTGCGGGGGCAGGTGGGCAAAGCACTCTGTTACTATGCCACATTGCTGACTCTTCAGCCAGGATTTCAGAGCTGTCTGCTGGTATTTCCTGATAGTCCCAGGCAAAGGGAGCCCCACCCTGCTGCTGTGCAGAGTCTAGAAGCTGTCTGCAGGCGATCTCCAGCTCCCATTCTTGAGCGGCCAGGAACTCCAAATGTTCCTGTGCCCAGAGCACTTCCGAGACGTTCAATCTTTGCTCTCTGTGCTCCATTATTTCCTCCAAACGCCACTCCAGATTACACCCAAAGTCGGGGTCCTCGGACAGCCTCCAGTACAACAATCCCAGGCCATTATAATCAAAGCCTTCCGTGGGCCTGTCATCCGCTGTCCACGGGCACACTTGGGCTACATACCACCGGAGGGCTCTGTAGCTCTCGTCCAAACGCATTTCTGCCCGGATCAGCCTGCTCAACTCAGCTGTCCACTCCTGCTTCGGTTGTTCCCCCAATAACAGCATTCGTACTTCATACTGCGACCAGTACCTTACATGGATGGAGGGGAGAACTTTTCCCTGGTGTCGCTGCTCACAGGCTAGCGCTTCTTTCCAGAGTTGTAGGCGATCAAAATCATACCATCCCAGCAGGACCTGCACCGATACTGATCCTCTGTGCTGTATAGGCATCTCTCGCAACCTCCTTCCGAATTCCTCTTCCATGACGACGTATCTGTACCTCTGCTATCCGGGCCTTGGATCCAGGTGATGGTTTGGATGTGTTCACGACAAGGAAGCACGATCCCACCGCTGCCAGCCAATTGTGACGGACCCCGTACTCAAGATGTCCGCCATAAATGCTTCCTCTGTCCGGTACCACACAATCCAAGTAACACCAGCTCAGGGGTCCCAGGCTGGCAGCTCAAAGAGCACCGTTCCCCCACATGCCAGGGCCCATAATCGCAAGGTAATAGGCTCGCATTCAGTCCCCTCCAACAGCCTCTGTCCCGGCTAGGTCTGTCACAGCATGCTTTCTTAAAGTGGTTGTAAACCCTTACAAACCACTTTTCACTACAGGTAAGCCTATAATAAGGCTTACCTGCAGGTACCATGGATATCTTCTAAACCTGCACGGTTTAAGAGATATATCCACTCTATCAGCATGTGCCGACGTCATCGGTACATGTGCACTGAAGCAATGGCTCATTCGTGCTGTTGCTTCAGCTGATGTGCCATGACCAGCGGCTCCTGTGCGCATGCGCAGGAGTGACACCATCACGGCTCTGGCCAATCACAGCGCCGGAGCCCGCGAACCCGGACGTAACATTCCAGAGACATGTTTCCAGTCACAGTGGTGTACGGTGAACGGCTTCAACAGCTTCGATCTAAGGTAAGTATTTCATAATTAGCTAGTATGCAGTGCTTACTAGCTCATTATTCCTCTGTCTTGCAGGTTTTTTTTTCTTTTTTGATGGTTTACAACCACTTTAAGCTCTATGGAACTGAATAGTTTTCTCCCTATGCCAGAATCACTGTTGAGGTATTTGTATATCACTATCATATATCCTCTGAACAGTCTCTTCTCAAGGGAGAATAAGTTTAATGTGTAGTTGTTCCTTGTAACTAGACATGTGCAATTCATTTAGTTTTTTTTTCGTTTTTCGTCTTTTTTCGTTCATTCGTTATCGTACGAATGAACGAACGATTCGCAAAAATTTTTAACGAATAACGAATCGTTCGAATCGAACGAATCCGAAAACAACGAAAATCCGAAAAAAACAAATTAGAAACAACGAATCTACGAAAGAAGAAAATCCGAAAAACGAAAACATTCGTAATTTTCCGTGTCTCTTACAATGGCGATTCGAATGGATTAAACGAAAAAATTCGTACATTCGGAATTTTTTTTTTTCTTCTTCGATTCGTTATTTTCCGTGTCTCTTACAATGGCGCTGCTTAACGTGCTTCGAATGGATTGAACGAAAAAATTCGTACATTCGTAACTTTTTTTTTGCGATTCGTAATTTTCCGTGTCTCTTACAATGGCGCTGCTTAACGTGCTTTGAATGGATTGAACGAAAAAATTCGTATATTTTTTTTTTTTTTTCGATTCGTAATTTTCCGTGTCTCTTAAAATGTAATAATAGCATACACATTACATAAAATTATGAATTATGCTCCAATTACGAATCTACGAATGTTACGAATGTTACGAAAGTACGAATAAATACGAATGCGTCCGAATTTCGAATAAACCCAAATTAAACTAACGGAAAAACGAATCAACGAAAAAATAACTCCTACGAAAATACGGATCGTTACGAATACGAACACCGTCGACTTACGAATTTACGAATACGAACACAGACGACTTACGAATTTACGAATCGTTACAAATCAACGGAAACGAAAAAAACGAAAATAAACAAATTTTTTTGTTGTGCACATGTCTACTTGTAACCGAGGTCCTTCAGTCCTCTTATTAGGTTTGTTGCCCTTCTCTGGACTCTCTCCAGTTCCAGTACATCCTTCCTGAGTACTGGTGACCAGAACTGGACGGCATACTCAAGATGCGGATGGACCAGAGTTTTGTAAAGTGGTAGAATTATAGTTTTAGCCACCCTTATTAATGCATACCAATATTCAGCTGCAGCTTGGCATTGCATCACTTTTTAGAAAGCAGAGCCCCCCCCCCCCCCCCTCCCCAAAGCACCCACCCCCTAAGTTGAGGGGCATGTGCCCTGGTATGGTTCAGGAGGAGGGTGCTCGCTCGCCCCCCCCCCTTTCCTGACCTGCTGGGCTGCATGCTCCGGTAAGGGCCTGGTATGGACTTGGGGAAATGCCATTTTTTTTTAAACAGTTTTCTATTGCCGACAATTGTATTGTATTCCTGGCAATTTAAATGTAGTTTCATTCATTTTTATTTTCTTTAGAAATGTTAGCTTTGCTGAAGTAGTTTATATCAATGGTACAGATGTGCCAGTTTACAGACTAAGGGGACCACACAGGCACTATATTTAAAATAATTTTTAATTTTTATTGTTGCACTTTTAGCATCATTATAATCACTGCTCCTGTAACAACAATCTTTAAAAAAAAAAAAAAAATGTTTTTTGCATTGATACATGTCCAGGGCAGTACCCAGACCGCCATATGCTTTTTATGGCTAATTACTTACATATAAGCCTGTAAAGTTGGGAGTTTTGATTTTTCAAATTCGGGTCCCATAGACTAGGGTTCGCCGTTCGGGTCAGAAAGTTTTCTCTGTTGGGGAGTTCTGGTGCGAACACAACAGGTGGGTGTTCGGCCCATCTCTAATTACCACCTGTCTGAATGAATCCTTAGGCTTGAGACAGGTCAGGATTGCAGACACAAGTACCTCCATTCTTCACTAGAAACACAGCAAATCCTTTTGATACCTGGGTTCCATTCTATTTCTGATTAATAAAAAGTCCAAAAACCTGTACATGCATGACAATTTTATGTTATATAAAAGGAAATGTTTTTTTATTACCTCTGCGAGACTTCTTTACATGATGTGCATTGAACTCCCAGAATGAATTGGCCCCACTATGAGAAACTGAACATGACAGAGCTGAAAAATAAATAAATACATTGAGTAATATTGCAAAAGAAAAAAACTCTATTTTTTTACATGTGAAATGTTTTGGTTATGATGCAATAAAACAATTCAAAAGCAAGAGACAGACACTCATTACAGGATAAAAATACAGTAGAATTATGTGTCATGTTGACAACAAGTAATAATCTATACAGATGTACAGTATATATGCAATCTGACAGTGTCTCAACTTTCTGTTTAACTTTCTGTGTTATTTATTACTGCATGCAAACATACCTCCCAACCGTCCCTGATTCACCGGGATTGTCCCACAAATTGGACCCTCTCCGAGAGTCCTAGCGAAACAGGGCTGAGTCCCGGAATGGCTGCCGTGTGTGTGGGTTGCCTTGGTTCCCGCACGCCACAAGTTACACTTACAAGGCAGCCGCATCTTCCCTTCTGCATCTTATGCCCCGTACACACTTTTGTATTTTCCGACAACAAATGTTGGATGTGAGCTTGTTGGCTGAAAGTCCGACCGTGTGTATGCTCCATTGAACATTTGTTGTTGGTAGCAGGTTCTCAAATTTTCCGCCAACAAAACTTTGTTGTTGGAATTTCCGATCGTGTGTACATAAGTCCCGACTCACAAAAGTTCACGCATGCTCAGAATCAAGCAGAAGGAGCCGCACTGGCTATTGAACTTCCTTTTTCTCGACTTGTCGTACGCCTTGTACGTCACCACATTCCCACGTTCGTAATTGGTGGCCAACATTTGTGTATGCAAGACAAGTTGGAGACAACATCCTGCGAACAAAAATCCATGGTTTTGTTGTCGGAAAGTCAGATTGTGTGTACGGGGCATTACACACACACACAGTGCAGGAACCCACCCCTCCTCCTCCTGTGATGTTCTCCTGTACACAGAGGAGGGGGGGAGGAGGCACACCACGCTGCCTGAATGGTATCGGGAAAGATTGGACAAAACTTACAATGCAGGTAACCCTTGCACTGCTGGCACATCATCACTGCAAGGGACCATTTTCAAGTTCAGCTGGACTTTAACAGCAGTTTACATTTTAGGAGTGCTGAGAGGTTTCAGGTTATGTTGTACCAGTCTTCAGGTTTGCCAGGTGGTAGAATTGTTGCTGTGTGAAGACTGGCCCATGCATGTCCCCAATCTCCAGCAATAGATTGTATTTTATGTATCATAGCCAACATCCTGGCAGTGTTGCCAGAGCTGGAGAAGAGTGCTGGGTTTTGGAAAAAGCACGTGCACTTACCTCCAAACTTACAATGCAGTGCTTAGTGCCTTATTTCTGTTATCTGTAATCTGTCATGTACCATGTCTCCAGTCTGACTGACTTCTGAAGCATGCCCCCAGTCTCTTTTGACAGCTAAGTGAGCAGATAAAGTCTCTCCACTTGTTATATGAAAGAATCGGCAAACTCTGCAGTAGAGATTGTCAGGGGGGTTGAATCGAGATCACGATTTTTTAATGATTAATTGTGCAGCTCTAATAGAAACACACAAATATTGACCAATGGTGAAGTGCCAGTAAATAATAAATAAATAAAAAATAAAAGGGAATGGAAACTCAAATGCACACTAAGTATATAGTGCTCATGTGAAAAAAAACATATAGATTCGTAAAATATATATATAGTAGTGTCCTGCTGTGCTTCCAATCAATAGGCAGGGTAGTCCATGCAATCACAAAACAGCTTGGTAGGTGTTCAAATGTGCCAAGGTGTCCTCCCTCCAGTGATCCCCTAGGTAGTGAACGCTCACCTTAGAGCGTGCAACTTAGTGATTAAGCCAAGTCTAAAACACACATTTGAACCTCCTCTGGGCTCAGAAGGGAAAACTGCATCCAGGGCTCCTCAGTGAAATACCTCCATTTATGCAAAAGTGTATGCTTTATGCTAGCTTTTACCTATCCCATATACCTGCTTGCAGCTCCGTGGATCCATTTGCCTTCTTTTATAACAGGGTGTTAGATTTAGAGGATTTATTCTCTGAAACCACCAATAAAGATAATGATGTTACACACTGGTTTAGAAAGCTGGCACATAATATGGACAAAAACAGTAACACCTGGTGGGATCTATCCACCATGGAAAAATATTTAAAAAGACAACATGGTACCCAGAAAGCTTAGATGGGATATACCAATAAATGATGGACTAACAGGAGAGGATGATATTGAGGAGTGGTATGCATTTTTTAATGGAAAAGGTAGGGGGATTATGCAATTTTTAATAAAAAGAAAGCAGCGGAAAATTAAGTTTATAGAAACTCAAATTAAGTAAATATGCAAAAAGATTGAGCCTTTCAAAGAGTCCGCGGAATACGCTAAGCATATGGGGGAACTCCATAAGAATATGCAGAAAAAAGACCTTGAAAATAAAAATACTAAGAAGAAGAAATATCTTCGTGGTTTGGGGGGGACTATCAAAAGAAGATAGACAATGGAACCACCCAAGGACCACCTGTAAATGGAGACAGTAATACAGGAGACAGAAACACTGGGCCCAAAACTCCACGAGTCCCAAGGAACTATTCTTAACAACTAGGCCCTCAGCCTAATAGGGAATACATTATACACCAGTACCCTGAAAGAGAACAAGGTGCTGGGCAGGGACAAGCACAGAATACCAAGAGGACATACTATGGCCAGAATGATAACAGTGGATACATCTCTAATGGAGGAATACCATACAATCAAGGTTATCCACAAAACCTTGGAATGGTAATAGGGGTTACCAAGGGAACAACTACCAATGGAGAGGTAATCAACCAGGTAACGCACCCTTCTACAGATGACAACAGCACAATGGCCAGAACCCACAAGGATATCAATACAATCAACATCCACATAATTATCAGTACTATCAACAGAGAGGGGGGCCACAACAACAACAAAGGGGTCACCCGCAAGGAGATTACCAGTATCAGGGAGGACCACCTCCTTACAGGGGTCCTCCCCAAGGAGAAGGATACTACTATTCTCCTAAACCGCAACATGCAAGATATGACAGGCCACCACTGGACCAAAATGAAATACCTACCCAGAATAGTTACCAACCCCTATATCAGTGATGGCGAACCTTGGCACCCCAAGATGTTTTAGAACTACATTTCCCATGATGCTTAACTACACTTCAGAGTGTACGAGCATCATGGGAAATGTAGTTCCAAAACATCTGGGGTGCCAGGGTTCACCATCACTGCCCTATGTGATGCTATGGATCAGACTCAATATGAAAATTCTTCTTTTTTAGAGAAAGGATGGGTGGACACCACCCAGGAGGGAAGGAATGGAGGAAAAGGGGAGGACAAGCAGGACGAAGGATTCAACAAAAAAAGAAGGCGCGAAGACTAGGGGAAGGGATCTAAAATCTCAGTGGTATTAGCCTTACTAGGGAAGAAACTCTTACTTTGGATAAGGGTATAACGTTTGCCCCAAAGAAAGGTCTCAATAGGTTTGAGACTTATATAGGGATTCAGAAATGTATACGCAAGCTGAATGTGAAGAAATACTATGCCCAGAATCCAGTGGAAAAAGCAGCAATAGGCAATAACTTCACACAGCTGAGAAATAATTCTGTATTCAACCCCCATATATTGAATAATAAATACGTGGACCTTTTTAAGAAACTTGTGACAACAGAATTAACACAACTACCTATTAAGAAAGTGTATGAGCAAAGGGACATTAAGAAAGGCCTGAAATCCCTGGAAGACAGAGAGGACATTGTGATCCACCCGGCTGACAAGGGAGGAGAGATTGTTGTTTTATCTCTAGAACAGTACAAGACAGAAATTAACAGGATCTTGGAAGATAGAAATACTTACCAAGTTCTAAAGTCGGACCCCTCGAGGCAATTTAAAGCAGAACTGGAATCCGTTATTGAATATGGTAAGGACAAGCATGAGGAAAAGTATCTAGTACCCACGGCTAGTAGGATACCAGTTATCTACTACCTAACAAAAATACACAAAGATAAGATAAATCCACCAGGGAAACCGATCATAAGTGGTATAGAATCATTAACATCCTGACTGGGGGAATATATCGCTATCCACCTCCAGCCTTTAGTTAGGAACACGCAGGCTTTTTTGAGAGATACCAAGCACACCCTACAATTACTAAAAGGATGTATGGTTTCAGATAATATGGTAATGGCCACAGGTGATGTGGCCTCGCTCTATACCAATATAGACCACCAGGGGGAAATGAGGCAGTTAAGTGGGCTTTGAAAAATAACAGCAATGTCAATAGGAATCATCAAATTTATTCCGAAATATCTTAAATTCTGCTTGGAGCACAACTTCTTTTTTTGGTATGAAAATACCTTCTATCTACAGATTAAGGGTGTCGCTATGTATCTTTGACTGACATGTGGGAGAGTTTGTCGCCCTTATGCCAGTCGTGGAGGGTAGACATTCCTTCTCTAACTGAGGAAGAATGGGAACTAGCCCTACAACATTATATCCCCAAGGTAATTTCTGCAAAGGATAGATTTATCCAACTCAAATTTATTCCCAGGGCATACTATACCCCCCAACGCTTAGCAAGAAAATACCCTGCACAATCTGACACATGCCCCAAGTGCCAGCAGGCGGTCGGGACATACTATCATGTAATTTGGGACTGCCCGATGATTCAAAACTTCTGGGAGCAGATACTGGTGGAAATCAATACGATCGCTGACCTCTCAGCATTAATGGACCCCAAGGTACTACTTTTAGGAATAACAGATTCGATAACACACTCTAACCACAAAGGACTCCTCATTAGTGATGGACGAACTTCCGATCGAACGTTTCGCGAACGCGATCCGTGAACGTGCCCAAATGTTTGCGAACCTCAGGTTCACGGCGGGCCCCATTCACTTTAATGGCAGGCGAACCATTATATTTGCAGCCAGAAAATACTTACTAGCTGTGCACACATAGTCCCACAACATGGACACTGACATACCAGAAGTATTAAGTGAATCTGGGATCGAAAAAGACTAGCATTCTTTTTTTATCTGTGAAATTTTGTCAATTGAAGGCCATGGAAGAGAGGCAAGGTCAGGCCAGGCTATGAAGGGGGTGCAGGAGATGATCAGTGCCACAGTCAGGGCAGCGCAGTGCTGTGCCAGTGTCCCAGTGTGCCAACCTGTGCTTGAGCCCCTGACCCCTCCCTCTGCCGGCCCTTACTCCCACCTATGCAGGGCTCCACTGCGGTGGTCCGAGGATGCCAGTCCAGTGCTGATCCTCAGCCATGGTGCTGGCAATGCCTGCTGATTGGCTTCTCTGCTGCTATCTCCCTCACTGACACCAGCACCGCGATAGAGACTGAGCACTGAAACCAGCACCGAGATAGAGAGCACTGACACCAGCAACTCGCTGCAGGACCCAAAAATATGAACCACTCAACCTCTTTAAACAGGAGGGTATGGGCATATAGTATGGTGTGCCTTTTTTGTACAAGTGAGTAGAGTTGAGCGGACACCTGGATGTTCGGGTTCGGCGGGTTCGGCCGAACTTCGGAAAAAACTCCGGGTTCGGGACCGAACTTGACCCGAACTTGAGCCCGAACTCCGAACCCCATTGAAGTCAATGGGACCCGGACTTTTGAACACTAAAATGGCTGTAAAAAAGTTATGGAAAGGGCTAGAGGGCTGCAAATGGCAACAAAATGTTGTTAAGAGCATGGCAAGTGATCTGCAAACAAATGTGGATAGGGAAATAACTTAAAATAACATAAAAAAATAAAAATAAAATTCTGGAGGCCCCCTTCTCAGCAGAAGAGGTACAGGAAGTCATTAAGAACCTCAGAAACTCAACGGCAGGTCAGCAACCCAATCTACTATCGCCTGTACTTGTCCTGGCCTCAACATTCGTACAGCCTCATTAGGCGCGCCGAAATACCGCTGCAGGCTCTGTCGCCTACTCGCACCTGAGGAAGGTGTTTCACTAGTGCGTGTAGCTGGCACAGATCGACCACGTCCTCTCCCTGCAACAGGAGCGCCACCAGCAGCACCACGACCCAGGCCATGTCCCCTTTTTGATGATCTCCTCATATTTTCAAAATTTACGATCTCGCCCTAAATGGGTGTTTTTGTCAATAGCAGAATACACGTACAGTGTCTAAAGCGTTTATGAACACGCAGAAAATGCTATTGGGAAGAAAAAAAACCTTGCAAAATTAAATTTTTTTGCAATGTTTTTCCAATATCAGAATAAACGGATAGTGTCTAAAGCGTTTATGAAAACGCAGAAAATGCTATTGGGGAAAACAAAAACACTGCAAATTTAAATTTTTTTGCAATGTTTTTGCAATATCAGAACACACGGATAGTGTCTACAGCGTGTATGTATGAAAACGCAAAAAATGCTATTGGGGAAAAAAAAACACTGCAAAATTCAATTTTTTTGCAATGTTTTTCCAATATCAGAATACACGGACAGTATGTAAAGCGTTTATGAAAACGCAGAAAATGCTATTGGGGAAAAAAAAACACTGCAAAATTAAATTTTTTTGCAATGTTTTTCCAATATCAGAATACACGGACAGTATGTAAAGCGTTTATGAAAACGCAGAAAATGTTATTGGGAAAAAAAAACACTGAAAAATTAAATTTTTTTGCAATGTTTTTGCAACATCAGAATACACGGATAGTGTCTACAGCGTGTATGAACACGCAGAAAATGCTATTGGGAAAAAAAAAACACAGCACAATTTAATTTTTATGCTATGTTTTTCCAATAGCAGAATACACACAGACTATGGTGTATCTCTTACTATATGCAGTGTTGGTCCTAATGATGCACTGAGCTTGCAGGTAAAACTTTTATATTTTGTCTGGCACTGGCCTCATGGCACTGTTAAAAGACTGTGCACTGCACCCCAGCCAGGGTACAATTGATTTAGGAATCTCTTCAATAATTCTCTCTGCCTCTTTCTCTTCCTTACTAAAGAAACTCCCTACTCTACTCTAGCTATGTAGATCGCTCACTGATCTAACTAATTAGAAGCAAAGTTAAGGAATGCTGAATGCCTGACCAGGGGAGGGCTGGCAGCCTTAGGCCTGGGGGGCAAGTCCAGTCAAGTGGCCCATTGAACCACTGAATCCGCTCACCATCCATCTACACCACATTCCCTGCACAGAGAGAGAGAGAGGGAGAGAGAGAGAGAGAGAGAACACTGCCTGCACAGAGAGAGAGAGAACGCTTGACACTGCCTGCACAGAGAGAGAGGGGCCACTTGGCACTGCCTGCACAAAGAGAGAGAGGCCACTTGTCACTGCCTGCACAGAGAGAGATGCCACTTGGCACTGCCTGCACAGAAAGAGATGCCATTTGGCACTGCCTGCATAGAGAGAGATGCCACTTGGCACTGCCTGCACAGAGAGAGAGAGAGGCCACTTGGACTGCCTGCAGAGAAAGAGAGAGGCCACTTGGCACAGCCTGCACAGAGAGAGAGAGAGGCCACTTGTCACTGCCTGCACAGAGAGAGAGAGGCCAATTGTCACTGCCTGCACAGAGAGAGAGAGGCCAATTGTCACTGCCTGCACAGAGAGAGAGAGGCCACTTGGCACTGCCTGCACAGAGAGAGAGAGGCCACTTGGCACTGCCTGCACAGAGAGAGAGATGCCACTTGGCACTGCCTGCACAGAGAGAGATGCCACTTGGCACTGCCTGCACAGAGAGAGGGGCCACTTGGCACTGCCTGCAGAGAGAGAGAGAGAGAGGCCACTTGGCACTGCCTGCAGAGAAAGAGAGAGACCACTTGGCACAGCCTGCACAGAGAGAACGGTCACTTGGCACAGCCTGCACAGAGAGAGAGGGGCCACTTGGCACTGTCTGCACAGAGAGAGGGGCCACTTGGCACTGTCTGCACAGAGAGAGGGGCCACTTGGCACTGTCTGCACAGAGAGAGGGGCCACTTGGCACTGCCTGCACAGAGAGAGAGGCCACTTGGCACTGCCTGCAGAGAGAGAGAGAGAGAGAGAGAGGGGCCACTTGGCACTGCCTGCAGAGAGAGAGAGAGAGAGAGAGAGGCCACTTGGTCCTGCCTGCAGAGAAAGAGAGAGGCCACTTGGCACAGCCTGCACAGAGAGAAAGACCACTTGGCACAACCTGCACAGAGAGAGAGAGAGGCCACTTGGCACTGCCTGTACAGAGAGAGGGGACACTTGGCACTGCCTGCACAGAGAGAGAGATGCCATTTGGCACTGCCTGCACAGAGAGATGCCATTTGGCACTGCCTGCACAGAGAGAGAGGCCATTTGGCACTGCCTGCAGAGAGAGAGAGAGAGAGAGGCCACTTGGCACTGCCTGCAGAGAAAGAGAGAGGTCACTTGGCACAGCCTGCACAGAGAGAAAGGTCACTTGGCACAGCCTGCACAGAGAGAAAGGTCACTTGGCACAGCCTGCACAGAGAGAGAGAGGCCACTTGGCACAGCCTGCACAGAGAGAGAGAGGCCACTTGGCACAGCCTGCACAGACAGAGAGAGAGAGAGGCCACTTGGCACAGCCTGCACAGAGAGAGAGAGAGAGAGGCCACTTGGCACTGTCTGCACAGAGAGAGGGGCCACTTGGCACTGCCTGCACAGAGAGAGGGGCCACTTGGCACTGCCTGCACAGAGAGAGAGGCCACTTGGCACTGCCTGCACAGAGAGAGAGAGAGAGAGAGGCCACTTGGTCCTGCCTGCAGAGAAAGAGAGAGGCCACTTGGCACAGCCTGCACAGAGAGAAAGGCCACTTGGCACAACCTGCACAGAGAGAGGGGCCACTTGGCACTGCCTGCACAGAGAGAGGGGCCACTTGGCACTGCCTGCACAGAGAGAGAGATGCCATTTGGCACTGCCTGCACAGAGAGAGAGAGGCCATTTGGCACTGCCTGCAGAGAGAGAGAGAGAGAGAGGCCACTTGGCACTGCCTGCAGAGAAAGAGAGAGGCCACTTGGCACTGCCTGCACAGAGAGAGAGAGATGCCATTTGGCACTGCCTGCACAGAGAGAGAGAGGCCACTTGGCACAGCCTGCACAGAGAGAGAGAGGCCACTTGGCACAGCCTGCACAGAGAGAGAGAGAGGCCACTTGGCACAGCCTGCACAGAGAGAGAGAGAGGCCACTTGGCACTGTCTGCACAGAGAGAGGGGCCACTTGGCACTGCCTGCACAGAGAGAGGGGCCACTTGGCACTGCCTGCAGAGAGAGAGAGGCCACTTGGCACTGCCTGCAGAGAGAGAGAGAGAGAGAGGCCACTTGGTCCTGCCTGCAGAGAAAGAGAGAGGCCACTTGGCACAGCCTGCACAGAGAGAAAGGCCACTTGGCACAACCTGCACAGAGAGAGAGGCCACTTGGCACTGCCTGCACAGAGAGAGGGGCCACTTGGCACTGCCTGCACAGAGAGAGAGATGCCATTTGGCACTGCCTGCACAGAGAGAGAGAGGCCATTTGGCACTGCCTGCAGAGAGAGAGAGAGAGAGGCCACTTGGCACTGCCTGCAGAGAAAGAGAGAGGCCACTTGGCACTGCCTGCACAGAGAGAGAGAGATGCCATTTGGCACTGCCTGCACAGAGAGAGAGAGGCCATTTGGCACTGCCTGCACAGAGAGAGAGAGGCCATTTGGCACTGCCTGCAGAGAGAGAGAGAGGCCACTTGGCACTGCCTGCAGAGAAAGAGAGAGGCCACTTGGCACTGCCTGCACAGAGAGAGAGGCCACTTGGCACTGCCTGCATAGAGAGAGAGGGAGAGAGAGGCCACTTGGTCCTGCCTGCAGAGAAAGAGAGAGGCCACTTGGCACAGCCTGCACAGAGAGAAAGGCCACTTGGCACAACCTGCACAGAGAGAGAGGCCACTTGGCACTGCCTGCACAGAGAGAGGGGCCACTTGGCACTGCCTGCACAGAGAGAGGGGCCACTTGGCACTGCCTGCACAGAGAGAGGGGCCACTTGGCACTGCCTGCACAGAGAGAGGGGCCACTTGGCACTGCCTGCACAGAGAGAGAGATGCCATTTGGCACTGCCTGCACAGAGAGAGGCCACTTGGCACTGCCTGCAGAGAGAGAGAGAGAGAGGGGCCACTTGGCACTGCCTGCAGAGAAAGAGAGAGGCCACTTGGCACTGCCTGCAGAGAAAGAGAGAGGCCACTTGGCACTGCCTGCACAGAGAGAGAGGCCACTTGGCACAGCCTGCACAGAGAGAGAGGCCACTTGGCACTGCCTGCACAGAGAGAGAGGCCACTTCGCACTGCCTGCACAGAGAGAGAGACTGCTTAACACTGCCTGCACAGAGAGAGAGACTGCTGGACACTGGCATTTAGGGGGTTAAAACAGGCAGGGAGGAAATGTAATATCACCTTCTCTCTCTGTCACTTTTCAGTGGAGTGGCAGTGCCTGCTGTAAGTGAATACAAGCCTTCCATAGCCATAGTCCCTCAGTCTTCTTTTAGGTTGAACATTTTTGCTGCATTTTCTTGAAGTGCACCAAAGACGCAGCATGCAGGACGTTTTGTGCACTTTCAGAACATGCAGCAAAATGTGCAACCTCTATGGGACCGGGGGTAAAACATGCAGGAAGACTGCCAGTACACCAGCACTACAGACAAATCGCAGCATGCCAGTGTGAGCCCACATCAACACCTAGGAGGGCAAGCAAGGCAGTGTCACAGGCTGCTAGGAAAAAAAACTCTTTAGCTGCAGAGGGGGGGGCCGGGGGGAGGAGGGAGAAGTTCACTTACTTGGTGTTTCCCAGCCTCCCAGGAGCCTCACTGTATTCAAGCCGACTGCTCAGATTTAACTTTCCCGCCCCACACATCCTCTTCACAGACAGCACACAGGCTGCCCGGAGTGTGGGCGGGGAAATAGAGAGCAGGTCCAGCCTCTGCCAGCCATTCGTGTGGAGGAGGGAGGGGCTGAGCGGGGCTGTGCTGTGCTGTGCTCTGTAACACAGACTGTCGGCCCTGAGACATCCCTAGCTCACAGTACTGGATGGAGATGCAGCACTCTGCCTGCTCAAAAACTGTGCATTCTGAGCAGCCTTTGTAGAGGATATGAGAGCAGCCCAGGGGGCAATTGCATCTCTGCCCCCCTGCCCAGCCCTCCCCTGTGCCTGACTGACTGACTGACTGACTGAATTACACTAACTCCTAAAATCCTCTCAGCAGCACAGGAACCTGTCTATAGCAGAATGACGCTGTGTGCTGTGTGTCTGGACTATATATAGAGGCTGGGTCACATGCTGCACTGCCCAATCACAGCCATGCCATTAGTCGGCATGGCTGTGATGGCTTCTAAGGGCACACTAGTGAAACGATCGTCGATTGGCTGCCCTGCAGCTGTTAAAAAGGCGCCAATACAGCGCCGAACACCGGACCCGAACCCGAACTTACAGCCAATAGTTCGGGTTCGGGTCCCGAACACCCAAAAGTCCGGTACGGACCCGAACTTTACAGTTCGGGTTCGCTCAACCCTAATCTTTACCCAAACTCATACAGGTGTCTTTACAAAGCACAAACAATACCATTGCTAATGCAAATTTAAAATGAGTCACAATTGTTTGTGCTTTTTATTATTTCCAAATAATCATAATTTGAGCACAAAAAATGTGATGTGTGTACCAATATCAGAAATCAAAATGTAATTGCCAAAAAATTTGAGGATAATATCACTATTCACTACTAATATCACTATACACTCACTCACAAAGAACCACCAAATATCACAGAATAAATCAAGAAGAAGAATTCTTGAGTAATGTAATTCCATCACCTCTATGTCCAAAGAAATACAGTATTTATGAATATTTATGTGTAGGAGGTTCTCACATATGACAGCTCTGTGGCTTGGAGGTTAAAATTTCTGCTTAGCATCCCTGAGTGTCTGGGTTCGAATCCCAAACATACTGCTTCATGTAGAGAAGTTGTCACATCTCCCAGGTCCTAAAACTATGTCTAAATGTGTAGGAGGGTTCCACCACCATTGTAAATCTTGCCAGATACACTATTTAGCCTAAAGTATTGGGACACCCACCTTTACACACACATGACCTTTGATGGCAGCCCAGTCTTGGTCCGTAGGGTTAAAATTTGCAGCTAGAACAGCTTCTGGGAAGGCTGGGAATCATGCCCACACGGTTTAGTGTATCTATGGCAATGTTTGACCATTCTTCCAGAAGTGCATTTGTAAGGCCAGGTACTGATGTTGAATGAAAAGACCTGGCTCGCAGTCTCTACACTAATTCAGCCAAAAGGTGTTCTATCAGGTTGAGGTCAGGACTCTGTGCAGGCCAGTCAAGTTCCTCCACCCAAACTTGCTCATCCATGTCTTTATGGACCTTGCTTTGTGCACTGGTGTGCAGTAATGTTGGAACAGGAAGGAGCCATTCCCCAAACTGTTCCCACAAAGTTGGGAGCATGAAATTGTCCAAAATGTCTTGGTATGATGATGCCTTAAGAGTTCCATTCACTGGAACTAAGGGGCCAAGCCCAACCCCTGAAAAATAACCCCACACCCCCCTCCACCAAATTATTTGGACCAGTGTACAAAGCAAGGTCCATAAAGACATGGATGAGTCACTTCACTTGAAGTAGCCCGATTTCAAAGTAGCAAGGTCAGCGCTATTTCAGGTGCTACAGTACTTGATAGACATCTGTGTGGCTTCATACACAGATTTCTATTGAAGTCACACCTGAAATCGGTGCGGCACCGCAAAATCGGTGTCGCTTCAATTGGAACAGTGCCATTGCTGCCAATAGGCTGTGACTTGGCATGCGATTTGATCTCTCAAATCGCTCCAATGTAATCCTAGGCCTCAGCACACCTGAACTTAAGTGATAAAGGTGGAATCTTTATATATAACAGCTGTGGAGAATTGCAGGTAATGAATTCAGCTGGTGGATAGGCAGCATTTGAATGTGTCCGCTCTGGTTCACATTGGTGCGATTTGACATATCAAATCGGTGGCAATTGCACCGTTCTAATTGGTGCGATTTGTATTTATATCAATGCAGAAACCTGCACAGATGTCTCTGATATTGCCACCACAATCGGGACTGACATGCAGGAATGAAATTGTGTGAGTTCAGCTGAACAATTTTCTCCTGCTGTCAGTGTGAACCAGGGCTCCAACTGGGCCTTTTGTCTTTGTAATTCACCTGCTGCGATCCCAGGGACACCATTTCTTATCAAGATCCCTTAAGTTTACCTTCAAATATCATTATATGTAGAAATACAGATTTGCATATCTGCAAATAAATAAAAATACTAATCGTAGTTGCGATCAAATATTTGCAGCTGCGATCAAAAGAGCGTGATTTCACCTTCTGACCCGGAAATTAGTCATTTTAATCACCTGGAAGTTCCTGTGCTGGTCAGGATCTCCATCTAGGTGGACATGGCGAGGTCCCTCTTTAGCAAAGAGGAGGTGCTGCTGATTTTCCGTGTAAGTGTAGGATATGTACTTGTGCTTACTCAATGTGGGGGTGGATGTGTAGTTAGATTTGGTGTGGGTGGGGTTCATTGATTTGTTTGGCATTACCACACATTTGCTTCTGGCCCATGTGCTAGGGTGACCACATTTCCAGAATGCCATTCAGGGACACACCCACCATTTTTCCAAAAAAAGCTGATTTCAAAACCCCCGCCATCGATGGAATCGGTCACTCCTTTCCCTCCTGTGCGACTATCTCTATCATAGAGCGCTAGGAGGAAGTGATGTCACTTTAGCATGGGGGATCGGTTTTGTGGAAGAAAATTTTGACAAGGACCGGGGGTTGGGGGTTCTGGGGCTAATGTAGTCTTGGGGTTGACAGGGAATTCGGGTGTGGGTGATTTGTTGTGCGAATGGCTGGTGTTAGCAATTAAATCATCCTGACACCATGCTTGATATGGTGTCAGGAATGAAATCACATTATTTCTATGACTACATTGTAATATATAATGAAATTGTTCAGCTCACCTTAATGCAGAATCAGTGGGAACCCTGAGCTTTTCACTTGCCACCAGACACAGCTTGCCACCGTCGCCTGCCACCAGATGCAGCGTGTCACTTGCCGCCATCCGTGGTGGAGGTGGAGCCGGCCCGTTGAGAGCACTGGGCGCGGAGGAGGAGGAAGTTAACTCCTCCTCCACTTTGAAAGCTGGCAGTCACAGTTGTGATGTCACTGGTTGATAAACGCCAGTCGGCTCTAGCAACCAGTGGCCTAGCCAGCAGAAGTAAAGAAGAGTTTCAGGTGGAGGTGGTGAGGCAGAGCCAGCGCCATGGCGATAGCACGATTTTGCTCCTCTGTCTGTTTCATTCCGGGACATTGTATTGTCCCGGAAGGAAGGTGCCCGGGACCCGGGACAGACCTGCTAATTGCGGGACTGTCCCGGGCAATCCGGGACACGTGGGCACCCTACCATGTGCACACATCACTTCCTGCATTTGTTCTGCTGATGTAAATCAATAGGGACTAAGCAAGTATAAATGAGAGCTCCTTTCTATTAAAATATATGACTTGTTTCACAGTTGGGTGACTTTTCCAGCAAATTTGGACCTCTGAGTTGCATGACAAGTTGTACCCCATGATTCTCAATGATAACCATTCATATCTGTGCAACTTTAAGTCGCACCAACTTCAAAGTAGTCCCTGTACTACTTTGATGGGACTTTCATGTGACTTGAGGTACATAGGGCGCAATATTACACAGGCATTCCCAGAAGTTGGGGCCAAGTTGCAAAATAGTGTGACTTTTAGGTCGCAGCAGTGTAAATGAGATTCAAGGATAACGCCTTTTGAATTTGGCCCTATTGTCACTTGTGCATCCTGAAAGTGTGGCAAATTCGTCCCTGTACTACCTTAGTTTGACTTTGATGCGATTTGAGGTCCATACACCACAAGATTACATAGACATTGCTTCAAGTCATGGCAAAGCTGTGCAATTTTTAAGGTCGTACAAGTGCAAATGAAATGGGGCCTTATTCAAAGGTGTTATCAATTAATCTTATTAGGTTACTTTCACACTTGGGTGATTTTTCATGCAGCTTTGGACCTCAGAGTCACATGAAAAGTTGTCTCCCATGATTTCCATTCATATCTATGCAACTTAACCCATGTTCACATAGCTCTGAATTGACATGTCAAATTGAAGGCCAAATCGGCTCCTATTGATGGCAATGGAACTGTCCGAATTGGTGCAACGCCACAACGATTTCTAAAAGTAGTTCCTGCACTACTTTGGTCGACTTCAGGGGGCGATTTCTTACCTCCCAACTTTTTGAGATGGGTATAAGGGACACCTATTAGCAAAAGTACAGTATGTAGGCATAGGACACATCTCCTAAAACAGGAGAATTATTCCAAAAAAAAAAACATTAGTTAAACCTCTAATGCCGGTCATACACGGTTCGAATTTCGAAAGAATTTTCTTTCGAAAATCGTATCTAAGAATTTTCGTATTAATTTCGCACCATTAGTGGGCTACAGCAACAGCGGAAATCAAATTTGAGGGATCGGACATGTTGGAAATTTTTTGAAAAACTAACGATTTTCTAATCAATGATGGGCGAATCGTGCGAGAAATGTAATAAGAAAAGAAAATTTACAGAGAGAAAATAAGATTCCCGGCAAAGAAAATTCTTTTCTGTAGCAACATAGGGTGAAATTGAAGGCTTGGTCAGCCGAATTTCGAAAATCAATGGTGGCACAATCGGATCACAAAAAAACCGAACTTTCTGATTTTGAAAAGAAAATTCGTTCGAAATTCGACCATGTATACAATAATACCATGTACCAATAATATTCCTTTAGATTGGCTTTGGAAATTTACAAAAAAGCTATTTAGAAATTAGATGAAAGGTTTAGTGCTGGGAAACCCTTTTTGAAAGATAAAAAGTGCATTTTATATACAACTATACAGATCAGAACAAAATGAGGGACAAATGAGGAGGAAAGGGGGACAGAGGGACTTTGTTCCAAATCAGGGACAGTTGGGACATATGTGATTTCACTAGACATCTGTGCAGGAAAGTGCACTGATGTCTCTGAAATCGCTCACAAAGTCGGGCTGAGGCCCCTTTCAGACTTGTGCGACTTTGGACATCAGAGTCGCATGGCAAGTCATACTCCATGATTTTCAATGTGTACCATTTATATCTGTGTGACTTCAAGTAACACCGACTTCAAAGTTGTCCCTGTACTACTTTGGTCCGACTTTGATGCGAGTTGAGTTCCATAGACCTCAAGTTTACACAGGCATTCCCTGGAATCGTGGCAAAATTGGCGACGCAAAATTGCGGGAAAATTGCACGCCTTTCCCTGCGACTCCTGAGTCCATTGACCTCAGGATTACACAGGCATTGCTTAAAGTCACATCAAAATCGTGCAACTTTCAGGTCGCACAAGTGTGAAAGGGGCCTAAGTCACTGTGCTGAGTACTATTATACCTAGAATATAAAGTAGTCCCTCCATCAAACACTAGTAAATGTATGCTCTCAATATAATTGTGCTCAAATGGCTGAAAATCACACAGATAGCATCACCTACTGAAAGCTTGAATTAGACTCAGCAGCATATGCTGAAAAGAGGCGAACGCCTATTAGCCAATGCTACATCAGCATGAGCATGCTTGTTACTATAATATTAATGCCTGAAATGCAAAACATTATTGTATAGAATCAAACATTAGTAAATGTATTTTCTCTGAAGGTATGTGCTCAGCTCTGTAGCATAGCGGTATGCCCTGCTGCCCTCAAAGATTCAAGCCATGAGTTCAAATCCCACTGACAGCATTACCTCCTGAAAGTGTGCATTGTACTCAGTAGCATAATTAGCCAATGCTCATTAGTTTGGTTTTTCATATTTTAACTTTTCAAATGCATGCAATGGTATGTACTTATTCAATAATATTATGGTGGGGAATTCCGAAAATCAAGGAAAAAACGTCGTAGGGTCCCCCCCCCCCCCCAGTACATACCAGGCCCTTCGGGTCTGGTATGGACTTTAAGGGGAACCCCACATCAAAATGTAAAATAAAATTGACGTGGGCCCCCCCGAAATCCATACTGGACCCTTATCCGAGTATGCAGCCTGGAGGTCAGGATGGGGGGGGCGAGCGAGCACCCTCCCCTTCTGAACCATACCAGGCCACATGCCCCAAAGCACCTTGTCCCCATGTTGATGGGGACAAGGGCCTCTTCCTGACAACCCTGGTCGGTGATTGTTGGTCTGCGGGCAGGGGGTTTATCAGAATCTGGAAGCCCCCTTTAACAAGGGGGCTCCCAGATCCTGCCCCCCTATGTGAATTGGTATGGGGTACACCCGTTCACCAAAAAATCACGCTGTATGGCGTCTCTTACATAGCCATGGAGCGGGCTCTCCGGGTGATGTTATCGGATGGCCACAGAAGACCACCACAGAAGAAGAGCGGGTAACCGGCTGCGCGGAAGTACACATCAGCAGGAGAAGACGGCGGCGGCAGGATAGCCAGCTCGGGAAGAAGAAACATCAAACGCTAGTAAATGTATTTTCTATGTATGATTGTGCTACGCCCAATAGGCTAGTGGTCAGCACTTCTACCTTGATAAACTCTGGCTTTGAAGACTCATGGGTTCAAATCCCACAGAGATATACTAAAAGATTGACTTGGTGAGCCAAAGCAGCATATGCTGAAAATAGGTGAATGCCAATTAGCCAATGTACTTTAATTTGGCTGATTCTAATGCATGCAATGGTATGTAAGTATTCAATAATATTATGGGGTGAAATTCCAAACACCACACACTAGCTAATGGGCAGTTTACATTTCTTTGTTTGTTTATTTTAATTTGCTTGTGCACTGAAAAAATAAACTAGTGCATGGTAGGTTGGCTGGGATTTGAACTTGTACCGTGAGTGCTGTGGAGACATCTGAGCAGGCCACTAAGCCATTGTGCTAAGTACGAGACCTGTATGATTAAAGAATGAACATAAATAATTACCGCTTTATAGTCACCAGGCCCTCATTGGACATAGGGCAAACCGAGTACTTGCCCGGTGGTCCGCGGCCGCAAGTCCTTGCGGGGCCCAAGGCTTGAGCTTGCGCCACTCATCCAGCCTCCCTGCACCCGCCCAGCTGCCAGTCTCCCTACAGCCGCCTGGCTGCCAGTTAAGCTCAGTCATCAGTGCCAGGGGGAGGAGCTAGATGAGACTCCTTCAGCCTCTCCGCAGCCACACGACCACCCATATAGGTCAGCCGTCGGTGCCGGGGGGAGTAGCCAGAGCAGACACTTCTGTCGAAGTGCCGGATAACAGAAAACATGAGTTCAGCCCCCTGTAACCTGGATAGGAGGAGCAGTGGGGGCGGCTGCATATAGAACAATCATTTTCTCCATCTTCCTCCTACAGTATCGGAATGCCTGTGAGAGGTAGAGGGGAAGCAGGCATTCCGAGACTGCAGGAGGAGGATGGAGAAAATGATTTTTCTATATGCAGCCGCCCCCCACTGCTCCTCCTATCCTGCTTCTCTCTGCTGCTCCCCCTGTGCTCTCCGCCACCTCCCCCTGTGCTCTCCGCCACCTCCCCCTGTGCTCTCCGCCTCCCCTCCATGCTCTCCACATCACCCCTCATCCTCTCCGCCCCCCCCCCATACTCTCCGCCTCCCCCTGTGCTCTCTGCCTCCCCTCCATGCTCTCCACATCTTCCCCATGATCTCCGCTGCCCCCGTGTTCTCCCCCATACGCTCCACCTTCCCCATACTCTCCCAGGCTCTCTGCCCCCCCATGCTCTCCGCTGCCCCCCGTGCTCTCCTCTTCTTCCCTGTGTTCTCTGCCTCTCCCCTGTGCTCTCGCCCCACCCCATGTTCTTAAGGTTCTTTCCTGGTCCCACCTCACCTCCCCCCCCCCCCCACACCTCGGCTGGGTTTCCCCCTCCCCTATCTCAGGGGATCTGTCAGGGTGGAGAGTGGGGAAGGGGCCGGTTAACATGTCATGGGCTGCTCAATCCAAAATGCCCAGGCCTATTTTTTGGCCCAGTCCGGGCCTGAGAGTCACCTAAACTAAAAAATAAAAAACAACATACAACAAATAGGTAACCTAAATGTTTAGTACATGTAACTTTACAGAATAGCAGACATTACTATGTAATAATCATTCATAACTGCCTTTTTTAGCAAAAGAAGGAAAAAAAATAGGAATACTAATTGCAATATACATCAATAGATGCACACGAGGTAGAGCGCGTCTCACATAAAAATGTTTCTTTCACATACATGGATCATGATTGCAGTGCTATAAAACAACTTGATAGAAATTGGCATTTGCATACTAACGCTTGTGCACCGCTAATATCGCTCTTTTTCATTCGCACATTTGCCTGTTAAAATTTTAGTTGGCTAAAATGGGCCCTATTATTTGCAATAGTGCCCAGTACTTCCTGGCGCTATAGTAAAAGACCCCCTTGTTCCTGTCCAGTTATCTCCAGGCCCTCGATTTCTTGATTTGCCCCGTATGGATTCACAAAATAAAAGTTCTAATGACAATACAAACAGTAGAGGGGAAAGAGGGCAGACCTGGCGTGTACCATTATATAATGTGAAGGGTTCTGAACACATCCCATTCACCCAGACTTGGGCTGTAGGGCTAGTGTATAGAGCTTCTATACACTTATGCATACGTGGTCCAAGACCAATAAATCGTAGTGTTGAAAGCATATACTCCCAGCCCAGTCTATCAAAGGCCTTTTTGGCATCAATTGATAAAGTACAGATTTTTTTCCTTTTTCTAGCCCCATGCATTATGGGAATGCATGGGGCTTCCCTACCAGGGACAAATCCCACTTGATCTTTCTCCAGTTATCCAGTGAGACATAAAGGGTGTCAGCCTCAGCCAAAATCCCAGCTTAGATTTTAATATCCTCATCAATTAATGATATCGGTCTAAAGTTGGAACATAGTGATGTATCTTTCCCCTCTTTTACCGGAAGTGATATAAAGGCCCCCAAAGTCTCCTTACATATTTCCATACCTCCCCCAATAGCATTCATGTATGTCTGAAAATAAGGGGTTAAACTACATATACTTTTTTCCAAAAACACCCGTTCACCAAAAAATCACGCTGTATGGCGTCTCTTACATAGCCATGGAGCGGGCTCTCCGGGTGATGTTATCGGATGGCCACAGAAGACCACCACAGAAGAAGAGCGGGTAACCGGCTGCGTGGAAGTACACATCAGCAGGAGAAGACGGCGGCGGCAGGATAGCCAGCTCGGGAAGAAGAAACATCAAACGCTAGTAAATGTATTTTCTATGTATGATTGTGCTACGCCCAATAGGCTAGTGGTCAGCACTTCTACCTTGATAAACTCTGGCTTTGAAGACTCATGGGTTCAAATCCCACAGAGATATACTAAAAGATTGACTTGGTGAGCCAAAGCAGCATATGCTGAAAATAGGTGAATGCCAATTAGCCAATGTACTTTAATTTGGCTGATTCTAATGCATGCAATGGTATGTAAGTATTCAATAATATTATGGGGTGAAATTCCAAACACCACACACTAGCTAATGGGCAGTTTACATTTCTTTGTTTGTTTATTTTAATTTGCTTGTGCACTGAAAAAATAAACTAGTGCATGGTAGGTTGGCTGGGATTTGAACTTGTACCGTGAGTGCTGTGGAGACATCTGAGCAGGCCACTAAGCCATTGTGCTAAGTACGAGACCTGTATGATTAAAGAATGAACATAAATAATTACCGCTTTATAGTCACCAGGCCCTCATTGGACATAGGGCAAACCGGGTACTTGCCCGGTGGTCCGCGGCCGCAAGTCCTTGCGGGGCCCAAGGCTTGAGCTTGCGCCACTCATCCAGCCTCCCTGCACCCGCCCAGCTGCCAGTCTCCCTACAGCCGCCTGGCTGCCAGTTAAGCTCAGTCATCAGTGCCAGGGGGAGGAGCTAGATGAGACTCCTTCAGCCTCTCCGCAGCCACACGACCACCCATATAGGTCAGCCGTCGGTGCCGGGGGGAGTAGCCAGAGCAGACACTTCTGTCGAAGTGCCGGATAACAGAAAACATGAGTTCAGCCCCCTGTAACCTGGATAGGAGGAGCAGTGGGGGCGGCTGCATATAGAACAATCATTTTCTCCATCTTCCTCCTACAGTATCGGAATGCCTGTGAGAGGTAGAGGGGAAGCAGGCATTCCGAGACTGCAGGAGGAGGATGGAGAAAATGATTTTTCTATATGCAGCCGCCCCCACTGCTCCTCCTATCCTGCTTCTCTCTGCTGCTCCCCCTGTGCTCTCCGCCACCTCCCCCTGTGCTCTCCGCCACCTCCCCCTGTGCTCTCCGCCTCCCCTCCATGCTCTCCACATCACCCCTCATCCTCTCCGCCACCCCCCCATACTCTCCGCCTCCCCCTGTGCTCTCTGCCTCCCCTCCATGCTCTCCACATCTTCCCCATGATCTCCGCTGCCCCCGTGTTCTCCCCCATACGCTCCACCTTCCCCATACTCTCCCAGGCTCTCTGCCCCCCCATGCTCTCCGCTGCCCCCCGTGCTCTCCTCTTCTTCCCTGTGTTCTCTGCCTCTCCCCTGTGCTCTCGCCCCACCCCATGTTCTTAAGGTTCTTTCCTGGTCCCACCTCACCTCCCCCCCCCCCCCACACCTCGGCTGGGTTTCCCCCTCCCCTATCTCAGGGGATCTGTCAGGGTGGAGAGTGGGGAAGGGGCCGGTTAACATGTCATGGGCTGCTCAATCCAAAATGCCCAGGCCTATTTTTTGGCCCAGTCCGGGCCTGAGAGTCACCTAAACTAAAAAATAAAAAACAACATACAACAAATAGGTAACCTAAATGTTTAGTACATGTAACTTTACAGAATAGCAGACATTACTATGTAATAATCATTCATAACTGCCTTTTTTAGCAAAAGAAGGAAAAAAAATAGGAATACTAATTGCAATATACATCAATAGATGCACACGAGGTAGAGCGCGTCTCACATAAAAATGTTTCTTTCACATACATGGATCATGATTGCAGTGCTATAAAACAACTTGATAGAAATTGGCATTTGCATACTAACGCTTGTGCACCGCTAATATCGCTCTTTTTCATTCGCACATTTGCCTGTTAAAATTTTAGTTGGCTAAAATGGGCCCTATTATTTGCAATAGTGCCCAGTACTTCCTGGCGCTATAGTAAAAGACCCCCTTGTTCCTGTCCAGTTATCTCCAGGCCCTCGATTTCTTGATTTGCCCCGTATGGATTCACAAAATAAAAGTTCTAATGACAATACAAACAGTAGAGGGGAAAGAGGGCAGACCTGGCGTGTACCATTATATAATGTGAAGGGTTCTGAACACATCCCATTCACCCAGACTTGGGCTGTAGGGCTAGTGTATAGAGCTTCTATACACTTATGCATACGTGGTCCAAGACCAATAAATCGTAGTGTTGAAAGCATATACTCCCAGCCCAGTCTATCAAAGGCCTTTTTGGCATCAATTGATAAAGTACAGATTTTTTTCCTTTTTCTAGCCCCATGCATTATGGGAATGCATGGGGCTTCCCTACCAGGGACAAATCCCACTTGATCTTTCTCCAGTTATCCAGTGAGACATAAAGGGTGTCAGCCTCAGCCAAAATCCCAGCTTAGATTTTAATATCCTCATCAATTAATGATATCGGTCTAAAGTTGGAACATAGTGATGTATCTTTCCCCTCTTTTACCGGAAGTGATATAAAGGCCCCCAAAGTCTCCTTACATATTTCCATACCTCCCCCAATAGCATTCATGTATGTCTGAAAATAAGGGGTTAAACTACATATACTTTTTTTTTTTTTTAAGTTTTTAGGATGTAAATCTATCTGGACCTGGGCTTTTTACCTGCCCCCATACTCTTGATTGCCTGTTGAATTGCTTCTTTATGCCGTGTACACATGATCGGACTTTCCGGCGGACTCAGTCCGGCGGACAATCCGACGGACTTTGCAGCTGAGGTCCGCCGGTCTTTCAAGCTAACCGACAAATTTGACTTTTGGGAAGAAAAAGTCCGCTGGAGCCCACACACGACTCTGGTCCGCGTGAAAGTCCGATCGTGTGTACGCGGCATTAGATATCTCCCTATCCCACTCAATGGCACTCTTCTGATATTGTTGGAAGTTTTGCATTTTGTAGATATTGTTCTATTTTATTACATCTAAGTTGAATATCCTCAATATACTGTATAAAAAAATTAAAATAAATTGGCCCTAGTATATGAATGGGGACCTTGGATTGTGGGCTCCTTGAGGGTAGGGACCGATGTAGGTGTGCAATGTACAGGGATAGGGACAGTTGTAGACACTCGCTCAGGTTGAACTGGATGGACTGGTGTCTTTATTCAACCTTACTAACTATGAAACTATGAAACTACTGAGCCCCATTCACTCTATATAGAAGTTGGTAGTATTCCTGAAAAACTTTACAGGGGGTCCCCGACTTACGAACACCCGACCTACGAACAATCCCTACTTACGAACGGGGTGCTGCGGGGACCCTCCGCCATTTTTCGGTGGTTTTCGCCGCCTTTCGGCCATTCTGCGCATGCGCGGCCATACGGAGCGCCGGAAAATGCCGGAAATTTCCGTAATTTGCCGCGCATGCGCAGAACGGCAACAGACGGAACATCGGAAATGTCCGGAAATCTCCGTATTTGTCGGTCTACGCATGCGCGCCGACTTACGAACATTTCCGACTTCCGTACACGGGGCCAGTCCCTAACGAGTTCGTAACTCGTAACCCTGTAGTCACATCCCTTGTAAAATGTTTCATCTCCCCTTTCTTATCTTTCATTTTTGCTTTATAATTTACCTTACTTCTGGGTTTAATTAATCCTGCCAACATTTTTTCAGGTCTATTACCCATTTCATAGTTCCTTTTAGTTGTTTTATTAAATACTTGTTTAGTCTCCTGCCCCATAAGGTCCCTTAATGCCTCACGTTTTTCTGTTAGTTTAACCATCACTTGGTCAGCATTTTCCCCCTTATGTAGCTGTTCCATGCTCTGGATTTCCTGTAATAGGAAGTTCTTTCGAACTCGCCAGATTTTCTTCCTTTTGGCCCTTTCTGCTATTAGTCTTCCACTTAATGGGTTTCCCAGAGGACAGATGGGGCAATATTTTCTGTATTATTTTCCTTAAAAAATAAAGTCAAATTGTTCTCCAACTCCTCCGCTGTATTATAATCATATAGAAGAGACTCCTCCAATCTCCACAACCTCTGCCTAACCAGTAGGTCCTTAAACTCCAGGACCACCACAACCTGGGGCATGATCAGAGAGAGTTAACGACTTTATTTCTGCTTTTAGTAGTCCTTCCAGAAGCTGATGATCTATAAATACATAATCAATTCTTGAGTATGAGGAATGTGCTGGGGAATAGCAAGTAAAATCTTTTTCCTTAGGATGCAAAATTCTGTGTGTGTCAACTAACTGTTGTTGATGCAACTTTTTTTTAATTGTCATAAGGTGATTACCTTCTGATCGTAGGGAGAGTGGTTGGGTACCTAAAGTCGGGTCAAAAACGATATTACCCACTTGCTTACTGGGCACTGAAACACCCCTCCTGTCCAAACCAATTTTCAGCTTTCAGCGCTGTCGCATTTTGAATGACAATTGCGCGGTCATACAACACTGTACCCAAATGATATTTTTATCATTTTTTTCCCACAAATAGAGCTTTCTTTTGGTGGTATGTGATCACCCCTATGGTTTTTATTTTTTGTTAAAAAAAATGTAAAAAGACAGAATTAAAAGAAAAAAAAATATATATTTTTTATATTTTGTTATTTTTTTTGCAAACAGGTAATCTTTCTCCTTCATTGATGGGCACCGGTGGGCTGCACTGATGAGCACCGATAGGGCGGCACTGAGAGGTGACACTGAAGGGCATTGATGGGTGGCATTGATGGGCACTGAGAAGTGTCACTAATAGGTGGCACTGATGGGTGGCAGTGATGGGCACTGATCGGCCCTGGTAGGTTACATTAATAGGCAGCACTGCTAGGTGACACTGGCACCACTCGTGGGCATTGATAGGTGGCACTCATGGGCATTGATAGGTGGCACTCGTGGGCACTGGCAGGGGGTACTGGTTGGCGCAGAGGAGGAGGCAGATGTGCCTCCTTCCTCTTCGGGACCGATGAGTCTTGAACATAAGCCGGTGATCAGCTTTTTTTTTCTCCTCAAGCCGTCAGCGTGAGGAGAAAAAAAAAACGATCACCGAGCTTTTGTTTACACACGTGATCAGCTGTCATTGGCTGACAGCTAATCACATGGTAAGGGGCCAGAATCGGACCTTTACTCATCACAGCGTGTACCCTGCAGGGGGCGCGCGGGGAGCGTGCAAAGGAAAGGACGTCCTATGACGGCCTCCCGAAAAATTCAGGTCTGCGCTGTAGCCATCATTCAGCTATAGCGTGGACGGCAAGTGGTTAAAGCCCACCACTTCTATAAATTTCCACTCTCTAAAACCTTCCAGTTTGTTAATAACCCTCTTCAGAAAAAGGGAGGGGCAGGCATTTGGCCAATAAATATTGGCCAGTGTACAGTCCATATTACCTAAAGAACCTTTGACAAATAAGTATCGGCCTTCAGGATCTGACATAAGCGCTTTCAATCTAAATGGGGAATTCCTATCAAGTCCGATTGCAATTCCCTTAGATCTTTTTTTAGGGGAATAACCATGGAACCAAATTGGAAAGACTTTTGAACCCAAACTAATTTTAGATGACCATTTTATATGGGTTTCTTGTAGGAATATTATATTAGCCAAAAGATCTTTTAATTCACGGGATATCTGATATCTTTTACTGGGGCAGTTTAAGCATCTAATGTTGTAGGATATTATTTTCAAGGAGGCCACTTTTCAAAAGAAATCTTATTTATAATAACATAGGAGTAAACTTCTACCTGAACTCTAGGAGTATGCCCATTTACTATCATACAACAAAACACCAAACATATACCCCCCAAAATGAACATTGCACATTGCTGGGTCGGGATGTTGGGTTCAGCCCGTCTGCCGCCTATACAGATGAACTGCTGGGCAGGACTTCCCTTTTTTATATGTCGATGTTGCCCCTCCGTCCTCACCCCTGAATCTTTTGAGGTGGTTCCAGAGGGCCAGGTGGGTATAGCCCCTCCACTGTTACCACCACCCCCACCCCCTCTGCGAGCATTTCTTATTCTAACCCAACTCCTCTTCCATCTCTTCTGACAAAAACCTCTCCACAATCTTATCCCTGTGTAGAGCAAAGTCCTAAATTCTAAACGTTATACTTTATTCCATGAGCTGTCTTTTTTTCAATTTCCCCCAATCCGGGGCTCCAGCTGAATGTTTTAAAAACCTAGCTTGCTACAAAACTCCTTCAAATGTTCTCTAAACCCCAATATTGCAGAGATGCCCTGGTTGTCAGCGGTTGGGCAGGCTGTAAAGCCCCAGCTATTGGCAATGTCCTTCGCTTGTAACTGGCTAGTTAAAGGTTTTAATACCTTCCTACGGGCTAGTGTCTCAGGTGATAGATCTGTAAAGATAAGTAACTTGGCTCCATTGAAGTCAATAAGTGCAGATCTTCTCATGGCTTGTGAAACCTGTTCCCTTTTCATAATGGTGAAATCTTGCTATTACGTCCCTTGGGACGTACATCGAACGTTTGTTTAATCTTTGAATTCTATGAACTCTTTCAAACCTGATGGGGGTTGTTGATTCTCTTTTCAATATTTTATTGAACACTTCCCGAACCGCGGATTCTAATCTCTATTTCTTAATGGATTCAGGGAGTCCCCGAATCCTTCAATTATTGCGTCTGCTCCGATGATTTTTGAGTCTATATTGAATGTTTCTTATTTCCACCCATTCCATCTCTACTCTTTCTCGCAGTTCCAAGATAGTGTTCTTATATTCGTTTAGGTGTTCATCCATTTCTTCTACCCTTTGTAGGACATTCTTTATGTCCGTTCTCGTTGCACTCAGCTCTCCTTTAATCATGGATTACAGATGGGACATCATATCTGCCATATATTGCTTCATGGGCAGTGTTTGCAGATTTTCCAAAACTTTTTCCATTGTCTGTTGTTGCTGTTGTTTTTTTTTTTTTTTTTTTTAATGGGCTCCCATCACTTTTATTGATCTTAGACTGTGGAGACTCTGGTTTACTTAACCTCTTCTAATGTGTTTAAGGTGGTTTGTGGGGCGCTATTTATACCCGATTAAATTAATTATATGTGGTCCTGGTTTGGAAGCCAAGCGTGCCAAAAATTAGGGCTGTTACTGATTAAAATTTTCGTGCTCGATTAATCGTTTTTTTTTAATCGACTAATTTTGATTAATTATAATGCACATACAGATCCAACTACTTTTAGCTGATCTCCTTACATTGCAACTCTGCATTAGTCAGTGGTAAATGTGGTATACACTATATACAATCACCTGACACTAGTTTCCACAATCCATGGCTTAACTTCACAGTTCACACACAAATATGTTTTAAATTTAAACTGTAGCACTGACTTAAGTAATTTTTTTTTTCTACAGTAGCGTGACAATCCCTCGACCTCCGGTCTAACTAATCACTCTCACCTTATGGCATGGACCGCTGTGCAAACAGATGGTCATGCAAGCGGGTATCAAAAGGGTTAACACGGACCATAAACTTCTCTCACGTCTCCTTGGATCTCAGCAAGGACGCCAGGTCATAGGTAGAAAGAAAAGATCTAAGTGCTCACCGCCTAAGATTACATTTTTATGTTCAAACACAAATTACTCACATAAAGATGATAAAAACACAGCATTTAAAGCCAACAATTGTGTTAGTTTCGTAGGGCAGTAATGGGTGATGTCATGCGTAGCTCCTCCCCCGTAAGCGTTACGTTCAATCAGAACTTCAACGTCACCGGACTCCTCCCCCTTTCGTTAGTAGATGGAGGCACTTGGGGAAGGGGGGAGGAGTCCAGTGACATCACTGGATCTCCGACGGAACTCCCTGAAGACCCGGAAGCAAAACCGGAAAAAAATGAACGATTAATCTAATCGAGGAATTAATCTTTAATTTCCACAGCCCTACCAAAAATACATACAATATATTAGTGCAAATAATACATTTGGTGAAAATAGCAGTGATAATACATCCACCAATCTCCACAGATTGATTACTCCAGTGCATTCATCAAAAAATGGACATTTGGTGACCATGTGAATAAAAAACAATTAAATCCAAATATGATTGAAATGTTCTTAAATAAGGCAAAGTGTATCACAAAAACAAAAAAGGTCCCATTCATGTGATGCAGAAATTGGAAGTATGAATAATTCAGCCTGGGTTCACACCTATGTGAATTAGCAGCGGCCTACCACGCTGCGAATTTCAAAATACATTGTTTTTAATGAGGCATGTTCACATATCTCCGGTGCATGCGCACTGCGCATTGCCGAAAAACCGCGTGCGATTTTTGGGCAGTGCAGTGCGGATCAGGTGCAAATTCAGGCCCATTATCTTCTATGGGCACGCATCTGATTCGCACCTGACTTGCGTTGTGAACAAAAATTTGCAACTCATTGTACTACTTCTGAGGGGGAAGTCCACGCCAAACAAAAAAAAAAAAAAAAACGGCATGGATTCCCCCTTCAGGAGCATACCAGGCCCTTAGGTCTGGTATGGATTTTAAGGGTACCCCCCTACACCGAAAAAATGGCGTGGGGGTCCCCCCCAAAATCCATACCAGACCCTTATCCGAGCATGCAGCCTGGCAGGTCAGGAAAGGGGGTGGGGACGAGCGAGCGCCCCCCCCCCCCTCCTGAACCGTACAAGGCCGCATGCCCTCAACATGGGGGGTGGGTGCTTTGGGGAAGGGGTGCCCTGCAGCCCCCCCACCCCAAAGCACCTTGTCCCCATATTGATGAGGACAAGGGCCTCTTCCCGACAACCCTGGCCGTTGGTTGACGGGGTCTGCGGGCGGGGGGTTTATCGGAATCCGGGAGCCCCCAAGTCAAACCGACAACCAGGAGACCAGATGTGGCGTCAAGGAAAGCGTCACCAGGTACTGCCTTGACGTACGTTTCGTCGTCAAACGTCTTTAGGAAGCGTACCTGGTCACTGGGGTCAACGCTTTTATGCTGTCAATCATAGGTTTATAGCCAATAGGTGAATAAATCTGTGCGGAGCCTCAGTCCCGCTTGAGCGATTTAGGCTTACATACACTCAATCTAAGAACATTGACATTCAATATACTACAATTAAAACTAATATACACATACAAAATGAACAGATATATATTATATGACAGTGATAAATTATTAGACTAATCCAATTTATAAAAATATCTGTATTTTTACGGACCGGGACTAGTTGACTTCTGGTGGCTCAGAATCGCTAGTCTATTAGTACCAATCCTGGATGTTTAACCCTACCGCCGTCATGCCTGAGAAATTTAACCTTAAAGCTATGGATGCATCCATAAGCAAAAAGGAAAAAATTCTTAAAGGTAGATAACACTACCTTTTGGCATTAGGATAGATGATTAAACTTGAATAAAATATAATAATAATAATACTTAAAAATTAAAACATAAGTGATAGTAGTAATTCAAAAGATATCATCAGATTGGAGAACATGTTGCATTCGTGCCAGGTCCTGGGATTGTACCAGGGCCTGGCACCAAGCCCAACCATAATGTTTGATTCTTCTATGTATCTCCAAATATAAATTCCCACTGGGTGCCAAGGATTTTCATTGGTCCCTTTTGGAGGAGAGAAAATGGTTTATCTAATATAAGGTGCCATTATTCATATCTGTCCACCCTGCAGATATTAATATAGATAATAGATATGGTAAACCTAGCTCCATATTAATATTACAGTTTAATTGCAAAAAGAAGCGAGGGGTAGGTGTATCTATAAGTCTAGGGACCCTTCTTAAAAAAACACTCGACATACAGATGTGGAAACCTTGGCATCTACTGCTTAGGATGGGGGGCACACATGCATACTTCTTGATCAAATCAATCAATCATTTGAGAAAAAACAATTGAGATCGAGCTCTATGTTCATTCCTAACGGTTGCATAGTCCTTAATTTATAGATCCATTTGGTTTCATTTTTGGATATTTCTCTTTTCATGTGCGTCTCCCTCCAATGTCTGGTGATTTTATCTATACCATAAAACCTACACTGTTATGGTGGGATTTGAAATGTCTTGACACGCTATGGTTGGGGAATCCTTTTTTAATGTTTGTCAGGTGTTTGTTTATTCAAATTTTTAGCTGTCTGGTTGTCCGGCCTACATATTGCATTGAACACGGGCATTCACAATGCCTCCCACTCTCGTGTTTGGTTTCAGCGTATTTCACCCACAATAGGGGTTAATAGTGACCATCCACTCGATCAGCGTGTTGCATATCAATGTGACTCCATATGTAAAGAAAATAAATAAGTGCTCCACATAGTGTGATAACCAGATTAATGAATCACACCAACACTTCCAATAGTAAAACTCACATTTCACAAGGTAAAATCAAGCCTTCAATAAAAACACGGCAAATGAACTGTAATGGTACAGTGGTTTACTGCGGCCACGGCAGACCAGAAGTGTGCGCGCAACCGAAGTCTCTCACCAACTCCTAGGTCTCCGCTCCTGGCGGCAGTGTAGCTTCTGAGTAGAGCAGCGTCTCACGTCAGTACAAGTGTTTGTCCTGTACCTACGCCCGACATGTTTCGTCGTATAGATTTCCTCATGGGGTTGGCTACACAACCCATCAATCAATTCTTTTATAGTGACTCAGTGGTGGTCACATGATCGCACCAATCACGCACGTGTAGTGCGAAATGGCACACGCATATGCTAATATGCGCACACGCACGCGCTCCCATGAATGTGAGAGGCACGCGTGTAGTCCAAACTGGCGCACGCATATGCTAATAGGCGCACACGCATGCACACTAATAGCTATGATCGGCGCACAGGTATTGTACAAGCAGCACTGTATGGCTAATGCGCACACTCCTGCGTCAGTCACGCAGGCCCCTCACACTCTAAGTGCGCTGGTTCATTAGTGTAGTTTTAGTGGTGTCTTTATATATATATATATATATATATATATAAAAGACACCACTAAAACTACACTAATGAACATAAAGGAGATATTATGTTTAAACACCCTGCTAAAATAAAAATCAATAAATATTAGTGTGCATGCATGTGCGCCAGTTTGGACTACACGCGCGCCGCTCACATTCATGGGAGCGCGTGTGTGCGCATATTAGTATATGCGGGCGCCAGATCGCACTACACTTGCACGATTGGTGCGATCATGTGACCACCACTGAGTTACTATAAAAGAATTGATTGATGGGTTGTGTAGCCAACCCCATGAGGAAGTCTATACGACTAAACATGTCGGGGCGTGGCTACAGGACAAACACTTGTGAGACGCTGCTCTACTCAGAAGCTACATTGCCGCCAGGAGCGGAGACCTAGGAGTTGGTGAGAGACTACGGTTGCGCGCACACTTCTGGTCCGCCGTGGCCGCAGTACACCACTGTACCATTACAGTTTGTTTGCCGTGTTTTTATTGAAGGCTTGATTTTACCTTGTGAAATGTGAGTTTTACTATTGGAAGTGTTGGTGTGATTCATTAAACTGGTTATCACACTATGTGGAGCACTTATTTATTTTCTTTACATATGGAGTCACATTGATATAGAACACGCTGATCGAGTGGATGGTCACTATTAACCCCTGTTGTGGGTGAAATACTCTGAAGCCAAACACGAGAGTGGGAGGCATTGTGAGCTGGTGAGTGTACTCTTCAGAGGGAGAGGTATCACAAGCACGCGGTGTGGTGGTTGATTCAAGATTCTTTGAAGATCCTAATTGAAGATTTTTATTTGAAGATATACTTTGATTCACTTTATTTAATTTGGACTATTTTTGCATCACCTGTCACTGGGTGTATTACAGTGGCGGCCCGTCCATAGGGGGCGCCCGGGCGCCGCCCCCCCCCCCTCCTTGCAGTTAAAAAAAATAAAAAATAAAATAAAAAAAAAAGTTCAAAAAAAAAAAAAAAATGTATTTAAACATGTCCCTTTAAGGGCGCCATGTCCCTTTAAGGGCGCACAGTGCAGTATGCACCGCTCTATCACCAATAGATAGATTCATGCATTGCATGAATCTATCTATTGGTCACCTCTGCCGCCCCCTATTCAGGTGTCCGGCCCCTGATCGGGCGCCGGGCATCTGAATTACAGTGGGGGGGGGGTGTTGCTGGAAGCGCCCCTATTAGAGCTGTAAGCTCTAATAGGGGACCCTATTAGAGCGGTGTGCTCTAATAGGCTTCCCTAAGTGTAAACAGCGGGCGCACGGCCGTGCGTTCGCTGATTACACAGTATTGTGTTAGAGAAGCGAATACATCGCTTCCCTAACACAGACCCGCCTCTCAGCCAATCAGGTTGCCAGGTCTGTTACCTGTCACCTGATTGGCTGAAGTCACAGGCGCTGTGATTGGACGCTAGGCGTCCAATCACCTAGCGTCCAATCACAGCAGAAGAAGACAGGAGGAGCGCGGGAGAAGACATCCGACGGAGACATCCGACGGAGACACCGCTCGTCGCCTGACGCCGTCACCAGCTGCACACCGGGACAAGGTAAGTGCAGAGGGCAGGCAGGGGGCACAGTGGCAGCACTTAAGGGGCACAGTGGCAGAACTTGGGGCACAATGGAAGCACTTAAGGGGCACAATGGCAGCACTTAAGGGGCACAATAGCAGCACTTAAGGGGCACAATAGCAGCACTTAAGGGGCACAATGGCAGCACTTAAGGGGCACAGTGGCAGAACTTAAGGGGCACAATGGCAGCACTTAAGGGGCACAATGGCAGCACTTAAGGGGCACAATGGCAGCACTTAAGGGGCACAATGGCAGAACTTGGGGCACAATGGCAGAACTTGTGGCAGAACTTGGGGCACAATGGCAGCACTTAAGGGGCACAATGGCAGCACTTAAGGGGCACAATGGCTGCACTTAAGGGGCACAGTGGCAGCACTTAAGGGGCACAATGGCAGCACTTAAGGGGCACAATGGCAGCACTTAAGGGGCACAATGGCAGAACTTGGGGCACAATGGCAGCACTTAAGGGGCACAGTGGCAGCACTTAAGGGGCACAGTGGCAGAACTTGGGGCACAGTGGCAGAACTTGGGGCACAGTGGCAGAACTTGGGGCACAGTGGCAGCGTTTGATGGGCACAGTGGCAGCGTTTGATGGGCACAGTGGCAGCGTTTGATGGGCACAGTGGCAGCGTTTAATGGGCACAGTGGCAGCGTTTGATGGCACAGTGAGGCTGTTTGTTTGCGCCCCCCCAAAAATTTTGAGCACCAGCCGCCACTGGTGTCTTATATACACTTGTAATTAAGTAATTTATTTATATAATCACATTTGTATTATTGTACTTTAAAATTTGTATGAGATTTTTTACACTAGCGCTACTAGTTTTTCCTATTTTATATTTTCAATTTTTAGGTTGAATTGCAGCCTTTACATTATTATATTTATATAAGTAGCAGCTGTTTTCACGAACGTATTTATTTTATTCTTTCACTAGTATATTTAATATTTAAATTCTCACTATCACTTAGCGCAGGGGGGGTAGAAAATATAGAGGGCGGGTCTTATATTTATTTTTTACCAACAGTATATACGTTACATGATCTGAATTGCATGTAATAAGGGGTTTGATCTTAAATTCATCTTTTGTGACAACTGATTGAAATTGGGAGACCTTCTTGGATGTTCTCGGCTTTTTGGTGAGTCTGCACGCTCTGCACCTGGTGCAGAAATGAAAACCGGATCCATCCAGGAAGGTGACCAATTTCTTGGGAGGATCTGGTACATTACGGGCTATTTGGTTTCTCAGACCTGGGGCCCTCCTGTAAGTAAATCTGTTTACTGTTTAGTAGTATGGGCCAATATTTTTTGAAAATGCCCTCTACTTGTCTATATTGTCTATTGAACCCTGTTATAAAGGCTATCTCTCCTTTATATTCGGGTTTGGACTTGGTGGTTTGGACTTAGCCTGTCCATTATGGACACCTGTTCCAATGCCTTGGTTAGTGTTCCTGTAGTATAGCCCTTTTCAAGGAACCTTCCTGTGAAAGTTTCAGCTTGTATGTGAACGTCGGCCTCATTGGCACAATTTCTCTTTAGTCTCATATATTGTCCTTTGGGGACTGCTCCTATCCACTGTGGATGGTGGCAACTGTGTGTAGGCACATAGCGATTTCTGTCAGTGGCCTTACAGTATGTTTTTGTTTCAAAAACCCCATGCTTTTTCATGATGGTAAGGTAAGGTCCAAATAGTTCACTTCTTCACCGCTGTGTTCAGCTGTGAATTTTAGACCATATTGATTGCTATTCATTGCTGCTAGGAATGTTTTGAAGCTGTTCACATTTCCCTGCCAGAAAAGGAATACATCATCAATCTATCTTTTGTAGAAAACTAAGGACCTATTTCTATTTTTAAAGATAGTTTCAGACTCCCATTTGTTGAGTACTACGTTGGCTATGCTCGGAGCATAATGTGCCCCCATGGCCACTCCTATCTGATTGTAATAGTCATTATTGGCCCAAAAAAAAAATATTGCTCATAGCCAACTCCAGGCCTGTGATTAGAAAGTTTATTTGGATCTTTTTGAGTTTAGATTCCTTTGTTAGTGCCCACTTAACATCTTGGTGTTGTATGTTAGTATAAAGGGACTCGATGTCCACTGTTATCACAATGGTGTCTTGTGTGGCAACCATTCCTTGTAGAAGAACTATCAAATCTCTACTATCCTTCAGGTATGAAGGACTCTGGGAGACCAATGGCTTAAAGAAACCATCTAGGTACTCCCCTAGTCTTGAGAAAAGGGAATCTATCCCACTAATTATTGGTCGACCTGGGGGGGAAGTCTTTGTTTTTGTGTACCTTTTGGCACTATATACATCACTGGGGATTTAGGAGCATGCAGAATGAGATACTCTGCTTCTTTCTGGTTCAAAATTTGTTTGTGTATTCCCTCTGATACCCAGTTATTTAATTCACTTTTCAGTTTTAAAGTGGGATCCCCCTTTAGTTTGGAATATGTAGTAGGGTCATTTAATAATTTTCCCATTTCTTGGTAATAGTATTCTCGGGACAATATCACCAGCCCCCCTCCCTTGTCAGCTGGTCTGACAACTATTTGTTTGTTCTCCTCTATGGATTTGATTCCCACCCGAATATTTTTATTAGTTGCGTGTTTTTGTATTTCCATGTCTCTGACTTCACTTTGTACCATATTTTTGAAGACTTCAATATGGTGGTTCATCCCCTTTTTAGGGTTGAACACAGAACTGTTTTTCAACCCACTATGTATATAGGGGTGATTAGTATTGGGTCCACTACAACTTATGTTACTGTTTGCAAAATGTTTCTTAATATTGAGTTTTCTTATATATTTTTCGATATCGACAAATAATTCTAATTTGTCCACATCATTATTGGGAGCACATTTCAATCCTTGGTTTAATACTTCCATTTCCTGATCTGAAAAAACTACATCTGTTAAATTAGAGATACCCTGATTTATTTGTCCCTTTTTTCTTTTTCTTTCCCCCTCTTCCTCTCCTGCCTCCTTTTCTATATGGGGGGTAAGGGGAACTGGGTTGGATGCGATAGGGCTCTTTCCATCCTCTCCATTCCCCCCCCCCGGTGCTGATTATGATAGGGTCCAGGTCGCCCACTAAAGTTACCTCCTAAAGGCACCTCTAGGTGGTCTAGGTGGATACTGGTTCTGGTTGTGTTCGTAGTAGTTATAGTCGGAAGGTCTATTATCCAGAGGGCCATATCTATTCTAGGTCTGTGCTGGATATGGGGGCGGATAAGGGTAGGGATTTGGTGGGGGGTAATTGTTATTTTTTTGACCAACAGGAGGTCTAATAACTTTTTTTGAGGTACTTGACTGTGCTTTAGGTGTTTTCACTACCGGGGCAGTTACATGTTCCCTGTCAACTGATGTCTCGGACCCTGATGTGGACAGGAGGGTCTCCTGCCATTTGTAGACTTTATTTTGTTCAAAATTTTTAATGTCTCTTTGATATTTTTATTTTTCTTTATTTTTTATTTCACTGTCATATTTAGCTAGATGGGTTTGGAGTGTTTTTTTAGCTCTCGCCACATATTCACTGTTGGTATTGAAGGGCTCCATTTTTTCTTTAAGGTCTGCGAACTTGGCCTCCAAAATCGCAGCTTTGGCTTTTCGTTTTCTGACCATAAGTTGCATCAACTTTTTCTCACAGCCATTGAAAAACTGGTACCATTCATCCAACATTTGCAAGTCTTTAGGTCCCTCATTAGGGTTGATATCCCACCTGAGCCTCCTTGGAGTTAAGTTTTGGCCTATGTACATATCAAAAGAGGCTACGTCCAACCACAGCCTGATCTGTTTTTCCATGTCAAATTTAAGTTGTTTAAATCCTCTTTCAAGATCTAGATTAGGGCTAGGGGTTTGTTGAAAAACCTCCTCTATATTAATGTGCCATTCCTTCATAAAATTGAACACATCCATGTCTGCGTGAGTTCTAAAGTATATAAGTGATAAATAATAATCCTTATACCTCAAATATGTGCAAAACAATTGAAATACAACATAAACTTTGCGCCAAAGAAAATAAAATTATATATATATATATACACACACAATAACAAAAAACAAGCTGCTCCCTTGATAAGGAATAAATGATTCCCTGATAGTGTGTTTTAAGGTGGTTTGTGGGGCGCTATTTATACCTGATTAAATTAATTATATGTGGTCCTGGTTTGGAAGCCAAGATTGCCAAAAATACATACAATATATTAGTGCAAATAATACATTTTGTGAAAATAGCAGTGATAATACATCAACCAATCTCCACAGATTGATTACTCCAGTGCATTCATCAAAAAATTGACATTTGGTGACCATGTGAATAAAAAACAATTAAATCCAAATATGATTGAAATGTTCTCAAATAAGGCAAAGTGTATCACAAAAACAAAAAAGGTCCCATTCATGTGATGCAGAAATTGGAAGTATAAATTATTCAAAGTCCACCAGCATAAACACTTTTGCAAGATGTGGCACCGTCTTCTAAATGAGTTGTGTACACCTCCACCAGAGATTTCAACAAACGACACCCAATTGTAATTGAAAATATAATCTGCTTACCAGATCCCTTTGACCACTTTAATTAAAAAGTAAGTCAAAATGCGCTTGTGCAGGTTTGTGCCTGCTCACATATATAATGGCATGGATACATAGGGAAAATTCCTCCACATAGACTTGTGCGGGGTATATGGAAAGAGCAAGAGTCATCCATAGTATAATACTGTTTTTATTAAAATAAACTGTTTAAAATTAGCCAAATGGCTCCTTGCGTTATCACGTGCCCGACCCGGCACTGGGGCTGCTCGCCTTTCAAATAGTAGTTCTCCGGCTGGAATATTCCTAATAGGAGCCGCTGCTATGGCGTGCGTTCCAGGTAGTCAAACCGAAAACCATGAGACCGGACGTGGCGTCAAGGAAAGCGTGACCAGGTACCGCCCTGACGTACGTTTCGTCATCAAACGTCTTCAGGAAGCGTACCTGGTCACTGGGGTCAACGCTTCTATGCTGTCAATCATAGCTTTTATAGCCAATAGGTGAATAGATCTGTGCGCAGCCTCAGTCCCGCTTGAGCGAGATGAATTTAAGATCAAACCCCTCATATCATGTAACGTATATATTAGAATGCCCGTGTTCAATGCAATATGTAGGCCGGACAACCAGACAGCTAAAAATTAGAATAAACGAACACCTGACAAACATCAAAAAAGGATTCCCCAACCATAGCGTGTCAAGACATTTCGAATCCCACCATAACAGTGACCCTACACTTTGTAGGTTTTATGGTATAGATAAAATCACCAGACATTGGAGGGGGGTGCACATGAAAAGAGAAATATCCAAAAATGAAACCAAATAGATCTATAAATTAAGGACTATGCGACCGTTAGGAATGAACATAGAGATCTATCTTAATAGTTTTTTTTTTTATCAAATGATTGATTTGATCGAGAAGTATGCATGTGTGCCCCCCATCCTAAGCAGTAGGTGCAAAGGTTTCCACATCTGTATGTCGAGTGGTGTTTTTTAAGAAGGGTACCTAGACTAATAGATACACCTACCCCTCCCTTCTTTTTTTGCAATTAAACTGTAATAATAATATGGAGCTAGGTTTACCATATCCATTAATATCTGCAGGGTGGACAGATATGGATAATGGCACCTTAAATTAGATAAACCATTTTCTCTCCCCCAAAGGGACCAATGAAAATCATTGGCACCCAGTGGGCATTTATATTTGGAGATACATGGAAGAATCAAACATTTTTGTTGGGCATGGTGCCAGGCCCTGGTACGATCCCAGGACCTGGCACGAATGCAACATGTTCTCCAATCTGATGATCTCTTTTGAATTACTATTATCACTTATGTTTTAATTTTTAAGTATTGTTAATATATTTTATTCAAGGTTAATCATCTATCCTAATGCCAAAGGTAGTGCTATCTACCTTTTAAGAATTTTTTCCTTTTTGATTATGGATGCATCCATAGCTTTAGGGTTAATTTTCTCAGGCATGACGGCAGTAGGGTTAAACATCCAGGATTGGTACTAATAGACTAGCGATTCTGAGCCACCAGAAGTCAACTAGTCCCGGTCCGTAAAAATACAGATATTTTTATAAATAGGATTAGTCTAATAATTTATCACTGTCATATAATATATATCTGTTCATTTTGTATGTGTATATTAGTTTTAATTGCAGTATATAGAATGTCAATGTTCTTAGACTGAGTGTATGTAAGCCTAAATCGCTCGAGCGGGACTGAGGCTGCGCACAGATCTATTCACCTATTGGCTATAAACCTATGATTGACAGCATAAAAGCGTTGACCCCAGTGACCCGGTACGCTTCCTAAAGACGTTTGACGACAAAACGTACGTCGAGGCGGTACCTGGTCACGCTTTCCTTGACGCCACGTCTGGTCTCTTGGTTGTTAGTTTGACTACCTGGAATGCATGCCATAGCAGCGGCTCCTATTAGGAATATTCCAGCCGGCGAACTACTATTTGAAAGACAAGCAGTGCCGGGTCGGGCACATAACATAAGGAGCCATTTGGCTAATTTTAAACAGTTTATTTTAGGGGGGGGGGGGGGGATATTATCTCATTTTCATTCTCAGGTATTTGATCCTCCTTATCTTGAATCAAATATGATTTCATGGAATTATGACTACTGCTTTCTGCCTGATTTATTCTGGCACCCTTCCTCCCCCTGGCCAAGTTGGCCACAGCAGTGCACGTACGTACTAAGTTGCCTGAATAATCTATTCAAACAATCAAAGTGCAGAGCACCAATGAAGGGTCTGGTAAAATCTGGTGGAAAGATAAACGTCACATCAGAATCAATGAGTGTGGCTGGGAGTGATCTAAGTTTTTATTTTCTTCTGTTCTAATACAGATTTATATAGATTAATATAAATATTTTTAATCCATATGAATGATTTCACAGCATAAATGGTCCTGCGTACTGCTTCTCTAGTCTCTGCTTATTGAAACAGCTTAGTACAAACGAAATGGCCCACCCAATCAGGTAAAACAGTTTATATGTGGTTTATACTTTTGTGCTCTCAACTAAGTTTTAGAGTTAAAAGATTTAAGATAATCCGTTTTGGTGTCAAGCAATAATCAGATGATCAAAAATGAATCAGATTAGAAAGCATGAATCGGGAAGCAGGATAATAAATCCACAATAAATCCACAAACCTCTAGGTCAGGGTAGAGGTACATCTATTGTAGTATAACTTGTTGCCACTATATGGCTTCCATGGCTTCCATGGATAAAGTTGATTCTGGGGACACAGTTTCAGCATGAAAAGTCAAAGGACTGTACTAAATGTAATTCAGCAAATCGTCAGTAGATGGCTTCCAAGAGCCAAAAAGAAAAAAAAAGTGTGAATATTCCAACGTGAACAAATGGTAGAGAACAATATAACTAGTAGTAGTAGTAGTTTTATTTTATTGAGTGCAAAAGGTGGTACAAAAAGAGTACAAAAATATGCTGTTTTACATATGTAACAATGTAAAGGTACAAGTAATAAGGTAGGAATTCTTAACAAAGGTACAAAAGTTTTGAATATGGTCTATAGTAAATTATAAAGGATAGACTGATGATTTATGTGTAGACATTCTCAGGTTGGATTGAAGAAGGATATGGAATGTTTAAACCAAGGATCCCATTTTTTATTGTATAAATGTGAAGTGTTCTGAATGGTATGAAATATTTTTTCCATGAGATTGACGTTGTTTATTCTAGTTTTTAAATGTTCTAAAGGAATTGATTGGGATTTCCAATGATATGCAATTAACCAGTGAATTGCAACGCAGATTGTATGTATTAATCTGGTATTGTGTGTTGAGAGACCGGTAACAGGTGCGAATAAGAGACAGCTGTGTGGGGTTAGGACAATGTTGTTATCTGAGATTATAGAGGCAAATCTTTCTAGCTGTTTCCATATATGTGTAGTCTTATTACAGTCCCAGAAAATATGAATGTATGATCCAGGGGAATCACATCCTCTGAAGCATGTTTGTGGTGTTGTGGGGAATATGGAGTGTAGTTTGACTGGGGTATAGTACCATCTGGTGAATAGTTTCAGTGCTGTCTCCTTAACTGTGATAGATCTAGTGCATTTATGTAAGTTGTTAATGCATGTATCCCAGTTTTGGACAGAGAAAGAGATGTTTAATTCTTGTTCCCATTTGAGCATGTATGGTAGTTTGTTTGTTTCTGTGTTGTTAATTATGTTCGAATAAATCTCTGATAAAAGGCCAGGTTTTCTTGGGGACTTTATACATATGTTTTCGAAAAATGAGGGAGGCGGAGAGTTTGTTGTTTGAAAGTATGTGTTAAAAAAATGTCTGATCTGCAGGAATTTATAAAAACTCAGTGTTAGGAATTTGGTGTTTGCTCTTTAGAGAAGAGAATGAGGTAAAATTATTGTTAACTATGAAATTTGTAAGGGATGTCAGGTTATTATTAATCCACCATGAAAAGTCAGCTAGGTCGTTAAAATTATGGGAAAATTTTGGGTCACCTATGAAGGAGGCGTGTGGGGGAGAATTAGATATAAGGTTGAATTTTTTACTATATAGTTTCCATAGATGATACGATTGTGAGACTATTTTATTGAGGGCTTCGATGGTGTGGTTTGCGATTTTGTTTCCCCATAATAAGCCTGAGACGGAATAGGGTTTGATGGAATCTCTTTCGAATCTAACCCATGGAATTTTGGGATTGGGAATATGCCATTGTGCAATTTGAGACCATCTAGCTGATAGGTAGTATAGCCAAAAATCTGGGAGGCCGAGACCTCCGCATCTTTGTGGATTGAATAATACCGTTTTTGGTAAGCGTGGGTGAGAGTCTAGCCATATGAATTTATTGATATCTGATTGGAATTTGGTAATCATTATTTTATTTAGTCTAATTGGGAGTGCCCTAAAGAGGTATAATATTTTGGGTAAGATGGTCATTTTAATTGCTGTGATTCTGCCTAAGAATGATATTTTGAAGGATTTCCACATTTTTTGTGTCGATCTTAATTTTTGCATTAGGGGAATATAGTTTTTGGAGGAAAGTTCATTTATATTGGGGGTAAGGAAGATACCTAAATATGAGAGTGATTCAAATGACCAGGAGAAACTAAAGGAGGCGCGTAGGGATTCTAATTGGGGTGGCGGGATGTTAATTGGTAAACCAATAGATTTGGAGACATTTACTGTAAGGCCTGATAAAGAGGCAAAAATATTAAGGGTTTGTAAGAGGTTCGGTAGGGCAATATTTGGTTGTGTAAGAAAGAGGATCATGTCATCCGCGTACATACTAAGTTTATATGTGGCAGTGTTTGTTGAATAGCCTTTAATATCTGGGTTTAGAAGGATTGCTGTTGCTAGAGGTTCAATTGCGAGGGCGAAGAGTAGTGGGGAAAGAGGGCAGCCTTGTCTTGTGCCTCTGCCTATTCTGAAAAAGTCAGAATTACAGCCTGGTAATCTTATTCTGGTGGAGGGGTTATGATAGAGGGCATGAAATGCATGGGTAAATTCTCCCTTAAAGCCATATTTATTTAGTATTATGTCTAGGAAGTTCCAGGAGACGCTATCAAGGGCTTTGTTGATGTCTAGGCTTAATAGTAGTACTTGTTTGGAGTTGATGTTTGCGTCTTGAATTATGTTAGTGACTAATCTTATATTATCAGTGATTTGTCTGCCTGGTATGAATCCTGATTGGTAGGGGGAAATCAGGGAGGGGATTATTGAGGCTAATCTGTTTGCTAAGAGTCTGCTGAAAATTTTAAGGTCGTTGTTTATTACTGAAATTGGTCTATAGTTTTGGGGTAACGTGTGATCTTTGTTTGGTTTTGGGATAAGGGACATATTCGCTAGCAACATTTCTTCAGGGAATTGGTCTCCTTTTAGAATACTATTATATAGCTTTGCAAGGTTTGGTATTAAAAGTTGGTGGTATTGTTTGTAGTAAAAGGAGGAAAAACCATCAGGGCCGGGAGCGGAGTTTTTCTTAAGAGACTTAATTATTAGGAGTAATTCTTCTTCTGTGCAAGGGGCGTTTAATTTCTCTATTTGTGTTTGAGTTAATTTGGGTAAAGGAATTTTATCTAGCCAGGAGAGTGTCGAGGGTGGGATCGGTGTGGAAGGTGCGGAGAGTAGGTTTGAATAAAATTTTTTGAAGATAGATAGAATGTCTTGGGGGTGGGTAATTAATTGGTTGGAGTTATTCCTAAGTTTATATACATGTGTGGGCTTTATAGATTGATTAAGCTTTCGTGCAAACATTGTAGAATATGTATTGCTGGATAAAAAGAATTTTGCTTTAGACCATCTAAGTGCTTTTTCTGCTTTGAATGTAAGTAGTGAGTCTAATTCTGTACGTATTTGGGAAATTGTTTTAAAGATAACGGGATCATGCGTGTTCGTGTGTATTTTATATAGGTTATTAAGGTCTTTAGTAAGAGTATGGATTTTTTCCCATTTTAATTTGTTGCATTTTGCTGCCCGCTTGATGAGGTGGCCTCTTAATACTGCCTTATGCGCAAGCCATAGTGAGGAAGGGGAAATACCAGGAGTTGAGTTAATGGAAAAATATTCTTTAATTTCTGATGCGATCTCTTGTTGGTGTATGGGGTTTGTTAGGAGTGCTTCATTAATTCTCCATGAGTATGGAGTAGGGGTAAGGCCAATAAATTGTGTGCTAAGGGAGACAATGTGGTGGTCCGACCAGGAACAAGGGTGTATAGCAGCATCTTGTGTGTTTGCTAAGATTATAGGGGTGCAAAATATGTGATCAATGCGTGAATATGAGTCGTGTGGGTGTGAGTAGAATGAGTATTCCCGTGCGCCCACATTCAATGCTCTCCAGGAGTCGATCAGTTGTAAGTCATTTATGTGTGAAATAGTTGTTTTAGAGAAAGTTTTAGAATTCTGATTTTGTTTGCTACGGTCTAGATTAGGTTGGAGGACTGAATTAAAGTCCCCGCCTAAAATGATATGTGGGGAATGGAATTGTTGGAGTTTGTTAAAAAATTGTGTGAAGAAGATGGATTGTGTCTCATTTGGTGCGTAAACATTGGCAATTGTAATATCCCTACCAGAAAGGGTGCCTTTAATTATAATGTACCTGCTGTCAGGGTCCTTGTAAACCTGCTGAACCTCAATAGGAAAAGATTGATGGAATAAGACTGCAACTCCTTTGGTCTTAGAGGAGGTAGTAGTGTAAAATGATTGATTGAAAGCTTTGTGGAAAAAAGTGGGGTGACCATCTTTAATAAAATGGGTTTCTTGCAACATTATTACTTTTGCATTTAATTTTTTATAATGTATAAAGGCTTTTTTCCTTTTGTTTGGGGAGTTGAATCCCTGAACATTATGTGAAACTACCGTGATAGTCATGGTGGTATATTAATTTCCAGTGAGACAACAGGAAGTGAAGTCCAAAAATGGGGGAATTGAGGACAAAATACTGCTGTTCTATGAATATATGAGGTCAGCCAGGTGTACAAGGATATAGTAAAAGATAACATTTCCATAAACATATGCGGTTCAAGGTATAGTAAAAGAATTGTACCATATTTGTATATATTTGTAACAATTGAGATGAAATCATCAAAACTTTGGATTGAAATAACATTGTAATGTAAAAAAAGATTTGAAAATGTGGGGATGGGAAAAAAAAGGTTTCCCAACCGACAGTGAAATTTAAGTAGACCAACCGGTCTAAAACCCAGTTTTAATGCTTTGTAATCTATTTTATTGTGTTTTACAACTAGTAGCCAAAAAAGGCTAGTAAGAAAAAAAAAGGTTTCACATTTCAGAGGGATGTGGAAAATCCTCCCGAAATGAGGAAGCATAGTAACTGAGTGGGGGAAAATCTTGGCGGCACAGGGGGGGTGGCCGTATTAGTTGTTTTACATTGTAGGTTTGCGCAATAAATGTGTAAAATTCAGTGGAAAAGTGGGTAGCCACAAATTGAGTAAAATTTCCAAATATGAAGGAGAAAACCGTTAAACAGATTAATTTGCTAAGAAAAAATTGATCAACCGTCTATGAAGTAATGTAAATAACATCATGAGAGGGGGAACCTGTCATGGGTTTTTTGGATTGTTCCATTGGGTTGCGGAGTGTAGTTTAGTAGCAATAAAAGTCACTTAATGTGAATTACTTGTTAGTGAAGCATTCGGAACAGTCCAAAAAAACAAAAAAAAAACAACAAAAAAAAAAAAATTCGAAGAATAGACTTCAAACCTTAAATAAAGAGAAAAAAAAAAGGGGGAAATAAAAGTAAGTGTAACCGCCATAGCTTTATGTGGTGTTAAAGAGTAGGTGTAAGTACTGCAAAACCAGCTCAAAGCGCATTAGCATGTAAAGTGGACCATGGGACTGTAGTACCAATAAGGGACACAAGATGGCAGTGTTGGATTGTTTTGGATTGTGATAATTTCTAACAGTAAAAACAAAAAACAAAAAAAAAAAAAAGGGAGAGAGAGAGACCAAAAGAGATAAAAAAAAAGTGGGGAAATGTCTTCACTTTCTCAATCCCTCTCCCCCTAACAAGAGTGATTGGAAGGGGAAGAGGGTAGGTTATCTGGTCAATTTTTTCAGGAGGTCTAAGAGTCATCTTTTCAGTTCCAATGAGCGATTTCATGTCTTGCTCTTTGACCATCTCTTCTAGAGGCGGGGGTGTTCCAAATAGGAGCAGGACGTGGCGTATTTGGGGTACGAGGGGCGTTATTGGGGTCAAGAAGTCCCAGTTTGAGTAGAATGTCTCGACCTTCTGGGATGGAGGTAGCAATGTAAGTAGACCCATTATGGGGGATTATCAATTTAAAGGGGAATCCCCATCTGTAACGGATCCTTGCAGTGGAAAGAACGGTTGTGATCTCCTTCATATTTCTGTGTCTGTCCAGTGTTGCTTGGGAGATATCAGGAAAGAGTTGGATTCCGTCTAACGTGATGTTTCTGATGCCTCGTGCAGCCCGCATTATTTCCTCTTTGACCAGAAAGTCTTTCATACACAATACGATATCTCTAGGAGGTTTGTCTGGTGGGGGTTTAGCCCTCAATGCTCGGTGTATTCGGTCACATTTGAATGAGAGAGGATCTTGGTCCGGGAGCAGGGATTGAAATAGTTTAGTGGAATACGCGATCAAATCCGTGATCGATTCAGGGGCTCCTCTTATTCTAAGATTGTTCCTCCTGTTTCTATTGTCTAAATCTTCCATGTGCGCTTGCAATTGCGTAAAAGCGGAAGATAATGATTCATGTTCTCTTGATAGATCATTAAAGGCGATTGCAAGCTCGTCATGTTTATTTTCTAATAGGTCCGTGCGTGCCCCTATTGTTGCTATCTCCTGGGACAGCGTGTTTGTGGATTTTTGGATTTCAGCCTGAAATTTGGTGTGCAGCTTAGTATATAAAGCTTCTAGACTGACATCTAGGTCTGCTTTTGATAGTGGGGTGTACTCACAGTTCTGTGGAGCCGATGAATCCTGCTGCTGCTGGATTGTAACAGGAGAGGAGGAGGCAGAAGATGAGGGCACGTTTCCCGGATTATTTTTTGACATGTTGCTTGGTGTCTGTGACCTCAGGGGATACTGGGAACGGGGTTGCTGATGGCTCCCACGGCGCTTCTTTTGCTGATTAGGCATGCACAAGGGATTGCTGACGGGGGTGTTTATATTTGGTGCCTTTTTCAATGGTTAATAGCCCCTGTCGAGTGGCTGAGAGCCCTGTGGATGCAGGAGCTCTATTTAGATTTGACCTCTCCGTCCCATGCCGCGCATGCGCCCACAATCAGTGGTAGATTTAAATACTCACAGAAAGATGGCATATCCTCTGGCATCCTTAGATAGTATTGCTTTCTCTGGTAGGTGGCATTTATGGTGAAGGGAAAGCACCAGCGGTATGGTATCTACTTCTCCCTGAGCAGGTCCAGCATGGGGTGCAAGGCTTGCTTGTTTTGCAGTGTGATAGGCGAGAGGTCCTGGAATAAGGTGATGGTGTGGCAATTAAAGTGAAGGTGATCATTCCGCTTGGCTTTGCTTAAAATCTTTTCCTTGAGTGGGAAACTTTGCAAGCAGCATACAATGTCTCTTGAAGGTGCTGTATCAGAAGAACAAGGTTTTAAAGCTCTGTGTGCCCGAACTAAATCTATGGCAGTGTCCTTGGGGCATTTAAGGAGCTCATTAAAAACAGCCTGTATGGCTTGTTTGATCTGAGAGGGTTCTACAGATTCAGGTATCCCTCTGACATCAAGATCTTCTAAATGTCTGTTCATAAGGATTAGGTGAGTGGCACGAGAGTATACAATATTTTCTAGGTGGTCCATGACTAGGGCAGCCAGATAACTTACTACCCTTAACAAAACATGTACATAACTTACATTACTATAAATAATGACCATGACACCTGCTTGGATGAAAAATGGCCTTGACGGCCTTTTATTAACAAACCAAAAAACATATAAACTCTATTTCCATAATTTTAACCATTTTAACTATTTTAATTCTCCAGATCTATCCAAGCTAATGGTTGCTGGTCCCTGACGACCCCATTTTCTTATTGAGCCTGCAGCCCCTTTAACGTAGCATCTGCCCCAGCCGCAAACTTGCCTCGGGGACACGCTAACTGACCGCGGACCCCCATAACTCATTACCCATAAGGCCGGACTAACACCAGCCAATGGGAAAGGACTCCATAACTGTCATGTGTCCAACATTTTTTAGCCTGAATGTCGCCAAGGACCCAACGCCACCGCGGCACAAGTGGGAAACCTCACACTTGAGCCCGCAGCCACGCCAACAATGCCCTCCGTATACCATCTTCCAAACCTAGGGCCCAAAGGTCGATGCCAACGGGGTTCAGGTGTACCCCATCCCCCCTCAAGTACATCCATGTATCGCTTTCCAATTCCCAATGCCGTACCACCACTCCCCCATTACGGGCAATGAACCTCCCCACCTCCTTGTTCACTTTAATCCTCGTTTTATTGAGCCTTTCCCAAGACCGTGCCCCTCTCCAGGTCATGCGGGCCACTATGTCGGACCATACTATGATCATGCCTGGAAAGGAGGACTGGAGCCTGAGAAAGTCCCACTGCACATCTTTTATGACCTGTCGCATGGGCCGAACCACTAAATCGTTTCCACCCACGTGCAGGACCAAAATATCGGGGGCCCTGTCCAATCTGGCAAAGTGGTGGACCTCCGGTACCACCTGATGCCATCTCATACCCGGGATACCAATCCACCTGACCGTTCCCTCTTCTCTAGGAATCCTAAGCTGCCTTCCATCCGGCCTAACATCCGCCCTCCTGGCCCCCCAAAAAACAAAAGAATGTCCCAGAATCCAAATGAGACATCTCGGGGGACCTGAAACAAAAAACATAACCAAATCATCCCAGTCGCATCCTGTAAAGAAACACATAAACCCTTTTTTATTTATCTAGTGTCCTATCGCAGCAAATGTGGACGAACGTACAATTGGTATCTATTCGATTCCCACCTGCCAATCTTCTTAATCACTGCTGCGGGGAGTCCCCACCTGGCTGCTTCTGTAGCTGCCCCAATTCTAAATGAGTGTGCCGCATACTCCTCTGGCGCGAATCCCCCCCTCTGTAAGCACTTCCTAAAAACTGCAGTGAATTGGAACCTAGATAAGTACGAACCATCCTGGTGCATAAACAAAGCTTCACCCCCCGGAGGTCTTACCGCCATGAACTGCTGCAACGCCGCCACTGGGCAAACTAACCCATCCGGACCTCTAAATAACTCTATCTTGACTCCCTTACCTTGTTGGTCAGTCTTAGAACGCCTAATCCATATCTGCAGTGACCCTTCCCCCCCTTGTATGTCACCCAGTCGCAAACCCCCTGCCCTCTTTTTCGAGGGGGATACCAATTCGCTTATCCTAAATGCCCCGAAAAAGGCTAACACAAAAACAGCCCGGAATAACGCCTGTTCAAAGACAGACGAACACACCCTGCTCAACTCTTTTAGAACTGACTCCAACACCGCGAAAGAAACTGGGCGTCTGGAGTCCTGTTTATGCGATCCCTTTCTATACCCCTTCAGCGCTCTACGTACCAAGAAGCTCTTAGTGACATCTTTGTAACCCTTTAGCTGAAACCAAAAGGCCAGTGCTGCCATCTTGTGGCCTATCGCCGACCCTGACACTCCCCTTGCATAATTACCACAAATAAAACACATAACCCACGTTTGTGTATCCTCTGCCTCTTCAGCCCCCCCTACCTCCTTCAACAGGGCCTGCCATTCCTGCCACACTTTTTTGTAGGCCTTCCAGGTTCCAGCGCTGAGCGACTGTTGAATCAGTCCCGCGGCGATTCCAACGCAACTTCCCATAATTCTGGAGGACACGCCTCCCCCGTCCTCCGCGCCTCTGGTGCCAACTTGCGAAACTCTTCCCAGTGGAAACGAGACAAAGCATCCGCTAGCTTATTGTCCACTCCAGGGATATGAACAGCATAGATAAAAGCGTTGATCCGCAAACAACTAAGCACCAGGTGGCGCAATAACCTAACCACTGGCGGAGAAGAAGCCGAAATGTTATTGATCGCCCAGACTACACCTAGGTTGTCACAATTGAAACGCACCTTCTTGTCCCGCAACTCTTCTCCCCACAACTCTACTGCTAACACTATAGGACAAAGCTCCAACAAAACCAAATTCCACAGGAAACCCGCCTGCTCCCAACACTCAGGCCACGGCCCCGCACTCCATTTTCCCTGACAGTAAGCCCCATAGCCTGCTGAACCTGCGGCATCTGTGAACAGAACCAAGTCTGCATTGCTGACCGGACCCTCCTGCCACATGGACCGACCATTAAACGATTCCAAAAACGCATCCCAAATTTGTAAATCCGCCTGGAGCTCCCTAGACAAACGAATAAAATGATTGGGAATCTGCACTCCCGCCGTGGCGGCCGACAGGCGCCGACAAAATATGCGACCCATAGGGATGATCCTGCATGCAAAATTTAGCTTTCCCAGTAACGACTGAACCTCTCGCAAACGTAACTTCCTCTTCCTACTCGCTGTACTCACCTCTTCCCGCAGGGCCACCAACTTGTCCTCCGGTAACCTGCATTCCATGGCCACCGAATCTATGGTTATCCCCAGGAAAACCAACTCGGATTTTGGCCCTTCTGTCTTATCCGCCGCTAACGGAATCCCAAATCTTTCAGCTAAGTGCTGTATCGTGCCCAACAATATTCCACAACATCGGGAATCTGGCGGGCCTAGACACAGAAAATCATCCAAATAATGGATGACCGAATTGATCCCCGCAACTTCCCTAACTGCCCATTCAAAAAATGAGCTAAACGTCTCGAATAGTGAACACGAAATTGAACAGCCCATAGGTAGGCACCGATCAACGAAGTAAGACCCCTGCCAGCAACATCCCAACAAATGAACACTCTGGGGGTGCACCGGCAATAATCTAAAGGCCGACTCAACATCAGTCTTTGCCATAAGGGAACCCTTCCCGTATTTTTTGACCCACGAGACGGCCGCGTCAAACGATGTATAGGTAACCGCACAGGCCTGCGGGTCAATACCATCATTGACTGAACCGCCCCTCGGGTACGACAGATGATGAATCATCCTGAATTGACCCGGCTCCTTCTTGGGCACCACTCCCAACGGGGAAACTATCAGCCCCTGTAACGGGGGGTCAGGAAAGGGGCCCGCCATCCGGCCCAGCGCCACTTCCTTAAACAATTTTGCCGACACCACCTCCTGATGGAGGAGGGCCGACTTCAAATTCCCCGATGCCGGAGGAACCTCCCGCACCACACTAGGGATTTTAAACCCGTCCCGGAACCCTTCCTCCAACAATTGCGCTGCCGCCCGGTCCGGGTACCTACTTAGAAAAGGAAGCATCCTTTCCACCCTCACCGGCGTCATCCCTCTTTCCAGCGTTGTCCCCACTGCGGACCTTTCCTTGCCTGAAACAACGCGTGAACGGGTGTGTTCCACTGCACCCCGCGCACTCATGTTTGTAACGGCACGACGTTCCAAACTTACAGTTTCCTTCGTTAAACTGCCAACATACCCCTTTTTTCTTAGGGGCCGGCGATCCTGCGGAGGAGGTGCCGCCGGCCCCCCCTTGAAAAAACTGTCTCGGCGCTCTGGATGACGTCATCAGCTTCATCCACAAGCTGATGTCCTTATGATCCCATCTAATAGAGGGGCGCACTGCCTTCCGCTGACGAAATTGCTCGTCATACCGAAGCCATGCCAAACCCCCGTATACTCTATGTGCCTCGCTGATCGCCTCCAGATAACAAAACAGTGCAGAGCAGTTCTCAGGGGCTTTTTCCCCAATCACGCTCGCTAGAATCGCAAACGCCTGCAACCAGTTTGCAAACGTGCGCGGGATTAGCCTGTATCTTCTCTTCTCCTCCTCCTCTTTTTTGCTCTCATCTGGCTTTACTCTATCCAGATTAAACTTTTCTAACGGAAGTAGGGAAAAAATCTCCACGTACTCATCCTTCCAGATTTTTTCCCTCACCTCCTTTTTTAAATGGGCCCCCAATGGCCCCTCAAAACACACATACACCTCGCATTTAGCCGCATCCGCCAAACGCACCCTATCCGCGTCCTTGTCCTTCGCCGTCTGTTCCTCGGCTACCTTACTTACCTCCTTTTCCGTCTGCGTCTCCGCCACCATCGACGCTACCGACTGCTGTGGGGGATTCCCTACCCCTACCGGCTCCTGAACACTCACCGGGGGATGACACCCAGGGGCTAACCGGAACCGAGGGTTGCAAAACCCCTTGGTCTAACCTACGCAAAAGCTCCCTAACCGATGCCCATAGGCCCCCTTCCCCCTGCGCGCCCAGTGTCCCTGCCGCCAAACCACCCCCAGCTACTGGTGTGTTCCTAAGTGTAGGTGCAATGTCAGGTGCAACAAAACGCTTACCAGGCTGCCTCAGGTGAGAAGACCCGTCAGCCGTCCATCCCGGTGTCACCGCTGCCTCCTTGGGATCGTCGCTCAGCTCTCCCTCTTCGGCGCTGCTGTAAGCCCGGTCCGCCCGACCGCGATCCCGCTGTCCAGGCTCCGCTCTTCCAGTTCTGGGCACTGCACTGCTTGCTACCGGAGGGGGGCTGTCATCCCTCCGAGGGCTCCGACCTCCACTGCTGTCGCTTAGCTCCTCAATAACATCCCGCTGCGCCGCCGATGCGGCCAGCGCACAGGGGGCACCCCCGGCATTCCTCCTTGGGCCCTCACTGGATCTGGAGGTAGGGGCATGTAAGTGGCGTGTGTCACTGCTGAACAATGAGCTCCCTCCCGGAAGCTCGGCGCTGTCCTGAGTATTGTGCCTTTCCGGTGCGGCTAGCGCACTGGCACCTCTTTGGCCATCCCTCCCGGGGTCCTCACTGACCCTGGAGGCGGGGCCCGTTGAGTGGCGTGCCGAGCGGCCAATCGCCGCGCTCGGCGTGACGTCATCATGCTGCGCCGGAACGGCCAGCGCTCTGGCACCTCTCCGGCCATCCCTCCCTGGGTCCTCACTAACCCCGGAGGCGGGGCCCGATGATCGGCGTGTCGAACGCCCAATGGCCGGGCTTCCTCCAGGAAGCGTAACTGAGCCTGCGCAGGGAAAGCCGCCGGCCGCTTCAGGGACAAGGCCGCCGCCCGCCGACCCCCGTCTCCCTCGTCGGGCTGCCACCCCGACCGGAGCATCGCCGGAGGTGGCAGCCTGGTGTACCTGCACACGAACGGTCCCGGCTGGGACCGGCATGGAGGGTGCCGCCGCGCCCCTCCCCCCGGGGCCGCCACGTGAACGGGGGTTCCTGCCCTGCCCTCTACCCGCCGACCGAGGGGTACGTCTATCAGGAGGGGGGGGAAGCAGGGGTCCGGCTGGGACTCACCCTCCGCCGCCGATTCCTTGGGGTCATCTCCGGACTCAGGCGCTCCGGAGGCCTGGGGCGCCTAGTCCGTGTGGCAGCAGGCCGCACCGCCGCTGGGCCCTGTCCAACGCTAGCTAAGGTGCTGGCAATCTGGGTCTGCAACCAGTCTGAGCCATGCACCTCTGCCGCCTGTCTAATGTGCTCCCACAGATGCTCTAAGCCGCTCATCTTCCCTATCTCCTTCCACCCGCTAACCACAATCTCTTCTCCCCCTGCAGAGTTACCTGGCTAACGTCCTTTCACCTTGCTGCCCAGACTGCATGTGACTACCTACTTGCTAATTGCCACGAGGGATCTACTCCTCCCCCCCTTTGCTCCCCACCAACCAATCTGGTAAGTGCAGAACAAAATCTTTTACCCCTCCTATCTTTAACCATTTCATCTCTCTGTTCCTTGCACCCTGTCATGTTTGTACTTCGCCTCCATTGCACTGCTGCTCCGTACATGTCTCGACTCTGTTTCTCTTTCCATCTGCTCTTTCTGTATTAGAAAGGTGTGCTTTTAGATCAGTGATAGCCATAGTGTTTTTGATATTAGAGGCTATTTTTGTCATTTCTGACAATTGCAGAGGGTTATCAGAAAGCTCTGGGTCTCTTACCAGATCCTCTGAAGCTGAGAGTCCTCGCTGTGTTCCTTAATTTTTATATTTTTTTAAATGCTTTTTTCTTGTTATTTATAGCTTTTTTTTAACTTTGGACATGACCCACAAAGGTTTGATATTTAGTCTTTTAAACGTATTGCCCATGGGAATATATTCTGCAGCGTGTTTGCATACAGTTGACTTGAAGCATTCCCATTTCTTTTCTATGTTCTTTAATGACAACATTCTCTCCAAATCTAAGTCTTTTAGAGCAGGCCTTAGCCTTGGAAAATGTGCTCTTTTTTAAAATTAAAGTGGATGTAAACCCTCACATATACCCAGTAAAGTGAACAGTCTCAGATGATACATGGAGATTAAACAAATCTCTCTACATAAGTATTAAGTCTTCAGCTGTATATATCCTTTAGAAAGAGCTCTTCATGTTAGAGATTTTTTCTTCCTGGTCACCACTGGGAGTGGATTATTGGCATACAGCCAAGATAGCTGATTGGAGGAAAGGCACACACCCCCACTCTACATTGGCAAAGAAAGGAAGAAATGTGCAGTGCTCACTTGTGAGATGGCAAGCTGACTGATAATCTATTTATAGCAGTGCTCGACGAATACAGGGCGCCAGGTCGCATTGGCGATTAGAATTAGCGACCTGGCACCTGGGGCAGCACAGCTGGGGGTATCCTGTCTCCCATAGTGCACCCCCCCGCCGTGCGCGCGATGGGCCACGCCGGCCGGTAATTGAGGCCCCGGCTTTGCGGCCTTGTGCAGTCCTATGGTACCTTCTAGACCGTTGGTATGACACCCAGCAATACTAATAAGGCTGTTTTGTTTTCACTGCCTGCCTATCTCCTTCACTTAGAACCCCCAAACATTATATATATTTATTTTTCTAACACCCTAGAGAATAAAATGGCGGTCGTTGCAATACTTTCTGTCACACCGTATTTGCGCAGCGGACTTACAAGCGCACTTTTTTGGGAAAAAATACATTTTTTAATAAAAAAATAACACAACAGTAAAGTTTGCCCAATTTTTTTTTTATATTGTGAAAGATAATGTTACGGCGAGTAAATTGATACCAAACATGTCTCGCTTCAAAATTTTGCCTGCTCGTGGAATGGCGACAAACTTTTACCCTTTAAAATCTCCATAGGTGACGTTTAAAAAATTCTACAGGTTGCATGTTTTGAGTTACAGAGGATCTCTACAGTTACAGAGGATTCTAGGGCTAGAATTATTGCTCTCGCTCTACCGATCACGGCAATACCTCACATGTGTGGTTTGAACACCGCTTTCTCTTCAGCGCTACTCTTCTGCAAACAAGCTCGGCGGGACGGGCGCGTTTAAAATATTTTTTTTTTTCTTATTTATTTTAACTTTTAATTTTTTCACTGTTCTTTTGAAAAAAAATTGTGTAACTTTTATTCCTATTACAAGGAATGTAAACATCCCTTGTAATAGAAAAAAGCATGACAGGACCTCTTAAATATGAGATCTGGGGGTCAAAAAGACCTCGGATCTCATATTTACACTAAAATGCAAAAAAAAAATTGCCATTTGAAAAAATAAAAATAAAATGTCCCTTTTTAAGAGCTATGGGCAGAAGTGACGATTTGAAGTCGCTTCTGCCCTGCAATGACTTGGAGACAGGCGGGGGCCATCTTCCCCTCACTCGTTTCCATGTCGTTAAAAAAAAAACCTGGCTCCTAACTTTTTTAGCTGGCTCCTAGATTCCAAGTAAATTTGTCAAGCCCTGATATATAGCATTCTCCCACTACACACACTTCAGGCTGCAGTCTAGGAGACCTGGTCAAAAGTTATCAGGCTGATAACAGAGCTACTGAGCAGGAGAAAGCTATGGGATATAGTGCTTTGAAGAGAGATAAGAAAACATTGCAGATATATGTGCCCAGCTCAAATTTCATTTTACATCAACTTTAAGTGTTTTTATCGTTCCAGTATGTGTTTTGTTTGCAGCTTACATTAAATTAAATCATGGTATTGTGACTGCTACCCAGATATTTCCTTATATGGACATTAGTAATAAGCGCCACAAGATTTGAGATTGACAGGTCCAGCAGAGCATCATTTCTTGTTGGGGCCTCTATGGACTATACCATAAAATTGTCTTGTGATAGGTTTATACATTTCCTACCTTTTTACTGTTCCAGCAGTGCCATTACTCCAGTCAATTTCACGGTAGTTGGTGGCCTAACGCCAATGTGAGCAGCCGTGTATAGCTCACCTGGGCTCCTTCATCATGAATGCTGGCCAGTGTGTCCTGAGAGAGTGCCCGGAGACCATGCATGCTTTCAGGCAGTAACGGCGAGACTGGTGGAGAAATCTGTGTTCCGGGAGCTGTAGGAGGAGTGACTAGTGGCTGCAGGAAGTGGCCTCAACCCTGTTTGGTTCTGGTCGGCTTGCATCAGCATTCTCCGTGCCTGTTCGTGGGGCAGGGAGAGCGGCAAGCCAAGACCATTAGGCTAGGCTTTTGGTATCCCCTTGAGAAGTGCTGGTCGAGTATACAGCGGAATCTCTCTACTCCTGTTGGATATCTTCAGGCATCATCGACCCACTTCGGCTCCTGTCAACTATCTTTGTCAGCCTTTGGCTTCTATTAGCTCCTGAATATCCCCCGATGACCTCTGGTGGTGCAACAGGCTTTTTGGGGCTCTCCTTCATTTACCCTGGCTCCTGGCTGTTCAGATAAGTGGAACACTCTTAAAATATAAAACAAATGTGATATAAGTGGGAGTTGGAGTGAAGAGAGGAGATTGAATGTTAAGCCTGCAGCTGTTTTTGCAGCTTAAAAACACCTCTACATGTTATTCTATGTTTCCATGCACACACAGGCTTGTAGGAGCTGTAAGTGGCATAGGTATTTTCAAACGCATTCCAGCGCATTCTGAGGACCAGCGTTAGAGCTGTAAAAATGTCTGACACTGGTAAAAGCTGCTAAACGCGGCTTAATGCTGGATACAGCCACGTCAATTGTTTTTTTATTTATTTTTTTTACATGAAAAAAAAAACATTGATTTGAATAGAAGTCGCACCACAAGTCAGATTATGCTGATCCAACTTGTGGTGCGGCTTGTGTACTGAGGATCTTGAAGGGGAACCCTGGCCAAAATGGAAAATGGCGTTTGGTTTTCCAAAATGGAAAAAAAATGGCGTTTGGTTTCCCCCAAGAGCATACCAGACCCTTATCCGAGCATGCAGGCCAGGAAAGGGGGGGGATGGTTGAGTACCCCCCCTCCTAGACCATACCAGGCCACATGCCCTCAACATGGGGGGGGGTGGGTGCTGCGCCCTCCACCACAAAGCACCTTGTCCCCATGTTGATGGGGACAAGGGCCTGCGGGCGGGGGGCTTTTTGGAATCTGGAAGCCCCCTGTAACCAGGGGGCCCCCAGATCACGGCCCCACCCTATGTGAATGAGTATGCGGTGCGTTGTACCCCTACCCATTCACCCCAAAAAAGTGTCAAAAATAAAAACAGTATACATGTTTTTGACAAAGTAATTTATTAAAGCAACTCCGGGGTTTCTTCTCCTTCCGATTTTTTCTTCTCCCTCTGGCGATGTCTTTATCCTCCAGTTCTTCTCCCTCCGCTGATGTTTTCTTCCACTGCCGGTTCTCCTCTCTCCATTGTCTTCTCCCTCTGCCGGGTCTCCCCTAACTGCTGTCTTTTCCCGCTGCTGGGTCTTCTCTCTCCGCTGTCTTCTCACTCTGCCAGTTCTCCTCTCTCCGCTGTCTTCTCCCTCTGTTCTTCCTCCGATGTTCTCCCGACGCTCTCTCCCACTGTAGTGCTGGGTCAGCCGTGTGCCATTACTTGTATAGCCATGGGGCAGGGCAACCCAGTGACATCATGTGGAGCCCTCACCCCGCCCTTCCATCATGCCCCGGGCGGTGACATCACAAGGGGGACTCCGGATGATGTCACCAGATGGCCCCGCCCCATGGCTATATACGTAATGGCACACAGCTGCCCTAGCATTACACCGGGTGTCGAGACAACATCGGAGGAGGAACAGAGGGAAAAGACAGTGGAGAGAGGAGACCTGGCATAGGGAAAAGACAGCAGAGAGAGGAGACCCGGCAGAGGCAAAAGACAGTGGGGAGAGGAGAACCGGCATCGGGAGAAGGCAGCGGAGAGAGGAGAACTGGCACCAGGAGAAGGCAGCGGAGAGAGGAGAACTGGCAACGGGAGAAGACCTCAGGGAAGGGAGAAGAGCCAAAGGATGAAGACCTCGCCGGAGGGAGAAGAAATCGGAAGGAGAAGAGACGCCGGGGCTGCTATAATACATTTCTTTGTCAAAAACCTGTGTACTGTTTTTTTATTTTTGACTTTTTTTTTTTGGGGGGGGGTGAATGGGTAGGGGTACAATGTACCCCATACTTATTCACATAGGGTGGGGGGGGGCTAGGATCTGGGGGCCCCCTTGTTAAAGGGGGGCTCCTGATTCCGATAAGCCCCAGCTTACAGACCCCAGCAACAAACGGCCAGGGTTGTCGGGAAGAGGCCCTTTGTCCCCATCAACATGGAAAAAAGATGCTTTGAGGTGAGCCGCGCCCCTGCCCCAAAGCACACACCCCATATGTTGAGGGCATGTAGCCTGGTGCTGCATGCTCAGATAAGGGTCTGGTGTGGATTTTGGGGGGACCCCATGCCATTTTTTCTCAAATCGCCTTTCAGGACAACCCTGGAGAGAGTGCAGCTCCGCCCACTTTTAGGAAACACTTGCTTTGACCTTTAAAACTCCTCCTCTTCCACCATGGCTTCAGTTATTTGTGTTTCCTCCGCCATGTGGAAGCACTTGTGGGAACCAGCAGGGCTGCGATCTCTCCAGGGGGAGTTGAAAGGCCTTACCTCTGTGAGGTACTATTCGCGGCAGAAACTACCATCCCAGCTCCTTCCTGGCACGTTCGGAGGGTGTTCCGGAGCTCCCAGCCTTGTCCAGCTCAGGGGAGCAATGGCCGAGCAGGAGGTCGAGGCATCTTGAACCCGGGAGCCCGAGTTTGTATCTTGCGCGCTGGCGCTGAGTTGGCTTCCGGGTCCCATCTGGAGGGCGGATGACGCGGCGGCCAGTGACGCGGCTTCCTGTTTGGGCTGATACGCAGGGGTTAGGGGGCGGGTCCATAGACCGTGTGCAAACTTCCGGCCAGCGTAATGACGCGACGCCCGGGAGTTTTAAAAATCAGCTGTGCAGATTCAGACCCCGCTGCGCTCTCTGCATGATGGAAGAGAGATCTTCAGCGTCGGTGGAGGCAGGCACCACAAGCACCGGTCAGGCCCAGGTAAGAGGGGCACAACGGTGCTCTTGATTCTTACCCTTATGGGCTTATGTGTTTTTTCCTTGTGAACTGTATTTCCCTCCCTCAGGGGAGCCTGCCCCTTCAGGTTTCTGAGGTTACTGTCGCTCAGACCTGTGGGTTTTATGGTGGCTGTGTCTTTTCCCCTTTGTTTGTCACGGTGGGGTGTTTGTCCTTCTCCCTGTTGGTGGTCGGTGTGAGCACTGTGTTTGTTTTAGTAGGCCCTCTGCAGTAGCAGTAAGACATCCCTCTTGGTTTCTTTCTAGGAGACTGTCTTGGAGAAAACTAAACGGTCAAACCCTCCAGGCCAGAAGAAATGCCCCTCGTGCAAAATACCATTGCGGGAATATTGGCAAAAAGCCCTTTGCAAAGCTTGCATTAGGGAGCTGGTGGAGGAAGAGTCCTCCCAGCAGTATAGGGACCTCTTCTCCTCTGTTAAGGAGATTGCTAGTTCCCTGAGTTCTGTCAAAACCATGTTGGCTCAGAACCCAGCAGGGCAGAGCACTAGCCAGCAGCCACCACTATGTCCTAGGCAATCCACCTCCAGACAGCAGAGTGGATTCCGAGGACGAGGGGACAAGCACTCTTCCTTCCCTCAGGGATTCAGAGGATGAGGGGGAAGAGGAGGATGAGGACCATAAGTCTAGGTACAAGCTATCCCTAGAAGAGGTAGATGACCTACTTAAAGCAATATATACTACCTTAGACATTCAGTAAGAGAAAGTCCAACTGTCAGTCCATGACAGAATGTATCAGGGCCTGGATGACACCAAAACCAGGGTTTTCCCGGTCCACAGGGTACTATCAGACACAGTAAAAAGGGAGTGGAAGGACCCTGAGAGAGGTCCTTTTCTCTCCAAAACCCTCAAACGGCGCTTCCCATTCGACGACAGAGAGTCGGAGGTTTGGAATAAAAAGCCGCGGGGTGGTACTGCTTTCTCTCAGGTCTCATGCCGCACTGATTTGGCATTTGAGGACATGGGGGTCCTCAAAGACACGATGGATAAAAGGGCTGATGGCCTCCTTAAAAAGGCATGGGATTCAGCGGCAGCAAGCCTCAAACCAGCCATGGCTTCCACGGTAGTGGCGAGGAATCTAGAATGCTGGGTGGAGAAACTAAAAAGTCATATTGAGGCAGGGACATCTCGGAAAGACCTCCTGGAATCTTTCCCATTGATCCTGAAGGCAGTAAAATACATGGCCGACGCCTCTGCCGAGTCTATCAAGTTGGCAGCCAGGTCCTCTGCTTTAGTTAATTCAGCCCGACGAGCTGTCTGGCTAAAGACATGGTCGGGTGACACGGCCTCAAAGATTAGGCTATGTCTTTGCCTTTTCTGGGGACCTACTTTTTGGGCCAGATCTAGAAACCATCTTGGACAGAACTGCTGATAAAAAGAAGGCCTTCCCTACTAAAAAGAAACAAGCACCGAAGAAAAATTTTCGTGCTGTTCAGCAGCCCCAAAAAAGTAGGGAGGATAACAAAAGCCGTTGGGCTCCCCAGAGGGGTAGAGGTAGGGGAGGAGTCCTTTTTAGAGCTCCCTCCGACCATACACCCAAAAGCAAATGACGGTCCGGTTCCAGTAGGAGGAAGGCTATCAGCCTTCCTTCCGCAATGGAACAGGATGACTCCGAGCCTGTTTGTGAGGAGTATTGTCGCCCAGGGCTACAACCTAGAGTTTTTGGAACCTCCCCCGAACAGGTTCTATGTCACGACCCTCCCAAGGGATCAGGACAAGGCCTCTGCCATGACGAACCTGTTGCAGGATCTTATACAGCAAGAGGTGGTTGTCGAGGTCCCGAAACATCAGCAAGGGCAGGGGTTTTACTCCCACATTTTTCTAGTCAGAAAACCCTCAGGAAAATATCAGTTGATCTTAAACCTGAGGATCCTAAACAGATCGATCCGGTACGAACATTTTCGTATGGACACCATCCACTCAATAACGCAATTGTTAATGCCGAATTGTTTCATGGCATCCCTAGATCTGAGGGATGCTTACCTACACATTCCAATTGCCCAGACCTCCCAGCACTTCCTGCGGCTGGCAGTCAATCTAGGGAAGTCCATTTTGCACCTGCAATTCAGGGCTCTGCCCTTCAGACTCTCATCCTCCCCCAGGATCTTTACGAAGATTTTGGCGGAAGCTCTGGAACCCCTGAGATTGAAGGGAATCTCCGTAGTACCCTATCTAGACGACCTTCTGTTTTTTGCAGACTCCAAGGAGCAGGTAGCTGTGAATCCGCAGGTAGCTCAAATTCACCTCAGGGACCTGAGGTGGCTCCTCAATTTAGAGAAGTCAAGCCTGGTACCAGGTCAGGAAATAACTTTTCTGGGTTATGTAATCAACTCAGTCCTCCAGAGAGTTTTTCTCCCGCAGGCAAAGCTGGAAAAGGTCCAGGCGGCAGTGAAGCAGGTCCAAATGAACTGTTCAGTATCAGTTCGTTCTGCCATGAAAGTTCTGGGGCTTCTTACGGCCGATATCCCGGAAGTACCTTGGGTCAGGTTTCACGCCAGGCCTCTTCAGGCAAATATCCTGAAGTCCTGGTCGCATCAGGTTTCTCGAGAGAAACAAATCAGGCTCACGGTAAGAGTAAAAAGGGCTCTGTGGTGGTGGAGGTGTCCGACCAACCTTTCCAGAGGTCTCCCGTGGGTCTTCCCGTTGGACAAGCGCCTCACAACAGATGCGAGTGCATGGGGTTGGGGGGCTCATCTGGACGGGTTGATGACACAAGGGACCTGGTCCAAAACAGAGTCTCGAAGGTCGTCAAACTGGCGAGAGCTCACGGCCATTCTCTTAGCTCTTCGAGTTTTTCAAGAAGTGAGGGGTCATCATGTCCAGATTCTCTCGGACAATGCGACCGGGAGGAACCAGGAGCAGGGCTCTTATGGACCTAGCCGAGCAACTTTTCAGTTGGGCGGAACCATGGATAGCCTCCCTCTCAGCAGTCCACCTGAAGGGTAGGGATGGGCCCGGTGCTCGATTCGAACCAAATTATTTTCTTCTCAGCAGCACCCATAGGACTTCTAGTGTGTTTAGTGGCAGCACACAGAGCTCCTATATTTTCTTGTCAGCAGCACACATAGTACCTATAGTGTGTTAGTGTCATCACCCATAGGACCTACAGTGTGTTGTGAGCACACATAGGAGCTCTATTTTTTATACTATATACACTACCGACTATAATGGCTGGAAGACCACCAAGGAGAGGCAGAGCGTGCCGAGGCAAGAACACAGGGCAGGCAGGCTCTGTTTCTAGAGACAACAGTGCTGGCCGTGGACGTGGTCGTGCATCGTCATCATCACGTGGCCATGTTTTCGGCAGCTGGACATGTGGAGCCGCATCATGCCGAAGGCTTGGTAGAATGGATGACCAAGCCCTCCTCATCCTCTCTCACCCAGGCTGAGGGTACTGGCAGAGCAGCTGCCAACGCGTACTCAATGGCATCATCAGCCACCCCTTCCCTAGACCCACCATGTCCTCCTGAGGAGTCCCCTGAACTGTTTGAGCACAGTGTTGGGTACATGCTCCAGGAGGATGCCCAACGATTCGAAGGCTCGGATGATGATACCCAGCTTGAGGAAGGCAGTAGTGTGCGCGCAGAGAGAGGGGATGCTGAAGGACAGCAATCTGGCAGTACTGTTCAACCAGCTGCAGCTTACTGCCAGGTTTGCTCTAGTGGTGAAGAGGGAGGGGATGATGAGGTCACTGACTCCACGTGGGTCGTGAAGGGAGAGAGGAGGAGGAGGAGGAGGAGGAGGATGCGGCGTCACATGTCCAACGAGGCAGGATGCCCCCTGGAGGCCAGCTAGAGGCCAGCACAGCAACTGTACCACACCGCAGAGCTCCGCCTGTGCAGGGCGCTGCCTCTGCACGTTATCACAAAAGTTCTTTGGTGTGGGCCTTTTTTGAGACGAGTGCATCAGATCGCACCACTGCTATTTGCAATATTTGTCTCAAACGTATCTCGCGTGGCCAAAACATCAGCCGCTTGGGCACCACAAGCATGAGCAGACATATGTCGACCTGCCATGCAGCTCGTTGGCAAGCACACATAAAAGACCCACACCAAAGAACAAAGCAGACCTCTCCTTGCTCCTCATCAGCTGGGATCTCCATCCCCACTATATCTTCAGTCCTCTCTGAAAGCTGCTCTGAGAGGACTGAAGGTGTAGAATTAGGTGTGTCACAACCAAGTACTTGCAGTACACCGACGTCCGATTGTAGCAGGCAAATTTCCCTGCCCCAGCTGCTGGACCGTCGAAAGAAGTATACTCCCAGCCATCCACATGCCCAGCGGTTGAATGCTAGCTTGGCTAAATTGCTAGCACTTCAACTGCTGCCTTTTCAGTTGGTAGATTCGGCCCCCTTCCGTGAGTTTGTTCAATGTGCGGTTCCTCAGTGGCAGGTTCCCAAACGCCACTTTTTCTCACGGAAGGCGATTCCGTCTCTCTACCGGCATGTGGAAGGCAATGTCCATGCCTCGCTGGACAGGGCGGTCAGCGAGTACGCAGGCAAAAAGATGCCATGCCGTGCTTGCGCTGGTGTGTTTGGGGGACAGGAGCCACACTGGGGCAGAGGTTCTGGCAGCTCTGCAGGGGCAGGCCGAGAGGTGGTTGACGCCACGCCAGCTTAAGCCAGGAATGGTCGTTTCTGACAATGGCACCAACCTCCTCTCCGCTCTGCGACAGGGGCAGCTCACCCATGTGCCCTGTATGGCTCACGTCCTCAACCTGGTGGTGCAGCGGTTCTTGGGCAGGTACCCAGGCTTACAGGATGTCCTAAGGCAGGCCAGGAAAGTCTGTGTGCATTTCCGCCGATCTTATAATGCCAGTGCTCGGCTGACTGAGCTGCAAAAGGAGCTGAACCTGCCCAAGAACCGCCTAATATGTGACATGCCCACCAGGTGGAACTCAACGTTGGCCATGCTGCAGCGACTGCACACGCAGCAGAGGGCCATCAATGAGTACCTTTGCGACTACGGCACCAGGACAGGGTCAGGGGAGCTTGGCTTTTTTTCCCCACGCCAGTGGAGCATGATCAGGGATGCATGCACTGTCCTCTCACCATTTGAGGAGGCCACGAGGATGGTGAGCAGTGACAGTGCATGCATCAGTGACACTGTACCTCTTGTCCACCTGTTGGAGCATACGCTGCATGGGATAATGGACAGGGCACTTGAGGCAGAACAGAGGCAGGAAGAAGAGGACTTCCTTGCCTCTCAAGGCCCCCTTTATCCAGACAGTGTTCCTTCTGTCCCACCCATCACACAGGAAGAGGAGGAGGAGGAGGAGGAGGATTGTGTGAGCATGGAGGTGGAGCCTGGCACTCAGCATCAGCAGCAGCAGTCTTTTAGGGATGATGTACAGTCCCAACAAACCAGTGGACTTGTACGTGGCTGGGAGGAGGTGGCTGGCGATCATGTCATCCTCAGTGACCCAGAAGACTCCGGACCGAATGCCTCAGCTAACCTACGTAGCATGGCCTCCCTGATCCTGCAAAGCCTGCGGAAGGATCCTCGTGTTCTTCGGATCAAGGAGAGGGACCATTACTGGCTGGCCACTCTCCTTGATCCACGGTACAAGGGTAAGGTTGCAGACCTTATCTTGCCGTCGCAGAGGGAGCAGAGGATGAGACATCTCAGGGAGGCCTTGCAGAAAGGTCTGTGCAACGCGTTCCCAGAAACTGGGAGGTTACAAACTCCTGGTCCTGGACGACGAGTTGCTGAGGCTTCGGTCAGTAGCAGAAGGAGCGGTGGGGAAGGTGGACGTCTGACCGATGCGTTCAGACAATTTTTTAGTCCGCAGCCCCAAGGTATGATCGGTTCCAGCAACCATCGCCAGCGTCTGATATACATGATGCAGGAATACCTAGGGGCAAGGTCAGACTTGGACACCTTTCCCACCGAAAATCCTCTGGCTTACTGGGTCCTGAGGATGGATCACTGGCCAGAGCTTGCACAGTATGCAATTGAGCTACTGGCCTGTCCTGCATCCAGCGTTTTTTCCGAACGCACATTCAGTGCTGCTGGAGGATTTGTCACCGATCATAGGGTGCACCTGTCCACCAACTCGGTTGATCGACTGACCTTCATAAAAATGAATCAGTCTTGGATCACCACCAGCTACCAGGCACCTGAAGCGGATATAACTGAATAATTTATAATGTCACATCCCTTCAAGACTGCCTATGCTGAGTGACTGTCCTGTTATGTTCACTGACTATCCTCTTCCTCCTCCTCAATGATCCATGCCACCACACCAGTGCCTAAGGCACAATTTTTCAGCCCCTGTATAACAGGGGCGTGTACTTACAATTTTTTTAAAAAATTCTTCGCAACAGGTGTGACTGCTGTGCTCCAAGTACAGTATCTGTGAGGGGTTGCAGTGTTGTGGCACCAGCACCAGTGCCTAAGGCACAATTTTTCAGCCCCTGTTGGGGCGTGTAATTTCATTTTTTAGGCAATGCTTTGCAACAGGTCTCATTGCTGTGCTCAGAGTACAGTATCTGTGAGGGGTTGCAGTGTTGTGGCACCAGCACCAATGCCTAAGGCACAATTTTTCAGCCCCTGTATAACAGGGGCGTGTAATTACAATTTTTTAAAAAGATGCTTCGCAACAGGTGTGACTGCTGTGCTCCAAGTACAGTATCTGTGAGGGGTTGCAGTGTTGTGGCACCAGCACCAATGCCTAAGGCACAATTTTTCAGCCCCTGTTTAACAGGGGCGTGTAATTACAAATCTTGATCTAATAGTTCACAGCAGGGCCCATTCCTGCGCCCACCAAGAGTAACTATGAGGGCCTACAGTCTTGTGGCAACACCGTCAACCACCACCACCACCACCAAAGGCCGATTTTCTGCCCTGTTCAACAGGTGCATGCAATTACAAATCTTGATCTAATAACTCACAGCAGGGCCCATTCCTGCACCCACCAAGAGTAACTGTGAGGGCTTACAGTCTTGTGGCAACACCGTCCACCACCACCACCACCAAAGGCCCAATTTTTCTGCCCGGTTCAACAGGTGCATGCAAGTACAAATCTTGATCTATTAAGTCACAGCAGGGCCCATTCCTGTGCCCACCAGTCTTGTGGCTACACCAACATCTAATATGGCAAATTTCTGCAGAGTATATACGGCAGGCCCCTACTTTCAAACATCCAACTTACAAACGACTCCTACTTGCAAACGGAAAGAGAAAACAGGAAGTGAGAGGAAATCTACCCCTAGGAAGGGAAATTCTATCCTGTTAGATTTAATTTGGGAAAACGGTATCTCCTCTCTACTGATGCTTTATCACCAATCCTTGTTTCAATTAAAACCCCACTTTTCCAAAAACATTTGTCATTGGGACGGAAAGTGAGGTGAAATGTTCTGAACAGATGTGCAAAGACAGCAAATGTTACAGGGGTGATAACCCCTCCCTATGTTCTCCAAAAAGCTTAAAAATAGATTTTTTTGGGATGGAGCTACACTTCATAATGTACCTGTTCAGATTCTACTTAAGAACAAACCTACAGTCCGTGTCTTGTTTGCACCACCTATATACTGCTGTTCAGAGTATATAGGGTTGTAGGTATAGGGTTTTATTTTGGGTGCGGGGTCCCCCTTAATATCCATACAAGACCCAAAGGGGCTGGGGGGGGGGGTGGTTGATGGGGTAGCCATGCCATTTTTCTCAAGGATTTTCAGCCATATGGCGGCCAGGACAAGACATGACATTAAAGCCGCAAGTGGTTTTAAATGGCTTCTTTTTTTCCTTTACAAATGTCATTTTGTGCAGGGACAGTTCTAAACACGGGAAACACATGCCACTTCACAGGCATACTTTAGACACCCCCCAGGTACCATATTTAAAGGAAAATTTCACTTATTTTTTTTCACTTTATGCATCATTAAAATGACTGCTCCTGAAAAAACGTTAGTTTTTAAAAGTTCTTTTTGCATTGATATATGTCCCCTGGGGCAGGACCCGGGTCCCCAAACCTGTTTTATGACATTAACATGCATATTGGCCATTGTAATTAGCAATTTTGATTTCGAACGTTCGCGTCCATTATAACGAATAGGGTTCAAAAATTTGCGCGAACTTTCGGTCCGTTCGAAGGTTCTGGTGCGAACCGAACCCGGGGGTGTTCGGCTCATCCCTACTGAAGGGTTATGCTCAGCAGGAAAAGGCTGTTGGAGGCAGAATGGGCTCTGAATCACGAAGTCTTTCTTATGATCACCAGAGTGTGGGGGTGCCCTCAAATAGACCTTTTCGCCAATTGGCAGAACTGCAAGGTCCGCAGTTTCTTTTCTCTGCACAGGGAGAATGGAGCCGTGGGTCTAGATGCCCTAGCTCACCCATGGCACCACCACCTGTGCTATGCCTTTCCCCCCTTCCCTCTAATTCCGATAGTCCTGAGGAAGTTCAGGGAAGAGGGGACCAGTATGATCCTAATCACACCTTACTGGCCCAAAAGGCCCTGGTTTTCAGCTCTCCTAAGCTTGGCCGTGGAGCCTCCGTGGAGACTGCCAGTCAGGGGGGACCTGTTGTTGCAGGGTACGGTGGTTCACCAAGAAGTAGGCAGACTTCAGTTAACTGCCTGGCTTCTGAAAAAGACCTCCTAAAAGCCAGAGGCCTGTCCGATAGAGTAGTCAGGACTCTTCTGTCCAGTAGGAAGGAGGTGACTAGGTCAATATACTTTAAAGTGTGGAAAAAATTTAACTCGTACTGTACCTCCAAGGGGTTCCAGGTCAAGAGTGTAGTCTCCGTCCTGGAATTTCTCCAGGAGGGTATGGAAAAAGGATTAGCAGCTAGCACCCTGAAAACACAGGTTGCAGCTTTATCAGTTTATTTTGAGAAAACCCTGTCTAGGGAGACGTTAATTTCTAGATTTTTTAGGGCCTTGGCTTGAAATAGGCCAGTGACTCCTACCTTTTTCCCTAGTTGGGATTTATCCATTGTCCTTCAGGGGCTTATGGAGGCACCCTTTGAACCCCTGCGGGGGTCTTGTTTAAAAGATTTAGTCTTGAAAACATTTTTTTTGGTGGCTATTACGTCAGCGAGGCGTATTAGTGAGCTGCAAGCTCTAGCAGTTACGGAACCTTTCCTTAGAATTTTTCCAGACAAAGTGGTTCTTCAAACAGACCCAGCTTTCCTGCCCAAGGTCTCCTCGAAGTTTCATCGCTCCCAACAAATTGTTTTGCCTACCTTCTCTACAGCTCCTGCCAACGATCCTTTTAGTCACTAGGGAGTTCAGGAAGTCTAATGCCCTCTTTGTGGTCTTCTCAGGACCCCGCAAAGGGGAAAAAGCTTCAAAGAGCACCTTGGGTAGGTGGCTTAGGGGGGCAATTGCAGAGGCCTACAAGGCCAAAGGGGAAGTGCCCCCAGCGGGGATTGCTGCCCACTCCACAAGGGCAACAGCAGTATCTTGGGCTGAAAGGGCCGGTGCTACGCCTGATCAGATCTGTAAGGCGGCCACGTGGTCAAGCTACTCAACCTTCCTTCGCCATTACAGGCTGGACTTGCTGTCAGCTGCGGATCAGGCCTTCGGCAGGAAGGTACTGCAGGCAGTAGTCCCACCCTAGGTAAGCTTCTCGGTTATCCTCTCCAGAGTTGTCCTGAAAGGCGATTTGAGAAAGACTTAGTTAGACTTACCGGTGACAGTATTTCTAAGAGCCTTTCAGGACAACCCCTAGTTCCCTCCCTTGTGTTTCTAAATACATAAAAAAGGATACAAGTATCTGTCATGGTTTTTTGTGTGGTTCTCTGTGCTCTGTTTTCCAGTATGCCGGAGGTCCCCAATAACTGAAGCCATGGTGGAAGAGGAGGGGTTTTAAAGGTCAAAGCAAGTGTTTCCTAAAAGTGGGCGGAGCTGCGCTCTCTCCAGGGTTGTCCTGAAAGGCTCTTAGAAATACCGTCACCGGTAAGTCTAACTAAGTCTTTTTGGCGTGGGGGGATTCTCCTTCAAATCCATAACAGACCAAAGGGTCTGGTATGGTCTTGGCGGGAACCCATGCCAGTTTTTTTTTGTTTTTGTTTTTCATTTTGGCAGAGGGTTCCCCTTCAAGATCCTCAGCGCACAAGCCGCACCACAAGTCGGCTCATCATGATGCGACTTCTATTCAAATCAATGGGCTCTCATAGGGAACCATTGATTTTGAATAGAGGCATAGGAAAGCTGTTTAACCGCTTCCCGACCGCCTCATGCCGATGTACGTCGGCAGAATGGCACGGCTAGGCAAAACCACGTACAGGTACGTGGCCCTTTAAGAGCCTAGCCGCGGGAGCTCCGTGACCACGGCCGCGGGACCATCAGACCTGATCGCCGCTGGTGTCCCGCGATCGGGTCACAGAGCTGAAGAACGGGGAGAGGTCTGTGTAAACAAACCTCTCCCCGCGTTTCCTACTCTGCCTGTCATTGATCGGCTGTTCCCTGTCATCGGGAAAGCCGATCAATGACGTCAGACGTCAGCCCCGCCCCCTAATGTTAAAAAAAACACACACGTCACAGCCCATAACCCCTCCCCTCCCCCTAGTGGTTAACTCTTTCACTGCCAGTGTAATTTATACAGGAATCAATGCATCAATGCATTTAAATAGCATTGATTGCTGTATAAATGACAATGGTCCCAAAAATGTGTCAAAAATGTCCGATGTGTCCGCCATAATGTCGCAGTCACAATAAAAATCACTGATCGCCGCCATTACTAGTAAAAAAAAAAAAATATATTAATAAAAATGCTATAAAACTATCCCCTATTTTGTAAACGCTATAACTTTTGCGCAAACCAATCAATCGCTAATTGCGATTTTTTTTTTTTTTTACCAAAAATATGTAGAAGAATACATATCGGCCTAAACTGAGGAAAAAAAAAAGTTTTTTTATATATTTTTTGGGGATATTTATTATAGCAAAAAGCAAAAAATATTGCATTTTTTTTCGCTCTATATTTTTGTTTATAGCGCAAAAAAAAATAACGCAGGGGCGATCAAATACCACCAAAAGAAAGCTCTATTTGTGGGAAAAAAAGGACGCCAATTTTATTTGGGAGCCATGTCGCACGACCGCGCAATTGTCAGTTAAATCGACGCAGTGCCGAATCGGAAAAAGGGGCCTGGTCCTTTGGCTGCCAATTGGTCCAGGCTGAAGTGGTTAAAGCTAGCGTGGCTAAACATGCATTAACACCAATGCAAAAAGCTATTAAGGCATGTTTTTACAGCAGCTTTTACCTGGCGTTGGTAGTAGATTTGCAGCTTGTTTTTTTTTTTTAACCCTGTGTGCATGAGGCCTTACTATTCTGTGCTGAGCTGGAGTAGAGAGATTGAACTGAAAAGCGAGGGAGAGAAGTTTTGATTACATAACAGGAGACGAGGCTGATAAATATTACAAGAAAAAAAGGGGATACATCAGTGAGACAGAATTTTGCTAGTTCGCAACTGCAGCATGCGGTAAAAGATAAAAGTAAGGAAGCAGTAGCTAAATTGGATACACAATCCATCGCAAAATATCGTAAAAGTATAATAAACCAAACTATCCTCATCAACTTCTATAGCCTTTAAAGGGCCAAGTCCACATAGTGGAACCCCCAAAATGGCCTCGGCACCCTGTAGCCTAATTGCAGCAAGATCACATGAACTTTCTACTCTAAAAGTCTCATTGGCAGAGGAACCATCCTTAAGAGAGGTATTGATGGCGGTTAATGGGTGTAAATCTGCCGTTTCAGAAAAGGACCAGTTGAAATGTATTAAAGAGGAAATGTAATTTTTTAGCTATGACCTGCAAAAAGTCAGAGAGCGCATCACAGAGTTGGAAGGCAGAGTTAGTGGAGTCGGGGATGCAATAACACCTATGAAGCAGGAGTTTGAACTCTTAAAGGTGAAAGTCGAGATGCAAAATGGTAAATTGGAGGACTGAGGAGAAAAAATGTTTGCATAATAAGCCTACCGGAACGAAGTGAAGGAAACAGTATAAAATACTTTTTAGGAAAAATAGCTCCAAGAGGTTTTTGGGAAAGAAGAACTCTCTCGTTTTGGGAGAGATGCCAAGATCAGTGCTTTATGAAACTTCTTTTTTTTTTTTAAGGACAGAGAAATAATATTGCAAAAAGCAAGAGAAATTAGACATAATGTATAATGGGCTGAAAATTTTTAATTTTTTTTTCCTGATTAATCCTCAGAGGTGCAGAGAAGGAGAGTAAAATTTGTAAATATCTGGAGTCGCTTGCGGCAGTTAAATGTGCAGTACGCTATGTACCCGGAAGGACCGAGGGTTATGGAAAAAGAAGTGGTTAATTTTTTTGATGCACCTGCTGCAGCCGTTGCTTTTTTGGAAAGTGAGTGAAAATGAACAGTCTATACAACATTAGCAGTGGCGGCCTGTGCATTAAGGGCACACAGGCGCCGCCCCTCTCTCCAGCCACCCCCCTCTATGGATAGATTCATGCATAGCATGAATCTATCCATGACCGCCGTTGCCACCCCCTATTTAGGAGTCTGGCCCCCAGGCACCTGAATTCCAGCAGCTAGGGTGTTTTTTTGAAGCACCTGATTAGTGCCATAGGCTCTAATAGGCTTCAAAAAAGGTGGACATGGAGTGCAGAGCATTGTGCTCACATTCCACCCAGATGTGTTTAGAAAAGCAAATGAAACACTGAATCGCCTCTCAGCCAATCGGGAAGCACAGGTATGTTACTCGGTTCCCGATTGGCTGAAAGCTTAGGCGATCCTATTGGATGCCTAGGAGAAGGGGAGGAGAGGCACGGCGGAAGCCGCCGTGATCTCAGAACAAGGCGGTGAGGTGCCGTGGGGGCTTGTTTTCTGCCCCTCCAAACAAAAAACCACCAGCCGCCACTGAATATTAGTAGAAACTAAGCACAAGGCACTTACTTTTATTATAGTATTAACCGTATTACACCATATTACATGTTTTTTTTTATATATTATAATTTTTTATATAGGAACGACAGACCGTCTTACTGGCCAGATCACCAGGTGATATACAATATAATAAATGTTTGCTTTTGGGTTTAATATCACTGAAAACAGTTCCTTTGAGAAGTGCTACTATATTTTAACATCAGTAATATTCCTGTCAGTCGTGACAGCATGTATTATAATAATTTCAGATCATTTAAATGGTGCGTGCTTCTGTTTCAACGTGTGTGTGTGTGAAAAGAGATAATTTCAGCGTTAACCTTACCCTAGTGACAACTCTCAGTCTGCTGGCACTTAGATTATTGTTGTGCAAGCTGTTAAATCACTGTACAGAGCGAGGTTGAAAGTGCTATTGTCTCATACTGATGACAGTGGCCGGTTGGTGACTTTTTTGGCTAATATTGGTGGTGGAAGCTGGGATCTGACATTGCTGTTATCACATGGGGTATGTGGTTCAAACATATTAAAAAATGAATTAAACATTCAACAGGGTAGCCTGGGACTACATGGAAGCAGCTCTTCCATTCATGGGTTTGGGTAATCGCCTATTAAGCTTCATAATGGCCCTATACATCAATCCCATAGCACGGGTCCGGGTTAACGGCTCCCTATCGAATGCCTTCCCTATTCATAACCGTACAAGACAGGGGTGCCCCCTCTCCCTGTTACTGTTTACACTCACCTTTAGAACCCCTTTTACGCTGCCTCAAAGCCAACCCAAACATCAGAGGGATACATACAGCGGATAAAGAATATAAACTAGTGGCCTTCGCCGATGGCACACGTCTCTTTCTTACTGAACCGCACATCTCCCTTCCCAACCTACTGACAGAATTCTGCCATTTTAGACTAATCTCCAATCTCAAGATACATTTTTCAAAATCGTGCACCTTAAACATATCATTGCCCAAACACACAGTCACTCAAAGAAACTTCCCCTTCCACTGGAAGGACGATGCAATAACCTAGGAATCCAACTTCCCTGACACCTTTCTGACCTTTACAGCAAAAACTACCTACCCATCTTACAAAATCTCACCACTGATTTAAAACGCTGGAACAAGCCTGTCTTCTCATGGTTCGGCAGAGCGGCCATACTAAAAATGAACGCACTACCTCGCTTACTCTATATACTCCAAACGGTCCCAATCCACATCCCTGCTACCTTTTTCAACAACTACACAAGTCTATGCTCTAAATTTCTGTGGGGAAATAAGAGATCAATAATTAGCTACCAGCACCTCTCTTTACCAAAACAGAAAGGAGGGATTGGACTCCCAGACCTAAAAAATTACTACACTGCCTGTCACCTTTCCAGAGTTCTTGACTGGAACATCCACCACAAATACAAAGACTGGGTTACCCTTGAAGCCTCCCCCCCCCATCTATTGCCTTGGATCATTCCAAAACACATACCGCCCGAAAATCGAAATCATCCCTTAACCGGCCCAACAATCAAATGCTTCCACAGCACCTGCAAGTCAAACACTTTATCCTCTACACCAGGCCCCCTCACCTCCCTCTGTCTAAGGCCCCTTTCACACTGACGACCCGTTCAGGTCCGCCTGTCAGTTTTGACGGCGGACCTGAATGGGCGCTCCATGCTGGTCTATGGAGCGACGGATGTCAGCGGAGACATGTCCTCTGACATCCGACACGGTCCGATCCGCCAAAAGCAGACGGATGGCTCTACGTCCAGATCCGTCGCTGGCGGATCGGATCAGGTGAGATCTGCTGAAAACGGACACGCTGTCCGTTTTCATCCGATCTCTCCATAGAGATCAGCGGCGCTCGACAAGCCCCTCCCCGCTCAGTGAACAGAGAGGGACCTGTCATCCGCCGGCTCAGCGGAGATCAACGGAGAGATCTCCCGCTGAGCCAGCGGACAGAGGTGGACTCGGAGTCCACCTCGTGTGAAAGGGGCCTTAACCCTGCCTCCCCCCCCCCCCCGGAATGCACAATAAATTCCTAAGTGACATATGGCCACACAGAGACATTCAGATACACCATTTATTCTTACAAGGCAAGCTTCTGCAATGCATGAGAAGCTTCCATCTAAGGACTTTGGCATCTATGTCTCCCCGTGGAATCGCACACTACTCTCACACTACTTACTGGCACTTTCAAGGTCTCCAGACCCCTCTCCCCCTTCGAGACACTATGCACAAAACAATCCCCTCAAAGCCACCTGATCTCCACACTGCACTCCCTCTTATTCTCGGAAGTCCCCTCCAACAGTGGGTAGGCTTGTAAAAAATGGGAAAACAAACTTTCCTTAGCCCTGTCACCAGAAGAATGGGAAAGAGTCTACCTGAGCATTCACAAAGGATCCGTAAACATCTCCACACAGGAATCCAGACACGTTGGTATCGCACACCTTCCCTTATCCACAAATTCAACCCAGACATTACAGATGTATGCTGGAGATGTAAACGGGATGAAGGACCCCTCCTGCACATTTGGTGGAACTGTCCCCATATTCAAGCTTTCTGGAGCGAAGTCCACCAAATTATAAAGAAAGTCACAACCTACACACTGAACTTCTCTCCAGCGAAATTCCTTTTACACCTTACCGAACATCACTTACTTTAAATCCCTAGCATGCACATGGTAAATGCCGCAAAGCAGTGCAACCCAGTACACTGGGGTACCACACATGCCCCAACAATCAAAGAATGGCTGAACAGAGTCTCCAGGATAGCTGAAATGGAACGTCTCATTAGCATTGCTCATGACACCCCAGCTAAATTCTCAAACAAGTGGGCATGCTGGACCCACTTCCAGACAACAACAGACTACAAAGACCTTACCATCAACATCACACAACCTGCCTGAAATCTTTTCCCCACATTCACGCAAACCCAGACCAGACTTGGCCAAACCATTATAACCTGTAATAATAACAAACGCTATGATCTACCCGAGCTAGCTACAACCACATAACATTCAACAGTCCCCCTGCCTCCCCCTGCCAGAGGGAATGAGAGATGGACAGCACCCAGATTTCCCCCCGGCTCTCATCCCTACCCTTTCAACCCCCCCAATCCCCCTACCATACCGATACCCCCCCCCCCCCCCACCATATACACACCTCTCCCTAGACCCCCAAAACACCACCTTAAACAAACAGAAACCCGTACGCTGATCCCATCCTGACTTCCTTCACACAATCCAAGTCTTTCTTAAGACATCTCGGCTTAACCCAAACATGCCTAAAATTACTTTGCTAGCTACCGTATTGACTCAGATCTACACACCCACAAGTCCTACCAACACCCAAGAAACCCAATCGGTTTCAATCTCCATTGATTCGAGGTTCATTCTCTTCAACGTAACCATGATTGTCATTTTGAAGTACAAAGTTTAAAAACTTAACCTCCTTATTTACCCTGTCAACTGCCATCTGATTTGTACTACATGTTTCTGTTACTCTTCATTTGCTTGTACTCTTGTTTCAAATAAAAACCTTATAAAAGGGAAAAAAAAAATATATGGTTTACATGCACTTATACTAAATATTTAATTAGCTTCTGCTTACCATGCCTAGGTGGACAGGAGAGACAAATAGGTCCCCATCCCTGCCCTTGTCCACAGCAGCATTCATTCAGTGATACTCGGTGAGCACTAATTGGATGCGTGCAGATTCCATCTGTGCCTTTCATCCTCCAGCAGGTATCCAGTGCTTCTGTGCGATCTGTAAAGTAAAGTATTTCAGTTAAAAGATTCTGAAATATGTTGTATTTTGAAACAGTATGCTGTAGTTTAGCTGGAAGGTCATTGATGGGTCACACACTATATAAGGCTCCATGCACACTGAAGCTTAAAAAAGCTTTTTCTGGACGTCAGATTGCTGGCAGAAAACGCTGGTTGAAAAATTTGCTTTTAATAGCATTTTGTACTAGTGTTTATGAGCGTTTATGGGCGTTTTTAATAAAAATACACAGAGGACACTCCAAAAATCCCACAATGTATTCCAAACTCCCTTAATGCATTGAAAAAAACTGAACGATGAACGCTAATTAACGCGCGTTCATGAGCGTTTATCAGCGTTTGGCTTTTTTGGCGGTGAAAAACGGCACTTTGAACGCAAATTTCTGGCGTTCAGAAAAAAGCCCATAAACTCCACTGCTCATTAAAGCTAAAAAATGTCCATGTGTGCATGGACACATAGGCTAACCTAGAGTGGAGTTTATGGGCTTTTAAAAAAAACGCCCAAACTCCAATGAACTGCAGTTTATGAGCTTCAGTGTGCATGGAGCCAAAAAATGTCCATGTGTGCATGGACACATAGGCTAACCTAGAGTGGAGTTTATGGGCTTTTAAAAAAAATGCCCAAACTCCAATAAACTGCAGTTTATGAGCTTCAGTGTGCATGGAGCCTAAACCTGAAGTTTTTTAATTAACCTTAGTAAGACCCCCCCCCCCCCCCCCCAAATGGGACCTGCTGAATAGAAGAAGATGATAATCTTGAGTTCTCTTTATTTGTACAGAGGCTGCCAGAACATCAAACCACCGTGGCCTGGGGGCCGGACGCGGCCCTTTGCTTGCTGTTCTCTGGACCTTGGGGGAAATTTCATACACTGACACCAATGAAGGGCACAATTCCTCCCAATGACACCAATGATGTGGCACAGTTTCCTCCAGTCACATCAAAAATGGGACCCAATGATGCCAATGATGAGGCACAATTTCTCCCAATGATGCTGGGACATATTGGGGGATATTTACTAAAGGCAAATCCATTTTGCACTGCAAGTGCACTTGAAAGTAAAGTCGCTTGTAGTGCACTTGTAGTGCAAAGTGGATTTGCCTTTAGTAAATCAACCCCATTGTGTTTCTCCTGATGGCCACAGTCCACCCCCCCCCCCCCCAAAGTCTGAAGGACAGTAAACTGTCTCTTTGTTTAGAAAGTTTGGAGACCCCTGGTCTAGAGGAATGTTTTTTATGGTTTATTGCTAAAACTTGAACAATGGGAGAGGGTGCAGGGTTTGGGATACTCCAGGCTGTACATTTCAATTGGAGGACACTCTCCACTGTGCTACACTTCTCAGTGATAAACGTTCTAATACAGTTCCCTTTGAGAGACTAAGGGAAGGCTAGAGGCAGGGACCCCAAGAAAGAACTATATGGCTCTAATATCCCAGTAGTACACAGTCACCAGGATCTTGCAGCACTGTCAGCACTCACAAGGCCAGGGAGAAGCTGTACCCATTCAGCCTCCTCCAGATGCCTTCACATGAGGCTTTGCAGACTGAACCCGTCAGGCGAAGTCTAAGGGTGTTGAAGATGACTTTAGGTGCAGGCAGAGGTGGCTCTAGGCTTTGTGAGGCCTTAAGCAAAACTTAGACATGAGGCCCCACTCACGCCCATAATTGGAAAAATAATTAAAGCTATACAAGTCTACTGTATGTAGCGGGGTCGTTCCCCTTTTAGGGGAGAAGACTACATTCCCCATAATTCCCCAGGCTCCCGGGAGGCTGTTTGTTTCCGCCCGAGAGGCTTCTGGGGGAGGTGATAAAAGGGAAGAGGAGAGACCGCCTCTTCCTCTTCTGACTGGGCTGGTGACGCAGAGACTTGCAAGTGAGGAGACACCTGTGTGGACCGAGACTGCTGAAGGCCTGAAGCCTGGGCCTTGCAGCAGGTGGAGAGAGACTCTCACCCCTCAGTGTCAGCAGCAGCGGAGCGGAGACTTTTCCCTACAGACGGTCGGTCGGAGAGAGGACCGGAGCGCAGGGGCTGTGACGGAGGAGGCCGGACGCCGCCAGTGGAGGTCCCGGAGCTGAGGACGGTACCCAGGAGTGGTGAGCGAGCTGAAAGGCTCATCCTACACTGTTACATTCACTTCTATGCCTATTGAACTGCCAAGGCACAGTTTACCTCAGAGCAGCAGATGTTTCTTTCTGTGGATTACAAAAACACCATTTAAAGCTACATGTGCACCACCTCTACAGTTCTCTTGCCGGTGAAGAATACTGTACTTATTCAAGGACTGAGCTCTATTGCTAGGGATCAGGCCTGGTCCGTTAGGTAGGCGCAGTTACATGGTTGCACCTCAGAGGTGCATAGTAGACGGTCGCTACATTTGGCGCTCCGTTTCCCCATTGCTACCCAGACCCACATATGTGTACATGTTAAAGTGCATATTGCAGGGACCTGTTCATGTGTATCGTAATTCAAATGTTTAAATGCATGTTACTATTTCTTTTCTTACTGCCAAAGTAAAGCCAGTTATTCTTATCTTAGCAGTCTGCTTGTGAGTTTGAGTCCATTACACTTAGAGTATAAGTGATAATTATATGTGCATAGATACATACCCCTTTACTAACTGTGCCAGAGCGGGTAGAGCAAATTGCCGGGGGGTTGGTGGAGCTGTACTCAGGGACCCAAAACAAACAAGCGGCCCTCTTAACTGGGGGTATCGCTACATGTATAAGGCGGGTACAGTACAGGGGGGATCAGGAGGGCACAGTACAATGGGAGGGTAAGTGAGCACAGTACAGTACAGATGGGAAGAGTACAGGGGGAGGTATGCAGATCACGAACAGTCAGTCTGTGCCGCGGGTGCCTGGCGCAAACTCTATCACTCCACATGGGGACACTCAGGAAGAAGAGAAGCTGTGCTGCCAGGCGCTGGAAGAGTCAGGAAAAACCCAGAGACAGAGATCCCTTCCCCTGCAGCTGACAAAGCGCTCTAACAGGTGGCTCCACTTGGACTGAACATCTCCAAGGGGCATGGCCAGTGTAGCTTGCAGTTTGAGCGGGACTCGGGGAGTGGGTGTGCTCGGACTGACTCCTGCTGAGGCACACGTGAGTCTGTTTGTGATCAACAAGCAGATGGAGGTAAGCGCCTACTCCATGTTATAAAAGAAATAGAAAGTCTCTGCAAATGCCATCATTTTTGCTTTTATCTAGCAGTCTGGACTGTGAGAATTGCTGCTTATAGGCAGCTGTAGTGCAGGGCAGCCTAGTTGGCAGCTAGAGGTAGTGGGTTAGCAAGTATATATTCTTATTTTTAATGCCTATTTGATATGTTATGTGTACATAAGTTCAGAGCTGTTTGGCCTCTATATTGTCTCCAGCACCATTTTGGAGAAGCCTGTGTCCTGATAGGACAAGCAAATCTCGAGAGATTTGGTCGGCCATTTTTGGGTGGATACTTGATATAAGAAAGCCCAGCCACTTTTAGTTCAGTTCACGTGTGTACACAGACAGGGAGAGTTAACCTGCTTGTCAGGGAGAGTTAGGAGAAGGTAGGGAGAGTGTTCCGGCCTGTGAGGGATAGCTCAGGGTTCCTACGGAGTCCTGTATCAGCAGTCCTGACTGGATGAAAGACTCCCCATTGCTGATAATAAATCTGGTGTCCTTGCTGTGAGAGAGGGACAAGTGTATCAGATGCCTATATCCATCTGCTGAAGGAAAATCGCTGTTACCGGGTAACGTGTGTGCATATCAGCCTCTACAGAAATGCATTGTGTGCTTGGGTTTGTACTGTGTCAGTCAGTGGAAAGTGACTATAGTGCTGACGAGTACAATTACTGGTTACCTCAGAAGTGACTGTGCTGTGTATCTATGCCTCCATGCTTGGAGTAAAACTACTTGCATTACTGCTGTAAATACTCTTTCTACTACTGTCTCTCCGGTAATAAACGTTGCCTGGTTTATAAAGTCAGCACGTGTGATTCCCTTTGTAAAGCCGCTACACCCTACACCTGCTAACATTTTGGTGTAGTCGGCAGGATGTCTGAACCATCTTCCTCAAGCGGGGGAGTGGCTAGAGGGTCAACCATGGCACCATACGGAGCGGCTTTGGCCCTGATTCCAAAATTTAATAGCACAAATATTCCCCTGACAGACTGGGTGGAGAGATTGCACAGTTCGGTCCGCTTGTTCGAAATACCCACAGCACACTTTGCAGATTTGGCGGTTAATGCGCTAGAAGGAGAAGCCTGCCGGGCTGTGATGGTTATGCCTGAGAAGGAAAGGGATAGCAGAACAGCTATTGTGGGATGCCTAGAAAGCCTGTATGGCGAGAGTACCTCCATAGCCGAACTCCGGAAGAGTTTCTATTGTCAGGAGCAGCAAGACCGAGAGACTATCCCTCAATTTGCAGTGGCCTTACAGGAAATCTGGTGTCGGTTGGAGGAGAAAATGGCCCCCGCCGGAACTGGGGTCCCTAACCCCGATCAGCTTATCCGGGACCAGTTCCTCGCTGGTGTATGGTCCTCTTCATTAAAGAGAGCCTTAAGGGATCGAGTGAGGGCTGTTGGTACAGTGAAATTCGCTGCTATTCTACAAGAGGCCATTGAGAGTGAACAGGAAGACCCGGACCATGAACGGGTTGGTGCCAGAAGCCAGGTCACCCTCACTCATGGAGCCAAGTGGCCAGTGGAGTGGGAGGAAGCGACTGCCCCATGCCCTGCTACTGCCTCGAATGCTGGGATGCCCTCGATGGAAAAGGTTGTATGAGACCTAGCTGATATGGTCACCTCCCTCAGGCAAGAGGTGGCAGCTCTACGGAGCAGGTCCCAACAACCCCGGGCGGCAATCAACCCCCTCTGAAGGGAACCCGATATTGACCGAAAATGCTGGCAGTGTGGACGGTAAGGCCTCATCGCAAGGAATTGTGAGAGACGGGAGCCCAGGACTTCCAACACCATCCTTATAAACTAGAGATTCCTGTGTCGGAGGGGCGACCCACAGGGAATGTTTATTCACTGCCTCAACGTGATCCTATAATGATTTTTGGGTGCCCAGTGGCGACCGTGACGTTCAACGGACAGCCGGCCAAATGTCTGGTGGACACTGGATCAGAAGTCACCACTATGGCCTATTCATTCTACCAGCAACATTTTGGGCCGACCCCAACTCTAGACCCCTCCTGGTTGAGGCTGAAAGCTGCTAACAACCTACCAATTCCAGTAGTAGCGGTCACTTGGATGTTCATGAAAGTTTATGAGCAAACCCTCCCATAGTCGGGGTCGTGGTGACCCAAAAGTCCTCCTTCCCAGAAATTCCAGTGGTTTTGGGTATGAACGCCCTAAAAGAACTGGACTTAACTCGCCTTCTGCGGGAGGCATCAACACAAGCATGCGGGAATCAGAAGCAGAACTGCAGAACCTGATCAACGCTTGTCGGACTGTTCAGACGCAGAGTCATAAACACATCATCCATCTCCCTGCAAGTCATCGGGTTAATATACCCCCACGTCAAGAGTTGGTGTGCCCCCTTCCTGTGGTAGCTAGAAGACACGTAAAAGGGGCCACTGTGATGGTCGAACCACAACGCAACCTGGAAACCAAAGGTGAATGGTTGGTAGCCAGAACTCTGTCTGTTGTCCAGCAGGGACAAGTGTTGGTGCAAATGGTTAACTTGGGGACAACCCCGATGCAAGTGCCCACGGACATGGCCATTGCAAATTTGTATACAGTACCCAAAAGTTTCATTACTGATCCTTGTCCTGGGGTGGAGGCCGCCTGTGTTGCTTTTAAGACGGCCCTACCTGATTTAGCAGAGACCAAGCTCCAGAAATTGTTAACACAACTGGCACTTCCGGTGCAGGAGATGACCCCGGAACAAAGCAACTAGTTTGCAGACATTTGATGGCATTCTCTCAAGGCCCTGAAGACTACGGCTGTACTAATGCTTTGGATCATTCCATCCACACTGGAGAAACGGCTCCTATTCGGGAAAGGTATCATAATATAACCCTGGCTCTTTGCCAAGAGGTCAAAGACTTATTACGCGGCATGCTGCAAGGGGAGGGGGGGTGATTTGAGAGAGTCGTAGCCCCTGGGCTGCGCCCATAGTTCTTGTGCCGAAAAAGGATTGCAAGTTACGTTTTTGTGTGGGCTATCGCAGATTGAATGCCTGTACCCATCAGGATGCTTACCCTTTGCCCCGGGTCGAAGAATCCCTAATGGTCTTGGGACAGGCCCAGTACTTCTCCACGCTAGATTTGGCCAGCGGATATTGGCAGGTCCCAGTAAAAGAGGAAGATCGTATAAAAACAACCTTTATCACCCCTCTGGGACTATACGAGTTTTAATCAGATGCCCTTTGGCCTGACTAATGCCCCCAGTACATTCCAAAGGCTAATGAAACGTTGCTTGGGAGACTTGAACTTTGAATCTGTCCTGATTTACTTAGATGACATCATCATCTTTTCCAGAACGTTCGAGGACCATTTGCTACATCTGGATCAAGTCCTCCAGCGGCTAGCCCAGTATGGCCTTCGGCTCAAAACGGAAAAATGTCATCTCATGAAAACAAAAATCCAGTATTTGGGGCATGTGGTCGAGGCAAAAAGGGTGTCCCCCGATCTCAACAAAATTCAGGCTGTACAGACATGGACAATCCCTAAAACTTTAAAAGAGTTTCGCTCTTTCTTGGGGCTTGTGGGTTACTACCGCAGATTCATTACGAACTTTGCTACTATCGCAGCCCCTTTTGACCCAGTTGTTGTGCGGGCACCCAGCCCATCGAAAAGGAAAATCTTCCCCCAACATTACTGACAGGTGGGGGCAGGGCCGGATTAACATAGGGGCTATTGGAGCTGCAGCTCCAGGCCCCTTTCTCAAAATAGGCCTATTTGACCAAAAAAAAAAAAAATTCAAAAAAAAAAAAAAAAAAAAAAAATCAACTTTGAGGGTTGTAGCTCAGCGATCAGGAGTCACATAAACCCCACATTTGGGGGGTAGATAGCTGAAGACGTACTCCAGCACTGGTTAAAATATGGCGCTGCTATCATCTATAGTTCCGGAGATACACGGCTGCTTGTGCAGTTGGTCAGAAGCTACATACAGAGCGGCCAGTTTAAATACAAGCTGGAACACTCTGCAGCAGACTGAGAGGATGAGATCACAGGGCTTATAATAATTATTTGTATATTACTTATAATAATTAACCCCTTGCCACCCAGGCCAATTCTGACACTTCTCTTCTCCTACATGTAAAAATCATCATTTTTTTTTTTATAGAAAATTACTCAGAACCTGTTTCATTCAAATAAAAAAAACACTAGAGTTAGCACGATTTTTTTTCGTGTACTTAGCGATGCTTTACATTTTTTTACAGGTTACATGTTTAGAGTTACAGAGGAGGTCTAAGGCTAGAATTATTGTTCTCACTCTAACAATCGTGGCATATGTAACCTGTGTGTATCTGGCTCTGATACTAGCCAGTGCCTACCCAGCCACTGACTAGTATCTCTCCCCAGCCTGTCCCCACACACCCTCTCACCTGCTGACCTGTGAATGGGGGAATCACTCCCGCAGTGTTATTGTGTTCTGCCAGTGAATACAATGATCAGTGTTGCTAACTATAGCTGGCAGCACTGATTGTTTTGGGGAAAACCTGACAGGCTGGTTGTACTCAAGTCGGTTAAAAGGTTGACTTGTGTAAAACCAGGTAGCCCATACACAGATCGACTATGGCTGGTCTCTGCTTAATTGGTGTAATTTCAATCCATGTATGGCCCGCTTAACCACTACACAGTCCCTTAACATCCTTCCACAAACCTTCTCCTGTACATACTGCTCACTGTCATACCCTCCACACTTCTCTCCTATACATAGCACCCGCTGTCATATCCTACACACTCCTCTCCTGTACATAGTGCCCGCTGTCATACACTTCTCTCCTGTACATAGTGCCCACTGTCGTACCCTCCACACTCCTCTCCTGTACATACTGCTCACTGTCATACCCTCCACACTTCTCTCCTATACATAGCACCCGCTGTCATATCCTACACACTCCTCTCCTGTACAAAGTGCCCGCTGTCATACACTTCTCTCCTGTACATAGTGCCCACTGTCGTACCCTCCACACTCCTCTCCTGTACATACTGCTCACTGTCATACTCTTCACACTCCTCTCCTGTACATAGTGCCTTCTGTCATACCCTCCGCACTCCTCTCATGTACATAGTGCCCACTGTTAGACCCTCCACATTCCTCTCCCTCACCTGCACATACTTCCCACTTTTATACCATCCATTCTCCTCCCCTATGCCTCTTACCCACAAAAACAGTTCTTTAAAATTATACTGAATATCCTCAATGTTACCAGCTCTATAATGGGCACACTTTTGTTAGTTCAACTAAAGGAAATCTCAGTCCTCATATTTGTTTTGCCCCATTATTAGTACTTATTTAATTTTGTAATTACTATTGTGATGTATAGATGAACATAGGGGATGTCAACTACTCTAAATATAGCACCTGTAAAAAAGTGTCCCTGAAAATATTTTTGAAATGTTGGCAACTATGCGGGTCAGTAAGGGGCCCCATGAGAGGCTCCTGGATTCCAATGATATTGAAGCGGTAGTAAACTTTTCTAACATTACTACTTTTTAGAGGCCCTTAGGTAGGTTATGCCATAATGTACAAGTATGCACAGCATATTAGCACATTAGGGTACACTTAAATTGTCAGACTGAGCCCTCCAGTGCTGTGCTGTGATCAATCCGGCGGGGCCCGGGCGCTTCCATCTTCACCCGGCCTTCCTTCTGGGTTCTGTGCCTTCGGTCACTTGCCTTGGCTGGGCTGCGTTGATGTTATTCCCAGGCATGCTCATGTGCATCCTCTTTCTCTCATCCCCCTTTCGCTCTCATCCTCTTTCCCTTACCCCTCACACCTTTCTCTCTCTCTCTCCCTCCCTCTCTCTCTTTAATTTAATTTGTTATAACAAAAAATTGTTTGCATTTTTATGTATTTATTGTTTATAAAAGGCCCCACCAAAATCCTCAGCACCAGGCCCATGATGTTCTTAATCTGGCCCTGGGTGGGGGGCAGCATAAAGTGAGGCATTGGAGGCCCTCAAGGCGGAGCTGACTTCCGCTCCCATATTGGCTTATGCTGACTCGGAAACCCTTCCGGGTGTACACTGATGCCAGTCTCCAAGGATTGGGGGCTGTGCTGGCTCAAGAACAAGATGGGACGGAGCGTGTGATCGCCTATGCAAGTCGGAGTTTACGCCCTACCGAACGTAACCCAACCAACTACAGTTCCTTTAAACTCCAAGTTGTGAGCGGTAGTCTGGGCTGTCACTGAAAAGTTTGCTGAGTACTTAGTAAGTGGTCACATGGATATATATACTGACAACAATCCTCTTGCCTATCTAGAGACTGCTAAACTGGGGGCCTTGGAGCAACGTTGGGTGGCCCGACTGGCCCGGTTCAACTATACCATTCACTACAAGCCAGGACGCTCCAATGGTGATGCTAATGCCCTCTCCCGATTTCCTCTCGATGGGCCTCAGGATGATCTAGATCAACAACTCGAAGAGGATGAGGTTGTTCCCTGCGGGATCTACCGGCAAGAGCAACTGGCTTCAACTGCTCTGCAGAGCAACCAAGTTACGCCAAGAGGGCCAGAGATTCATACTCCTCAAGAGTGGCTACAACTCCAGCAGCAAGACCCTGACATTTATCAGCTCCTGAGATATTGGGACAAGAATCAGAATACAGATTCGCAGGAGCGAAGGAGGCTCTCGCCGACATTGTGTCAGCTTCTAAAACAGTGGGATAGGCTGGAAAGATATAATGGACTCTCATACCGAAAGGCACGGATTCCAGGGGAGCTACGAGCCTTAGAGGTTTGTCAAGTCTTTCACCATATTGGAGGACACTTCTGTGCAGAACGGATGGAGGCCTTTGTTCGTAAGTACCTATGGCCAAGTTATCCAAGTGGCTGCATAAGGCATGTCAGAGGTGTAAGAGTTGTGCCATCCACTAAGGGAGAACAGAGAAAACTACCCCTTTGGTGGTGAGCACAAGAGAACCATTTGAATTACTGACCATGGACTTTCTGACAGTGACTGACACCTCTTCAGGGTATCGCTACGCCTTTGGTGTTTGGTCTTGATAGCTGCTCAGCTTGGTGCCCGATTTGCTTCCGTCCCCATTGGCCACAGTAGAGGGCCAATCAGAAGATGCTAGCAGTGCATCATTGGGACATGTAGTCCTGGAAGATCTGCAAAGACGTCTGTAAAGTGTAAAAGAAGGCTTCCTCTGCTGTGCCCAGCGATTGCAGGTATGTGAAGGGGGAGGGGCAGGTGAGTGAGCCTGTTACTTCATCAGTTAGCAGCAGCCAGCAGCAGGACAGAATGTCTGTGTACACTGCAGGCTGCTCAGAACAGCCCGGGAATGAAGGGGGGGGGGAGTGAACATACCTGAGCTCCTCACTGACTTCCCCCTGACTTGGCCACCCTTACCATTAATGTAGAAGGCTGTAAGGGGTCAGCGGTAGGCTTACACATAAGCAAGTCACTCAGCTTGTCCACCTGACACTCCCCCTTACAGACAGTGGGGTGTAAGAAGTAAGTTACACACAGCATGCTATACCATCTCTGCAGACTTGAGGGAGAGCCAGGAGTAGAGAAAAGTCTCTATTGGGGTAATTTAAGGGGATAGTCTGTACTGGGAATGGAGAGGGGGGCAATATTTGTTGTACAATGGCCAGTGTGTTACCTCTGTGCATGGCGCACTCCTGAGTACTGTCTGAAACACACCCTTGAACCCTCTACTCCATGCACTCCTCAGCCCAGCAAAACAATCAAACCTCAGCCCAACACCCGTAAAATACGCATTTCAGCACTCCTGTGCCGTCTGTGCGTATCGCACTCCTGTGCCGTCTGTGCGTATCGCACTCCTGTGCCGTCTGTGCGTATCGCACTCCTGTGCAGTCTGTGAAAAAAACGCACTCCTGTGCAGTCTGTGTAAAACGCACTCCTGTGCAGTCTGTGTAAAACGCACTCCTGTGCAGTCTGTGTAAAACGCACTCCTGTGCTTTGTGCTCTGTGCAGTATGCACTCCTGTACCCTGCAGCCTGCGCAATGCATACTCCTAAGCCCTGTACTCTGTTTCTTCTCAGAGAGAATAGGTGCAGGTACTCACCCCCCATATTGCACAAAGTCCTGGGTTATATTTGAAGTCTCTGATCTTGTTTCATCATGTCTGCAGTCTCTGACCATCTCCTGTAGTATGTCTGGGGGCTCTTTATACCAGACATACTACAGAAATATTTCTGCACCCAGGCGTCGGTGACCCTAGGATCGGCCCTGACCCTCCCTGTCAGTTTTAAACTCTATAGTCCAGAATGGCACGGATTTCCAAACAGGGATGCTGACCCCACAAGCTTAAGTAGAGTAAGTGGTGTGGCAGTTCAGGCCCACCCATGCTTTTTTAAGGCAGACGGTTTTCTGACCCTGGAGGTGTGTCTCCTGCAGAATGCAGATTTGTGGGTTGTGCCTCTGGAGGAAACGAAACACCAGGGAGCGTTTAACCGCCGAATTAAGGCCCCTTACATTCCACGACATTATCGTAAGTTGAGACATCTGGAGTAAGGAGAGGGAATTTGAATAGGGGCAGAAACCCATCCCTAGACATGGTCGGTCCAGCACTACAATTAATTCCATACCAAAAGTATCTGAGTACATATAGAATAAAGAACCTGTAACTACAAAAAACGTTAACATCCCCAACATTAACCCTATCCCCCACCCAAACCAAGGAATGCTTGAATCCCCAAACATAATACACCCAATGCTAGGGGGCGTGAACCAGTGGGTGTAGTCTCGTAATGGGATTGGTCTGTCCGTACGGGAGAGGCTCCACCGCAATAAGGAGAACTTGCGGATCAGTGTAGATCTTCACCATCAGGGATGTAATGTAGAAGAGCGCAGAAAGCACCCATACTGATGGTAAGCAGTTAGTAATTGTAGATTAACACAAAGGAAACCCCTTCCGTGGATATCGGGGAGAATGTGATGGAGGGAAGTTCTGCAGTAGCAAAGAGCAGTTTGAGGTATTTGTATCAGGTCATTCAGTTCTTAGGGCAGGCCACTAGAGTCCGCCAGTGGCAGGATAATAGTCAAGAGAGACACTGCCAGGTTAACTCCTCACTAAGGCAGGTAATGGGGGTATAAACTTGTATAGGACAGGCTAATGCCCCATACACACGAGTAAAAATTCCGCCAGCAAAAGTCCGATGAGAGCTTTTGGTCAGAAAATGCGACCGTGTGTATACTCCATCAGACTTTTGCTGGCGAAATTCCAGCCAGCAAAAGATTGAGAGCATGTTCTCAATTTTTCGGTCTAAAAAATTCCGATCGGAAATTATGATCGTCTGTACCAATTCCAACGCACAAAATTCCTAAGCATGCTCGGAAACAATAAACTTAATTTTCCTGACGCCTTGATGGCAGCACACACTGGGTTGTGACTCCGCCCCCACAACCTGACAGGATTGGTTAAACTATAAATTTGAAGAGGAGACACACCGCTGCATTCTCTTTTTTATCCTCACCTGACAGGTTGGATGAGCAGGTTTCTCCTATTTTACAGATGAAAAGGCCTCTTACCGCAATCACGGATTGGAGGGAACCCCCTTTCTGGTGGTCTCTATCACCCTTTTTTCTATTTTTTCCTTTTAAAAATAATATTTATTTTCTTTCTCCCCGGTCTGCTGGTCCTTACTGTCCTCCGCTGTAGCCATCATGGCCGCTGTTTATGTTTCCTCCGCTCTGCGCATGTGCAGAGTCAGGTAATTGCAGGCTATCAGTATGCCCTTTTTCAAGATGGCGTCAGGACGCTCGGGACACTTCTGCGCATGCGCAAGAGCGTCATTTGGCCAGCCTCAATGGCGCCATTTTTAAATACAGAGTTTTTCTCTCTGTATTGCTGTGCATACACAGGAAGAAGCTGTACTTGCTCCTGCATCTCCAAAATCGTTCAAGTTTCCAGGTAAGTCTCCTGCCCCAGGGCACTCTGCTCCAGCCTCTTTTAAAAAAAAATATATATATATAATATATAGGAAAATATAAACCTGCTTTTTCTCTTGTATATGTTCCTTCAGGCTGCCTTTTTTTCCCTCTGGAGTCCACTGTCCACGCAGACTACCATCGGCAAACTAGGTAAGAGGCCATACCGTCATAGGTAAGTATTTGAAGAAGTGGAGGAAAAAAAGAGTACCGCTAAATGCTGCATTTTTTTGGCAGCCCTACCAGGTCAAGAGCTGCAAGTTCTAGGCATGGGAGAAGATCAAGCCATGCTTCAAGTAGGAGGTCCCGGAGAAGCCGCTCAAGATCCCCATCTCGTCATCGAAGATATAGCCACTCACGTCACAGCCGTTCACGCCACAGCCGCTCCTGTCATAGTCGGTCACACTACAGGCGGTCTCCTTCATCACACCTTCAGAGCCGTCACACCCGACCTGCAGCCAACGCTTGCTGGGTATGCGGCGCTCCGGCCCTGCCAGATAAATTAGCCTGCTGCTCTTGCTTCAATGAAGCTACCAAGGAGAAGGAATCAGACGCAAGGATGGCTACAGAGCTCATAAGAGAGTCAGTGTGGGAGTCCATACTGGAAACAACAGTGCCAATAATGGATAGATCTGCTCCTAGTACATCATCAGCAGACCCCCATCGCACCCAAGCGTCAGAATCTTCCTCCAAAAATGAAGATCAGGAAATGTCAGCAGGGTTCGGTTTTTCTCTAGTTGAGCCCTTTGCAAAGTCAGTTAAGGAAGCGATTGGCTGGGAAGAAGGTAAGGCGGAACCACAGAAAATTCGGAAATTTTTTATATTTATATATATATATATATATATATTTAGATCCAGAATCTTTACCGTTTATAGGAGAACCCGAGGATCTCATTAAAGACGAATGGGAGAGATCTGATAAGCCATCTAGTCTTACCAACAGACTGGCCAAAATGTACCCTTTAACCGAGTCTAAAGTAAAATCTTTGATTAATGCTCCCGTCGTCGATTCCTCCTTGATGCGTCTCGCCCGCCATGTCACTCTACCAATCGAGAAAGCTGTCTCCTTTCGGGGCGCTCTCGATCGGAAAATGGACCTGTAGTTGAAGAAAGCATATTCCACGGCCGGGGGTGCCTGTAGGCCAGCAATTACTACGGCAGCAGTGGCCAAAGCCATCTCAGCATGGGCAACCAGGATAGAAAAAGATCTTCAAGACGGTATTAAATTGGATAATCTCCTCTCTTCAGGAAATTAGACTGGCGGGCGACTTCGCAGCAGAGGCCTCAGCTGATATTATAAGATCCTCAGCTAGGGCAATGCTAGCCTCAGTAACAGCAAGAAGGGCCTTATGGCTTAAACCGTGGATGGCTGATACTGCATCCAAAACAAACTGTTGCAGAATTCCATACGATGGCTCAAATCTGTCCGGAGCTAAATTAGACTCCGCCATCTCCAAAGTAACGGGAGGAAAGTTGGGATTGATTCCCTCCGATAGGAGACCCAAGGCCCAGAAAGGGCTGTCCTACAGACGCAACCTTCTGGATAAATACAGGGAATCTAGATCCTACTGTCCTGGTAGGGAATTTTAGAAGAGACTGGAAAAACACAAAACCTTATTTCCAGAGGATGCAGAAGTCCAAGACTACCCCGGTGGGGGAAAAGCAGAAATCCTTTTGAAAATTCGCCCGCCCACCCGGCAGGCTCAAAAACATCATTCAAATCTGGTCATATAAAATATCTATGGACACTGTCCACAATCAAATTTGGACACAAATGGAAATTCATGAATAGACTCCCAAGAAATCACTTCCAACCAACAAGATTGCCATCCTCACTAACCAGAAGTCTACTAATAAGATACGTAGCAGAGTTGAAACAAAAGGGAGCATCATGTCAAAGGGGGAGAGGATTCTACTCCCCCTTGTTTCTGGTAAAGAAGAAGACGGGAGACTTGCGACCTGTATTCGATCTCAAAAAACTCAACAAGGGCATCAAGATGGAGGCTTTCAAAATGGAAAGTCTCCCGTCCATACTTCTGGCAATAAATCTGGGCGACTGAATGCTATCAGTAGATTTATCGGACGCCTATCTTCATATCCCAATTCATCCTGCTTTTCAAAAGTTTCTCAGATTCGCCATCAACCAGTGTCATTTCCAACTTTGGTGCCTCCCATTCGGCTTCTCTTCGGCACCCAGGACATTCACAAAGGTCCTGTTACCCTTGGTGGCATTCCTCCAGAGAGAAGGGATTGTGAATCCACCATTATCTGGACGATATCTTACTTTTAGCAAAAAGTCGGGAGACATTGATCCATCATCGAGAAATCCTACTTGCAACTCTCCAAGACTTTGGATGAATGAATGAAAAGAATGAATGAATGAAAGATTTGTATAGCGCTGCAACTGCGAACTAAATCGCCTCGAGGCGCTTGATCCGAACTGGGTTGATTCCTTCTTAGAAGAGGTGGGTCTTAAGTTTTTTCCTGAAGATCCGATGATCTTTTTCTAAGCGGATGTTCGTAGGTAGAGCGTTCCATAGCCGTGGTCCTTGGACTGCAAATCTTCGTTCTCCCCTTGATTTGTACCGGGACTTGGGGACGAGGAGGAGATTTTGGTCGTTAGATCGGAGGTTGCGATTGGGAGTGTAGTGTTGTATTTTTTCGCATAAGTATTGAGGAGCATCTCCTTGTGTGCATTTGTGGGTGAGCCAGAGGGTCTTGAATGTGATCCTATCCTTTACGGTTAGCCAATGGAGGGTCCTCAGGGATGGGGAGATGGATTCCCATGGTTTTTTTCCTGTGACTAGTCTTGCTGCCATGTTTTGAACGACTTGTAGGCGTGCAATCTGGAATTTAGGTAGTCCTATGTAGAGGGAGTTTGCGTAGTCGAGTCGAGAGTTGATGATTGTTCCTACCACTACGGCTTTGTCCTTTTCTGGAATGAAGGGGATGAGTCTACGTAGCAGGCGTAGAAGGTGATAGGATCCGCTGACTACTGATCCTATTTGTGCATCCATTGACATTTCTGAATCGAAAGTGACTCCGAGACTTTTGGCTTTTAAGCTTAGAGGGATGGTCTGTCCAAGGATGGTGGGCGGAGTCCATGGTGTTGTAGAATTAGTTTTCCGGTTTGCATTTAGGAGAAGGAGTTCTGTTTTGGTTCCGTTAAGTTTGAGGGAGTTAGTGGACATCCAGTCGTCTATTGATGCGAGGCATTTTTCCAATTCCTGATATTGGTCTTTTTGTCCTGGGATCCGAAGGTAGAGTTGAGTATCATCTGCGTATGAGTGGAAGCATAGGTCTGATTTTCTGATGATTTTAAGAAGTGGACGGATGTATATGTTAAAGAGCACGGGTGATAAAGGTGATCCTTGAGGGACTCCATAGGAGACTGCGCGAGATTCACTGGTGAAGGCTCCAAGTTTCACTGTCTGTGACCGATTTCTTAAGAAGGAAGTGAACCATAGTAAGTCTGAGTCTGTGACTCCTGCTACTTCTTTGAGGCGGGTGAGTAAAGTGCTGTGATCCAGTGTGTCAAATGCTGCACTAAGGTCCAGGAGTACCAGGAGACACGATTCTCCGTCATCTGCTGCTTCCAAGGCATCATCCCATATTTTGAGGAGTGCTGTTTCTGTGCCATGGCCCGGGTGGAAGCCTGATTTGCAACCCACTCAAAATATGGTATTTCTGGGAGCAGATCTGAACACCAAATCAAACAGGATAGAACTCCCGCAAGAGAAGGTTCAGCCCCTAATACAGAAAATGCGGAAACTGTTGTCAGCAAGTCATCTACCAGCCAGAGCCTGTTTGAGTGTGCTGGGGTCCATGTCCGCAACCATACCCATGGTGCAATGGTCACAATTAGAGTCCTGCAGAACTCCTTTCTCAGGCAGTGGGATGGAGTATCGATGCATCAGACCATTCCCATCTCCAGTTCAGTGAAACAATCGGTATGGTGGTGGACGTGCCCGAGCAATCTCGGAAGATACAGACCAATAGTCCCTCCAGACCCCGAAGTAGTCACTTTGGATACCTGTCAGAGTGGTTGGGGGGCCCACTTTCAAGATCAAGCAGCCCAGGGCCGATGGCATTTCTAGGCACAGGGTGTAGTTTCGAACATACTGGAACTCAGGGCGGCTTTTCATGCTCTCATGGCATTTACACCGGTCCTAAGGGGAAAGAATGTGCTTATCTGGATGGACAAAAGAATGGCAGTGTCCTATATTCAGAAGCAAGGAGGTACCAGGAGTGTCACACTGATAGAGGAAGTCCCGTCCTATCTTGGAATGGGCACAAGTACACCTAGCAGACTTGAGGGCGGTAAATGTCCCGGCGGCACAGAACATGTTAGCCAACTATCTGAGTCGAGAGACACTATCGAACAAAGAGTGGTCCTTGAGCCCCCAGGCCTTCTCCCTTCTTACGAAGGCTTGGGGAATGCCAGAAATCGACTTGGCACCCACACCTGCGAATGCCAAATGTCAAAGGTTCCTGTCGAGAGCTTCGTTTCCATCAGCCGAGGGGGTGGACTGTCTGATTCACCCGTGGGACTTCAGGTTGGGGTTCATATTCCCTCCAACTCCGCTAATTGCGAGGTTCCTGTCCAGGCTCCGGAGATCCTCAGTTACAGTAATCGCGATAATTCCACTTTGGCCGAGAAGACCATGGTTTACGACCCTTTTGCAGCTCAGCCTTCAACCTCCAATTCCTCTTCCGATAACCCCGGATCTCCTATCCCAAGGGCAATTCTTACACCCAGCTCCAGAGAAATTGCATCTGACGGAAGTTGGAAGGGCTAGACTAAGGGCACAGGGTTGTTCTCAGGAAGCTATATCAACTGTGATGCAAGCCAGGAAAATCACTACCAACACCATCTATACAAGAATTTGGAAGAAATTCCTCTCCATGGCCCAGCAGAGGGAATGGAATTCCTTTTCTCCAGAGCCTCCTCAGATTCTAGAGTTCCTCCAGTCGGGGGTTGATAAGGGCCTAAGCTCAAGTACCCTAAAGGTACAAGTATCTTCTCTGTCTGCCAAAACAGGTACCAGGTGGGCGTTCCATCCTCTGATAATCCAGTTCCTGAGAGCCTGTCTAAAGGAAACCCATCATGGGATCTCTCAGTAGTCCTCGATGCCTTTTCCAATCCTCCTTTTACTCCATCTGAATCTATTTCACTGTGGGACCTAACTCTGAAACTATCCTTCCTCATCACAATAACATCAGCAAGGAGAGTATCCGAGATCCAAGCACTAATGGCTTCTGAGCCCTACTTAGTATTCTTTCCTGACAGAGTGGTTCTGAGACCTTCGGACCGCTTCATACCTAAAGTAGCAACTTCTTTCCATTATAACCAAGACGTCATGATTCACCGTGGATCCTTCACTGATGATCAAGGTGAACCTTATCCGCTGGATGTTAAAACGACCATCATTAGCTACCTGGCAGCTACTACTTCTTTTAGGAATACGGATTCCCTCATGGTCATTCCCCATGGAAGCAGACGGGGGCAAGCAGCTACCTCATGTACTATTGCATCCTGGTTAGTAAGATCCATTAAGAAGGCATATTCCATTCAGCATCTGACGATTCCTGAAGACATCAGGGCTCATTCGACCAGGGCAGTGGCTACCTCCTGGGCAGCATATTGCAGGGTCTCACCAGAGACAATTTGCAGGACAGCAACGTGGTCCTCCAGACACACTTTCATTTCCCACTATAGAGTGGATTCTGCTCACTTAACCATGGCAGACTTTGGTAGATCCGTTGTTAGAGCCAATTCTTCTGCATTATAAGGAATAAATATTATTATTTTCTTGAACCCCCCCGACTGGAGAGTTATTTCCCAGTGTGTGCTGCCATGGAGGCATCAGGAAAATGGAAAATTGTATACTCACCTTTCCGTAATTTTCCTTTCCTGACGCATTTTCATGACAGCACACAGCACACAGTTTCCCACCCCGTTTTTGTGATGATATCTACAGAGAATGCAGCAGGGTGTCTCCCCTTCAAATTTATAGTTAAACCAATCATGTCAGGTTGTGGGGGCGGAGTCACAACCAGTGTGTGCTGCCATGAAGATGCGTCAGAAAAGGAAAATTACGGAAAGGTGAGTATACAATTTTCAGTTTTTCTCGGCTCGTCATAGTGTTGTACGTCACTGCGTTCTTGACGGTCGAAAGTTCAGCAAACTTTTGTGTGACCGTGTGTATGCAAGCCAAGCTTGAGCAGAATTCCATTGGAAAAACTATCCAAGATTTTTCCGACAAATTCCGCTCGTGTGTACGCGGCATAAGCCACAGTGGTTAATTTCCCAATAAACATTTTGATAAAAAAACAGTGCTGGCTCCTTCAGCAGAGATGTATGTGATTCCCTGAGATCTGATGAATAAGCCATGCGACAAGAGTTCACCTGGACCTGCCAGGGGCACTCAACTGAGATATTTTACAAACAGGCAGTCTATAACAGGCACAACAGGTGCAATGATAGAAACCTACTGTGAAAAAAAACTGAAAGCCCTCCAGCGGTCCCTTGTATCGGCATGTCAGACTACAGGGGTCTCAGCCAGCCAAGGAGGGAGTAAAGTATCAGGCAGCAAAGGCAGAGTCCAAAGCATATATGACCCCATCCGTCAGTGATGTGGGGGCAGAGATTCCAACCATGCAGATGCATCCCTGGGGGAGGTAAAGAATCTTGTGGATTCACCATCTTGGACCCGCAGGCACGCTGGGAAAAGAACACTGTATTTGATGCCCTTGATACGCATTGCTGCTTTAACCTGGTCAAATGAGCGTCTCGATTTCTGTGTTTCCACGGAGTAATCAGGGAAAATGAGGAGCTTGTTCTGGAATGCAAGTTCTCCCTGCATCCTGGCCATGCCCGAAGCACCTCACCTCTGTCCCTAAAGTTCAGAAATTTAAGTATAAAGGTGCAAGGTGGAGCTCCCTATGGGCTGGGCTTGGGTGGGATTCGATGAGCCCTTTCTACCACATAAAAGGGTGAGAACTGGGCTGTTGGTAGGAGGATGCGCAGTCATTTCTCCACAAAATCAGTCAGGTGCGGGCCCTCCACCCCCTCCGCCAGGCCCACAATGCAGAGGTTGTTCCTCCTGTTGTGATTTTCAGCATCCTCGGCCTTGTATTGCAAAGCCCTGATCTTTGTGTGCAAGCTGCAGAGGTCAGCGTTATGTCTTCCACATGGCCCAAGCGCTTTTCCGCAGTGGAAAGCCGGGACCTTTATTTTATCCATATCCAGCCTAATAAGCCCCACATCTAGCTGAACAGCATCGACCTTAGTAGTCAGGGTCGTGATGGAGGCATGGCAGTTAGCAATTGCTGCCAGGACTTCAGCCAGACCCATGGGGATGGTGGGGGCTGCTCTGCTTGCTCCACCTGGGACGCCATGCTGTTGGTGGAGCATGTGTGGGTCCCCACATGGTCTCCGCAGGGCGGGGAGGGGTGCTCGGGCAAGGGGGAAACTAATCTTCTTACCCCTTCCTTTTGAAGCCCGGGACGATTTGCGTCGAATGTGAGTGACCGCGGCCACAGTACGGTGGCTGAATGTGTCCGGAGAGAAGGAGGCCGAGGATCTTGGTGGAGCTCTCTCATAGACATCCTCTCAGTTCGCCATCTGTGCCACGCCCCCACGCACCACTAACTTACTAACAGACATAGCTGTCTGGATGTCACACCACTTCCTCAAACTCAATTTGTCCAAAACCAAGCTCATAATATTTCCTCCCCCCGCGTGCCTCTTCCCCTGACTTCTCTGTCAAGAGCAATGGCACGACCATCCACTCATCCCCACACGCCAGATTGCTAGGTGTTATCTTGGAATTCTCCTTTTGGCCCAACATCCAATCCCTTTCCAAAGCTTGCCACCTCAACCTCCGCAACATCTCCAAACTATGTCCCTTCCTGACCAATGAAATCACAAAGCTCCTGATTCACTCTATAGTTATCTCTCGACTCAACTACTGCAACTCCCTCCTCATTGGCTTACCTTTTAAATAGACTATCCCCCCTTCAGTCCACCATGAATGCTGCTGCCAGGCTCATCCACCTTACAAACCGCTCAGCAGCTGCTACCCCACTCTGCCAATCCCTCCATTGGCTGCTAGTTGCCCAACAAATTAAATTAAAAATACTAACAATAAGTTACCAAGCCATCCACAACTCTGCTCCCAGCTACATCACTAGCCTAGTCTCAAAATACCAACCTAATCAGGGCCAGCCCTACCATGGGACCCGGTGGGACCATCGGTCCCGAGTGGCACTTTTAGGGGGAGGAAAATTGCCGTCTGCCAGCCAGCCCATTCTTCCCGCTCCACTGCTTATCCCACTGTGAGGAGCCTGGCGTCGAGGTGACAGGAGCGTGCGGGCAGAACAGTGAAGCAGTCGGCGGGCAGGCACGTGGGTTGGCGGCTGAGTGAGCGGGCGGGCCAGTCGGCAGGTGAACGGGCTTGCTGGCCAATCACCGGGCCGGCAGGCGGGGGGAGCAGGGAGACATCATCTCTTCCGTCTTCCCTGCATCACTGCAGTTCCGCCCTCGCTGTGCAGACGCAGGCAGCAGAGAGATTGCATCATCTGGTTCTGGTTCAACTGGCTCTGCTGAGCGGCTCTATCTGACTATTATCCGGAGCTGTTGGTGAGCTCCCGTCCCTCAGTGAACCAATCCTGATCGCAGCCCGGTATCTCTCCACAGACCATGTAAATCTCTCCCTGGAGCAGTTGAGCGGATTGTACAGGAGACTGCCAGGGACTCGGCACTGCACTGATGGTGGGGGGAACCCTGTTGCCAGTAGACAAGTGCAATTAGTTTCATTATGAATTCGTTTTTTTAACAAATTTCGACAAATTCGTTCATTTGGAAATATCCGAATTAATAAAAACCCGTTTAACAAATTTTTCCGAAATATTTGTAAATTAGAAAATTCATAAATTCGTACATTCGAATATTCGAAAATTATGAAATTCGTAAATTTGAATATTCAAAAATTATGAAATTCGTAAATTAGAAAATGGAAAATCCGAAAATAAGAACGAAAATTCAAAACAACGAAAATCCGAAAATAAGAACAAAATTCGAAAATCTGAGATAATTAACTAATAACTATTAAATTATAGGTATTGGAGTTTTATTTCAAATTTGGCTGTTGGAAAACGTAACAAATACAAATTTATCCAAAATAACAAATGCCGTATCTAAACGAATGGAACGTAACAAATTAATAATAATAAACAATAATAATAAAAACGTTTTATTATTATTATTATTAATTCCGCTCCATTTTTTTAGCTGCGGCTTTCGCTATTTCGGATAATTTGTAACTTCGGATAAATTCGAATTGGTTACGTTCACTAACAGCCAAATTTAAAAAGAAATTCCAATACCTATAATTGAATAGTTATGTAGCCAGTGTTGGCCATTATGTCTATGTCTATGTCTATAATCTAGAGACATTTTCTGTGTTATTAATGTGGGGTTGGCTCCCTCTAGTGTTTTCTGGACTGCTTGTCTGACATCACTCACACAGTTCAGCTGTAGTCCCACAGAAGTTAAATCTTATGCCCTGTACACACGGTCGGAAATCCTGACGGAAAATGTCCGATCGGACCATGTTTTCGGAAAATCCGACCGTGTGTGGGCTCCATCTGACTTTTTCCGTCGGAAATTCCGATGAAAAAAATTTGAGATCCTGCTCTCAAATTTTCCGACAACAAAATCCGATCTGACTTTTTCCGATCGTGTGTAGAGAATTCTGACGGACAAAGTGCCATGCATGCTCAGATCAAATTATGAGACCAAAGCTATTGGCTACTACCCTCTACGTAGTTCCGTCGTACGCAAGGAACGTCACCACGTTCAGAATGATCGGATTTTCCGACAACTTTGTCCGGCCATGCGTATGCAACACCAGTGTCGGACAAAATCCGTCAGAAAAAATCTGACGGATTTTGTGGTTGGAATTTCCGACCGTGTGTACAGGGCATTATGTTGTAACGAACACTGAAAGCAGACATCTATGCCCATTTCACATTACTGATTCTAGTATCTATATTGGATAACACCTTTAGGATTATAAAGAAGGAAGATATAATACAACAAGGATAAACCAAGGCCCTGCTAAATTTGCTATACTCTGTCACCCAGGATTACTTTATTTACAACATAAAGAGGCTAGTTGAAGACATCTGGATTTCAAGGAATACCCTTTTACCTTTTTATTATCCTCTTTCTCCTCAGCTGTCTTAATTGCATTGGACTGCATTTAAAAAGGGAGCCATCCTGTTTGAATATTATAGTTTGCATATTGTTTTTTCCATATTGTGCAGGATTCACTGGCCTGTGAGTTGAGGAAGCAGAAGGGAGAAACCTGACACAGACGACGTAGTGTCAGTTGTCTACCCTCCTGTTAACCTGTTCACATAGGTTTCTGTGATTGGGTTTATATTTGTGTTCATTTACAACAAAGGGAACTTTGCATCATTATATTGTTTCTTTGATAATTATAGATAAAATAGTTGTGTGTGTGTGTAGGAGTGTTTCTTACTAACTGTCAAAGTTTTCATTTACTTATTTTGTGTTCTAATTGATACAGTAAACCTATTTCAACTGTTTCTTAAATACTTTGTGAGTCTCTATTTACTACTACAGTTGGTAAGATGACGGAACCCAGGGTGTCAGAGGTAATGGAGGATTTGCGGAGTCGAGGTAGTCAATGGTGTACAGAGTCAATTAACAGCCCTCATGGGGTACCACTACAGTTAGGTATTATTAGTTATTATTTCTAATTTTTCGGATTTTCGTTCTTTCGATTCTTCTTTCTTATTTTCGAATGTTTAGATTTTCGAACTTCTGAATTTTCGAATTTACACATTTTAGAACTTACAAATTTCTGGGTTTTTGCAAATTTTCAGATTTTCGAATTTATGAATTTACGAATTTCGATCATAACGAATGACCTAGAAAAATGAAAAAAAAAAACGAATTAAACGAAAACGAACACATTTTTCGGCAAGGCACATTGTTTAGCTGCCAGCCTCAGAGGCGGCTCTTAATTAGGCAAATTTCATCATCTCTGTGCTGCCTGCCGTCACTCTGGAAAACAGCAAGTGACAATCCACAATGTGTGGCAGGTGACGTCATAGCAGGTGACAATCTGCAATGTGTGGCAGGTGACGTTGTGGCAAGTGACAATCCACAACATGTGGCACGTGACAATCCGCATCTGGTGGCAGGTGATGCTGCAAGTGAAAACCGCATCTGGTGGCAGGTGACCTGGCAAGTGACAATCCGCAATGTGCTGCAGGTGACATTGTGGCAAGTGACAATCCGCAATGTGTGGCAGGTGACGTTGTGGCAAGTGACAATCCCCAACTGGTGGTAGGTGACATTGTGGCAAGTGACAATCCGCATCTGGTGGCAAGTGACAATCCGCATCTGGTGGCAGGTGACGAGGCAAGTGACAATCCGCAATGTGCGGCAATTGACAATCCGCATCTGGTGGCAGGTGACGCGGCAAGTAACAATCCACATATGAAGGCAGGTGACGGTGGCAAGTGACATACTCAGGGCTCCCACTGATTCTGCATTATGGTAAGTGGACTATTTAATTTTATATAACAATGTAATAATAGAAATAATGCACTTCAATCATTCTTTTTTGCGATACGGCACTGTGTCGCTTTAACTGACAATTGTACGGTCATGCAATGCTGTACCCAAACAACATTTTTTGTCATTTTTTCCACAAATAGAGCTTTCTTTTGGTGGTATTTGATCACTTCTGCGGTTTATATTTTTTTGCGCTATAAACAAAAAAGAGCAACAATTTTGAAAAAATTAAAAAACCTATATTTTTTACTTTTTGCTATAATAAATATCCCCCCAAAAAAAGTCTTCATCAGTTTAGGCCAATATGTATTCTACATATTTTTGGTAAAAAAAAAAAAAAAAAAACGCAATTACAGTTCATTGATTCATTTGTGCAAAAGTTATAGTGTCTACAAAATAGAGGATAGATTTTTTTTTTTTTTTTTTTTTTACTAGTAATGGCGGCGATCTGCGATTTTTAGCAGGACTGCGACATTGTGGTGGACAGATGGGAAACTTTTGACACATTTTTAAGACCATCGACACTTTTATACAACGATCTGTGCTATAAAAATCCACTGATTACTGTGTAAATGTAACTGGCAGGGAAGGGGATAAATGTGTTCCCTGTGAGGTGTTTCTAACTGTGAGGGGATGGGACTGACTGGAGGAGGAGAGAGATCTATGTTTCTAATCACTAGGAACAGGAGGTCTGTCTCTCAGAATGGGAATCTGTCTGTTTACATTGACAGGACCCCGTTCTGGCTCTCTGTGGAGCGATGTGGCCGGCAGACATTGCGGCCGCCAGCCATGCACAGGTCCTTTTATACTCCTATATACATGTATAGAGCCATGATGGATCTGCCACCCACAGTTCTTCAGATTTCCTGCTCACACTCCTTTCTCAGGCAAAGTACTATTCGGGGATTGGAGTGTGGGCGGAGCAGACACAGAGGAGAAGGGAGGGAGGAGGAGGAGCAAATTGATCTCTCTCTCCTCTCTTGTCCCTTGGCTAAAATGAGGGGGAAGTGCTGGCTTGGCTCCTGGAGAATTTCAGATACCGAGCTTCACGAATGCAGCCAGCCTGCCCTGACAGCTTCTTTAAATTGACGGTTGTTAAACCTGCCCAGGCACATTATCCATGGTGGTAGGTTTTGCCTGGGGTGGGGGTCACAGCCTACCCCAGCACCCCTAGATCCAGCACCCCTAGATCCAGCACCCCTAGATCAAGCCATGGGGATAAGGAAGAGCAGCTCTCCTCTCCTGTCCGTGTGGGAGGGGAGAGGAGGGGGGGGGGAACTGTCAGCAGCGACACTGGTTCTGCTGAGCGTCTCTCTGACTGTTATCCAGAGATGTAGGTCAGCTCCCGTCCCTCGGTGAACTTGTCCTGATCGCAGCGGTGAACTTGTCCTGATCGCAGCCCATTATCTCTCCACAGACCATGTACATCTCTCCCTGGAGCAGTTGAGCGGATTGTACAGCAGACTGGCAGGGACTCGGCACTGTGCTGATGGAGGGGGGGAACCTTGCTACCAGTAGACATGTGCAATTCATTTCTTTCCGAATTTGTTTATAGAATTTCGACAAATTTGTTAATTTGGAAATATCCGAATTAATGAAAACCCTTTTAACCACTTCAGCCCCGGACCATTTGGCAGCCAAAGGACCAGAGGTCTTTTTTCAATTTCGCACTGCACTACTTTAACTGGTAATTGCGCGGTCATGCAATTTGTAACCAAACGAAATTTGCGTCCTTTTCTTCCCACAAATAGAGCTTTCTTTTGATGGTATTTGATTGCCTCTGTGATTTTTATTTTTTGAGATATAAACGGAAAAAGAGCGAAAATTTTGAAAAAAAAAGAGATTTTCTACTTTTTGTTATAAAAAAAATCTAATAAACTCAATTTTAGTCAAACATTTGGGCCAAAATGTATTCAGCCACATGTCTTTAGTAAAAAAAATGCCAATAAGCGTATATTTATTGGTTTGCGCAAAAGTTATAGCGTCTACAAACTAGAGTACATTTTCTGGAATTTACACCGCTTTTAATTTATGACTGCCTATTTCATTTCTTGAGGTGCTAAAATGGCAGAGAAGTACAAAACCCCCCCCCCCAAATGACCCCATTTTGGAAAGTAGACACCCCAAGCTATTTGCTGAAAGGCATGTTGAGCCCATTGAATTTTTTTTTTTTAGTCCCAAGTGATTGAATAAAGACAAAAATAAAAAAGATTTTTTTTTTTTTTCAAAAAGTTGTCACTAAATGATATATTGCTCACACATGCCATAGTTATATGTGGAATTGCACCCCAAAATACATTTTTGCTGCTTCTCCTGAGTATGGGGATACCACATGTGTGGGACTTTTTGGGAGCCTAGCCGCGTACGGGGCCCCGAAACCCAAGCACCGCCTTCAGGATTTCTAAGGGTGCAAATTTTTGATTTCACTCCTCACTACCTATCACCGTTTCGAAGGCCATAAAATGCCAAAATAGCACAAAACCCCCCCAAATGACCCCATTTTGGAAAGTAGACACCCCAAGCTATTTGTTGAGAGGCATGGTGAGTATTTTACAGCTCTCATTTGTTTTTGAAAATGAAGAAAGTAAAGAAAAAAAAAATTTTTTTTTCTTTTTTCAATTTTCAAAACTTTGTGACAAAAAGCGACATCTGCAAAATACTCACAATACCTCTCAGCAAATAGCTTGGGTGTCTACTTTCCAAAATGGGGTCATTTTGGGGGGTTTTATGCCATCTGGGCATTCCATGGCCTCCGAAACTGTGATTGGCAGTGAGAAGTGAAATAAAAAAATTACACCCTTAGAAAGCCTGAAGGCGGTGATTGGTTTTTGGGGTTCCGTACGCAGCTAGGCTCCCCCCACACATGTGGTAGATCCACATATGCCCATGACATGTTTGAGCAATAATCATTTAGTGACAACTTTTTTGTAAAAAAAATCATTATTCACAAAAAAAAAAAATATTTAATGGGCCAACCTTGGGGTGTCTACTTTCCAAAATGGGGTCATTTGGGGGGGGTTTGAACTGTCCTGGCATTTTATGCACAACATTTAGAAGCCTATGTCACACGTCACCCACTCTTCTAACCACTTGTAGACAAAGCCCTTTCTGACACTTTTTGTTTACACCCCTAGATCAAGCCATGGGGATAAGGAAGAGCAGCTCTCCTCTCCTGTCCGTGTGGGATTCACAGAGGGGGCGGAGAGGAGGGGGGGGGGGAACTGTCAGCAGCGACACTGGTTCTGCTGAGCGTCTCTCTGACTGTTATCCAGAGATGTAGGTCAGCTCCCGTCCCTCGGTGAACTTGTCCTGATCGCAGCGGTGAACTTGTCCTGATCGCAGCTGTGCTGATGCTTTTTTTTTTTTTTTTTGAGGGGGGGGATGCATGGGGGCATCCTCCGCAAAAGTTATGCCGTGTACACAGTAGACATGTGCAATTCATTTCGGCATATATGCTCTTTTTTTAACTGTGGTGGTGAAATTTGTTTATATGGAGGGGGGATTTACGTAGACATGTGCAATTCATTTCTTTCCGAATTTGTTTATAGAATTTCGACAAATTTGTTAATTTGGAAATATCCGAATTAATGAAAACCCTTTTAACAAATGTTTCCAAATATTTGTAAATTGGAAAATTCATAAATTTTCAGTCTGCTGTACAATCCGCTCAACTGCTCCAGGGAGAGATGTACATGGTCTGTGGAGAGATAATGGGCTGCGATCAGGACAAGTTCACCGCTGCGATCAGGACAAGTTCACCGAGGGACGGGAGCTGACCTACAGCTCTGGATAACAGTCAGAGAGACGCTCAGCAGAACCAGTGTCGCTGCTGACAGTTCCCCCCTCCTCTCCCCTCCCACACGGACAGGAGAGGAGAGCTGCTCTTCCTCATCCCCATGGCTTGATCTAGGGGTGCTGGATCTAGGGGTGCTGGGGTGGGCTGTGACCCCTGTAGTATATTGTGTCTAATATATATATATATATATATATATATATATATATGTATACATGTGTATATATATATATATATATATGTTATATATATATTTATTATATGTAGTGTTTTTATTTAGGCATTCTAAAGACAAGGTTATTCTAGGCAGACCGCTTTAGTAGCCGTTATCTAATTGCGCATATTAAAAGAGGGTTTGTTGGTCAAAGGACAAATGGCCAGACCAGAATTACTCCACATATGAAAGGGAACAGATAATGATTATCTTAATCTAATCAGTATTCACACATATCAAAGGGGGAATATGCAAGAATGTAAATTGGGGCAGCTTTATAATTACAACTATTCACAGCGTGGGGTTGTCTCCGGTCACTCTGAAAGACCGGGGCAGATCAAAGCATTTAATGGAAACGCCTAATCAAATTGCTCAGACATTCAGTGTGTGTGGGGGGGATATAACAGGACGTTCAATCTGTTTAGAAGTGTGTGTTCTTACGAAGGCACCCAAGAGTCACATGTTTCCATGGGGCTCTAAATATTACTAGCACTGTAGTGATATGAACTCTGTTGGATTTTTGTCATCTGTAAGACTGTTCTGTTTGGAAGTCAATAAAATTGTCTCTCTCTGGGAGAATCGGGTTTTGCTGCGGAGACAATACTTTTAATAACTATATTCCATCTACGAGGAAGGAACGATTATAGATTAGATCACTACAACCCCCACCCCAGGCAACACCTACCACCATGGATAATGTGCCTGGGCAGGTTTAACAACCGTCAATTTAAAGAAGCTGTCAGGGCAGGCTGGCTGCATTCGTGAAGCTCGGTATCTGAAATTCTCCCGGAGCCAAGCCAGCACTTCCCCCTCATTTTAGCCAAGGGACAAGAGAGGAGAGAGAGATCAATTTGCTCCTCCTCCTCCCTCCCTTCTCCTCTGTGTCTGCTCCGCCCACACTCCAATCCCCGAATAGTACTTTGCCTGAGAAAGGAGTGTGACAGTGTTGCCAACCTACCAGATTGAAATTTACTGACATGACACCCAAAAGTTTTTACTAGCATTTCCAAAAGTTACAAAATTACAGTTTTAAGTGCAAATTTCAGTATTTGGGCGACAAATAAGTATAATATGCAATTAACAATGTGATTTAAGGTAGCTATTAAGGCAAAAAGCATATTTATTATTTTATTTTCAATACAGTAAGGGCTCAGGGACAGGAAATTAGAATAGGGGGCACACATATGAAATTGACTCTCATAGCGACACTGACAGCAGTGTGTAGCAGCGTAGATCCCCGACACATCCCCACCTGAGTCACAGTGACAGTCTCTCTCAACACCAGGTGGTCCCTTCAGTCCCCTCCAGTCCAAACAGCACTGACAGTCCCGCTCCTGGCTTGCCTTGCTCCTGTCCCACAGACCCGCACATGAGGCTCTGGCTGCTCGGCTCCCTTGCGCCATGACATCACACAAAACGCTCAGGCACCACCTCCACCAGACCAGCCCCCCACCGGTACCGCCCAAACACACTGTAGCAGACACTTTGATGGTCTTGGCTGGCTCTGGACCCGAGCTGCGCATGGCCACTTCCGAGCCAAGCGTCACAGCCATATTTTTTACTGGCAAACTTTTCCTCTTACTGGCATTTACTGGCAGGAGAAAAGTGCCCATTTTTTTACTGGCTGCCAGTAAAAATACTGATGGTTGGCAACACTGGAGTGTGAGCAGGAAATCTGAAGAACCGTGGGTGGCAGATCCATCATGGCTCTATACATGTATATAGGAGTATAAAAGGACCTGTGCATGGCCGGCGGCCACGATGTCTGCTGGCCACATCGCTCCACAGAGAGCCAGAACGGGGTCCTGTCAATGTAAACAGACAGATTCCCATTCTGAGAGACAGACCTCCTGTTCCTAGTGATTAGAAACATAGATCTCTCTCCTCCTCCAGTCAGTCCCATCCCCTCACAGTTAGAAACTAGGGATGGGCCAGGTGCTCGATGCGAACCCATGTTCGCATCGAGCACCGGGCGTTCGCTCGCTCTGCGAGCCCAGAACTATTTTGGCCGCTCGCATCACATTCGTGTGATGCGAGCGGCCCCGCAATGCATTGCGGCCGGCGCGGCCGGCACAGTGCATTGCTGGCTGATGATTGGCCAAGCATGCACTGTGACCCCGCATGCTTGGCCAATCACAGCGCCGGAAACTCGGAGAGCCATAATTGGCTACAGGCAGGACGCCTGTAGCCAATTACAGCTCAGGGGCTTTAGTACACGCCCCACCATTTAAAAGGCCGCCACGCCGTCGGCGCCGGTCACATGAGTTCCGGCTTTAGGAGAGATCAGGCTGATTCTGTGTCTTTGCTAGATTCATTCAGATAGAAAGATTTTCTCTACTTTGCTAAACCATTGGCTATTTATTTGCTAAACCATTGCTACCTGTCATTGATCGTCCATTGCTGCTGGTTAGTGTGTTTTTAGCTGCTGCTGGGGATTAGTCTAGTGCGTGTTTTACTGTTAGTACAGTATTTCAGTAGTACCAACCGCAGTGCTGTTAGCACAGCATTGCACCCCAAAAGCACCCATAGGACTTCTAGTGTATTAGTGGCAGCAAACAGAGCTCCTATATTTTCTTCCCAGAAGCACCCATAGGACTTGTACTGTGTTAGTGGCATCACACAGAGTTCCTATATTTTCTTCCCAGAAGCACCCATAGGACTTGTACTATGTTAGTGGCATCACACAGAGTTCCTATATTTTCTTCCCAGAAGCACCCATAGGACTTCTAGTGTGTTAGTGGCATCACACAGAGTTCCTATATTTTCTTCCCAGAAGCACCCATAGGACTTGTACTGTGTTAGTGGCATCACACAGAGTTCCTATATTTTCTTCCCAGAAGCACCCATAGGACTTCTAGTGTGTTAGTGGCATCACACAGAGCTCCCATATTTTCTTCCCAGAAGCAGAAGCACCCATAGGACTTCTAGTGTGTTAGTGGCATCACACAGAGCTCCTATATTTTCTTCCCAGAAGCACCCGTAGGACTTCTAGTGTGTTAGTGGCATCACACAGAGCTCCCATATTTTCTTCCCAGAAGCACCCATAGGACTTCTACTGTGTTAGTGGCATCACACAGAGTTCCTATATTTTCTTCCCGTAGACGTGGTTGTGCATCGTCATCAGCACGTGGCCATGGGACACGCGCGTCTTTGTTTTCGGCAGCTGGACATGTGGAGCCACATCATGCTGAAGGCTTGGTAGAATGGATGACCAAGCCCTCCTCATCCTCCTCATCCTCTCTCACCCAGGCTCAGGGTACTGGCAGAGCAGCTGCCAACGCGTACTCAATGGCATCATCAGCCACCCCTTCCCTAGACCCACCATGTCCTCCTGAGGAGTCCCCCGAACTCTTTGAGCACAGTGTTGGGTACATGCTCCAGGAGGATGCTCAACGATTCGAAGGCTCGGATGATGATACCCAGCTTGAGGAAGTCAGTAGTGTGCGCGCAGAGAGAGGGGATGCTGAAGGACAGCAATCTGGCAGTACTGTTCCACCAGCTGCAGCTTACTGCCAGGTTTGCTCTAGTGGTGAAGAGGGAGGGGATGATGAGGTCACTGACTCCACGTGGGTGCCTGAAGGGAGAGAGGATGAGGAGGAGGACGAGGAGGATGCGGCGTCACATGTTCAACGAGGCAGGATGCCCCCTGGAGGCCAGCTAGAGGCCAGCACAGCAACTGTACAACACCGCAGAGCTCCGCCTGTGCAGGGCGCTGCCTCTGCACGTTATCAGAAAAGTTCTTTGGTGTGGGCCTTTTTTGAGACGAGTGCATCAGATCGCACCACTGCTATTTGCAATATTTGTCTCAAGCGTATCTCGCGTGGCCAAAACATCAGCCGCTTGGGCACCACAAGCATGAGCAGACATATGTCGACCTGCCATGCAGCTTGTTGGCAAGCACACATAAAAGACCCACACCAAAGAACTAAGCGGACCTCTCCTTGCTCCTCATCAGCTGGGATCTCCATCCCCACTACATCTTCAGTCCTCTCTGAAAGCTGCTCTGAGAGGACTGAAGGTGTAGAATTAGGTGTGTCACAACCAAGTACTTGCAGTACACCGACGTCCGATTCTACCAGGCAAATTTCCCTGCCCCAGCTGCTGGACCGTCGAAAGCCCAGCCATCCACATGCCCAGCGGTTGAATGCTAGCTTGGCTAAATTGCTAGCACTTCAACTGCTGCCTTTTCAGTTGGTAGACTCGGCCCCCTTCCGTGAGTTTGTTCAATGTGCGGTTCCTCAGTGGCAGGTTCCCAAACGCCACTTTTTCTCACGGAAGGCGATTCCGTCTCTCTACCGGCATGTGGAAGGCAATGTCCATGCCTCGCTGGACAGGGCGGTCAGCGGTAAGGTGCATATTACCGCTGACTCATGGTCCAGCAGGCATGGACAGGGACGTTACCTTTCTTTCACGGCCCATTGGGTCACTCTATTGGCAGCTGGGAGGGATGCAGGACAAGGTGCAGTAGTGTTGGAGGTTGTTCCGCCACCACGCCTCCAAAATGCTACTACTGCTACTGGTTGTGACACACCTCTCTCCTCCACCCCCTCCTCTTCTTCTTCCTCCAGTGCTCTGTCTTCGGAACCAGCGGTGCTCCGTAGGCGTACAAGGGGCTACGCAAGTACGCAGGCAAAAAGATGCCATGCCGTGCTTGCGCTGGTGTGTTTGGGGGACAGGAGCCACACTGGGCCAGAGGTTCTGGCAGCTCTGCAGGGGCAGGCCGAGAGGTGGTTGACGCCACGCCAGCTTAAGCCAGGAATGGTCGTTTCTGACAATGGCACCAACCTCCTCTCCGCCCTGCGACAGGGGCAGCTCACCCATGTGCCCTGTATGGCTCACGTCCTCAACCTGGTGGTGCAGCGGTTCTTGGGCAGGTTCCCAGGCTTACAGGATGTCCTGAGGCAGGCCAGGAAAGTCTGTGTGCATTTCCGCCGATCTTATAATGCCAGTGCTCGGCTGACTGAGCTGCAAAAGGAGCTGAACCTGCCCAAGAACCGCCTAATATGTGACATGCCCACCAGGTGGAACTCAACGTTGGCCATGCTGCAGCGACTGCACACGCAGCAGAGGGCCATCAATGAGTACCTTTGCGACTACGGCACCAGGACAGGGTCAGGGGAGCTTGGTTTTTTTTCCCCACGTCAGTGGAGCATGATCAGGGATGCATGCACTGTCCTCTCACCATTTGAGGAGGCCACGAGGATGGTGAGCAGTGACAGTGCATGCATCAGTGACACTGTACCTCTTGTCCACCTGTTGGAGCATACGCTGCGTGGGATAATGGACAGGGCACTTGAGGCAGAACAGAGGCAGGAAGAGGAGGACTTCCTTGCCTCTCAAGGCCCCCTTTATCCGGACAGTGTTCCTTCTGTCCCACCCATCACACAGGAAGAGGATGAGGATGAGGAGGAGGAGGAGGAGGAGGATTGTGTGAGCATGGAGGTGGAGCCTGGCACTTAGCATCAGCAGCAGCAGTCTTTTAGGGATGATGTACAGTCCCAACAAACCAGTGGACTTGTACGTGGCTGGGAGGAGGTGGCTGGCGATCATGTCATCCTCAGTGACCCAGAAGACTCCGGACCGAATGCCTCAGCAAACCTACGCTGCATGGCCTCCCTGATCCTGAAAAGCCTGCGGAAGGATCCTCGTGTTCTTCGGATCAAGGAGAGGGACCATTACTGGCTGGCCACTCTCCTTGATCCACGGTACAAGGGTAAGGTTGCGGACCTTATCTTGCCGTCGCAGAGGGAGCAGAGGATGAGACATCTCAGGGAGGCCTTGCAGAAAGGTCTGTGCAACGCGTTCCCCGAAACTGGGAGGTTACAAACTCCTGGTCCTGGACGACGAGTTGCTGAGGCTTCGGTCAGTAGCAGAAGGAGCGGCGGGGAAGGTGGACGTCTGACCGATGCGTTCAGACAATTTTTTAGTCCGCAGCCCCAAGGTATGATCGGTTCCAGCAACCATGCCAGCGTCTGATATACATGGTGCAGGAATACCTTGGGGCAAGGTCAGACTTGGACACCTTTCCCACCGAAAATCCTCTGGCTTACTGGGTCCTGAGGATGGATCACTGGCCAGAGCTTGCACAGTATGCAATTGAGCTACTGGCCTGTCCTGCCTCCAGCGTTCTTTCCGAACGCACATTCAGTGCTGCTGGAGGATTTGTCACCGATCATAGGGTGCGCCTGTCCACCGACTCGGTTGATCGACTGACCTTCATCAAAATGAATCAGTCTTGGATCACCACCAGCTACCAGGCACCTGAAGCGGATATAACGGAATAATTTATAATGTCACATCCCTTCAAGACTGCCTATGCTGATGCTGAGTGACTGTCCTCTTATGTTCACTGACTATCCTCTTCCTCCTCCTCAATGATCCATGCCACCACACCAGTGCCTAAGGCACAATTTTTCAGCCCCTGTATAACAGGGGCGTGTACTTACAATTTTTTAAAAAAATGCTTCGCAACACGTGTGACTGCTGTGCTCCAAGTACAGTATCTGTGAGGGGTTGCAGTGTTGTGGCACCAGCACCAATGCCTAAGGCACAATTTTTCAGCCCCTGTTTAACAGGGGCATGTAATTACAATTTTTTTTTAAAATGCTTCGCAACAGGTGTGACTGCTGTCCTCCAAGTACAGTGTCTGTGAGGGGTTGCAGTGTTGTGGCACCAGCACCAATGCCTAAGGCACAATTTTTCAGCCCCTGTTTAACAGGGGCGTGTAATTACAATTTTTTAAAAAGATGCTTCGCAACAGGTGTGACTGCTGTGCTCCAAGTACAGTATCTGTGAGGGGTTGCAGTGTTGTGGCACCAGCACCAATGCCTAAGGCACAATTTTTCAGCCCCTGTTTAACAGGGGCGTGTAATTACAATTTTTTAAAAAGATGCTTCGCAACAGGTGTGACTGCTGTGCTCCAAGTACGGTATCTGTGAGGGGTTGCAGTGTTGTGGCACCAGCACCAGTGCCTAAGGCACAATTTTTCAGCCCCTGTTGGGGCGTGTAATTACAATTTTTAGGCAATGCTTTGCAAAAGGTCTCATTGCTGTGCTAAGAGTACAGTGTCTGTGAGGGGTTGCAGTGTTGTGGCACCAGCACCAATGCCTAAGGCACAATTTTTCAGCCCCTGTTTAACAGGGGCGTGTAATTACAATTTTTTAAAAAGATGCTTCGCAACAGGTGTGACTGCTGTGCTCCAAGTACAGTATCTGTGAGGGGTTGCAGTGTTGTGGCACCAGTGCCTAAGGCACAATTTTTCAGCCCCTGTTGGGGCGTGTAATTACAATTTTTAGGCACTGCTTTGCAACAGGTCTCATTGCTGTGCTAAGAGTACAGTATCTGTGAGGGGTTGCAGTGTTGTGGCACCAGCACCAATGCCTAAGTCACAATTTTTCAGCCCCTGTTTAACAGGGGGTGTAATTACAAATCTTGATCAATAGTTCACAGCAGGGCCCATTCCTGCCCACCAAGAGTAACTATGAGGGCCTACAGTCTTGTGGCAACACCGTCCACCACCACCGCCAAAGGCCCATTTTTCTGCCCTGTTCAACAGGTGCATGCAATTACAAATCTTGATCTAATAACTCACAGCAGGGCCCATTCCTGCCCCACCAAGAGTAACTGTGAGGGCTTACAGTCTTGTGGCAACACCGTCCACCACCACCACCACCAAAGGCCCAATTTTTCTGCCCGGTTCAACAGGTGCATGCAAGTACAAATCTTGATCTATTAACTCACAGCAGGGCCCATTCCTGTGCCCACCAGTCTTGTGGCTACACCAACATCTAATAGGGCAAATTTCTGCAGAGTATATACGGCAGGCCCCTACTTTCAAACATCCAACTTACAAACGACTCCTACTTGCAAACGGAAAGAAAAAACAGGAAGTGAGAGGAAATCTACCCCTAGGAAGGGAAATTCTATCATGTTAGATTTAATTTGGGAAAGAGGTATCTCCTCTCTACTGATGCTTTATCACCAATCCTTGTTTCAATTAAAACCCCACTTTTCCAAAAACATTTGTCATTGGGACGGAACGTGAGGTGACAAGTTCTGAACAGATGTGCAAAGACAGCAAATGTTACAGGGGTGATAACCCCTCCCTATGTTCTCCAAAAAGCTTAAAAATAGATTTTTTTGGGATGGAGCTACACTTCATAATGTACCTGTTCAGATTCTACTTAAGAACAAACCTACAGTCCGTGTCTTGTTTGCACCACCTATATACTGCTGTTCAGAGTATATAGGGTTGTAGGTATAGGGTTTTATTTTGGGTGCGGGGTCCCCCTTAATATCCATACAAGACCCAAAGGGGCTGGGGTGGGGGGGGGGGGGGGGGTGATGGGGTAGCCATGCCATTTTTCTCAAGGATTTTCAGCTATATGGCGGCCAGGACAAGACATGACATTAAAGCCGCAAGTGGTTTTAAATGGCTTCTTTTTTTCCTTTACAAATGTCATTTTGTGCAAGGACAGTTCTAAGCACGGGAAACACATGCCACTTCACAGGCATACTTTAGACACCCCCCAGGTACCATATTTAAAGGAAAATTTCACTTTTTTTTTTTCACTTTATGCATCATTAAAATGACTGCTCCCGAAAAAACGTTAGTTTTTAAAAGTTCTTTTTGCATTGATATATGTCCCCTGGGGCAGGACCCGGGTCCCCAAACCTGTTTTATGACATTAACATGCATATTGGCCGTTGTAATTAGCACTTTTGATTTCGAACGTTCGCGTCCATTATAACGTATAGGGTTCGAAAATTTGCGCGAACTTTCGGTCGGTTCGAAGGTTCTGGTGCGAACCGAACCCGGGGGTGTTCGGCTCATCCCTATTAGAAACACCTCCCAGGGAACACATTTATCCCCTTCCCTGCCAGTTACATTTACACAGTAATCAGTGGATTTTTATAGCACAGATCGTTGTATAAAAGTGTTGATGGTCTTAAAAATGTGTCAAAAGTGTCCCATCTGTCCACCACAATGTCGCAGTCCTGCTAAAAATCGCAGATCGCCGCCATTACTAGTAAAAAAAAAAAAAAAAAAAAAAAATCTATCCCCTATTTTACTATAACTTTTGCACAAATTAATCAATGAACTGTAATTGCGTTTTTTTTTTTTTTTTACCAAAAATATGTAGAAGAATACATATTGGCCTAAACTGATGAAGACTTTTTTGGGGGGGGATATTTATTATAGCAAAAAGTAGGTTTTTTAATTTTTTCAAAATTGTTGCTCTTTTTTGTATTTTTGAAAATTCGAAAATTCAAAATTCGAAAATCCGAAAATAAGAATGAAAATTCAAAAGAACGAAAATTCAAAAATAAGAATAAAATACGAAAATTCGAAAATCTGAGATAATTAGCTAATAATAACTTAACTATTAAATTATAGGTACTGGAGTGTCCTTTCAAATTTGACTGTTAGAGAACGCAACGAATACAATCTTATCCGAAGTTACGAATTATCCAAAATAATGAATGCCGTATCTAAACGAATGGAACGTAACAAATTAATAATAATAAATAATAATAAAAATGTATTATTAATTAATTGCGTTCCATTTGTTTAGATAGGGAATTCGTTATTTCCGATAATTCCTAAATTAGGATAAATTCGATCTCATTACGTTCACTAACAGCCAAATTTGAAAGAAAATTACAATACCTAAAATGTAATAGTTACGTAGCCAGGGTTGGCCATTATGCCTACAATCTAGAGACATTTTCTGTGTTATTAATGTGGGGTTGGCTCCCTCTAGTATTTTCTGGACTCTATGGGGGTGATTTACTAAAGACCTGCACCTGTGGTGCAGTGGAGAAATTGGAGCAATTGCACAAAAAATGGGACTCAAGACATTTATCAAAAATGATGGTGCACTCACATGCACCAAACCATATTTTCAAAGGAAGCGCTATTGCGCACTTGCGCAATCTTTCGCGCCTACCATTAGCAAGCGCAGCCAATGTAATCTACATTTTGGTCTGAATACTGTGGATAACTTTACTACAGTTTCCCATCTTCTATTACCAGGTTAAAATGTATGTATATAATCTTGTTTAAATTCACAAATTCTGTCCAGAACATGTAGATCTGTCTTACAACTAATCAAGCCTTTTTACACCTTCTTTCAGCTTACTCAACTGCACATGCGCATTGACAAAGCACACCATTTCATCCTCACCTGACAGGGTGCACACGCTTTAGCTTGTTAAATATGTGTGTTGCGCATAAGCGCATCTGAGTTCTCTTATATATCGGACACTTGCTCATTGTAATGCTGATCATGTTAATGAGCTTTTCCTTATCACATGGAGAATATTGCTTCCAGTTTTATTCCATTCATTAATTTATTTTTGAAACAACTCAATGGGGCTGATTTACGAATCATTTGTGCCATGAGTTGAGGCGCAATGTACGTTTTGGTATTTACAAAGCGTTTGTTCCGGTAACACAGCGCTATTCCCCATTTACTATAGTAATCTCGGTGCACGGGAGGAGGCGATCAGTGCGCCACTATCGACATGGCGCAGGGCATCTTTAACTCAAAATTAAAAGTGCCAATATAATGGGGGTGATGTGAGGAAGTATAGTAATAACTGCCCAAGTAACAAATATGCCCAAAATAGAATGAGAAAGTAACTTTTTCTGAACAAGCCTGCTATGTCTGCAAGCACGTTTTAGAACTGCGTGATGTCAATTTATGCACTGCGCAAGCGGCATTTGTGCACGTTCAAATGCGTTGGTTCATAGCTCCGGCAAAATCTTAGTAAATGTCAAGCAATGTAAATGTGTGGGTTGAACGGGCGCACCTCTAAACTTGACATATTTTTTTTTTTTTTTTTTTACACTGGTTCACATTTATGTGTTTTTTTTTTAAGGATATTTGCATGATCATTTTAGCATGTTATGTTGCCAACATGTGACATGTACCTTGTTAAAATTATGTAAAAAGACTCTCGCTCCTTCTAAAAGGGCATTTAACCTCCCCCTCTAATGCATATGATTTCCTTGGGCTAGTTTTTGCTTTTAGAGGGAAACGCTACACTCCAATGCTCTTGTCTCCCCCCTCTAATGCATATGATTCTTTGGGGCTAGCTTTTGCTTTTAAATGGGAACTCCTTTCTCCAATCTCCAAAGGCTGTGAGTTGCCTTCACCAATCCAAGCCACATCCTTTTTCAGAGAAAACAGGGCCAGCTAGGAAAGGGGCGAGAAGAGCAATCGCCCATCTCCCTCCCGAACCATTCAAGGCCACATGCACTCAACATAGCTTGCTGCCTTTTGGGGTATATTGGGCTCAGCCCAATACCAACCACAAAGCACCTTGTACCAACTAGTTTAAAGGGGCTTTCTACAGTCTGTAAAGCCCCCCACAACCCCATCCTAGGGTTGTGTGGAAGAGGCCATTGTCCCCCTGAATATGGGAACAAGGTGGTTGACTTTTGGGGTGCTTGAGGCCCTTCTGCTCCCAAGCATACATCCCCCTTTCATGGGCTGGTTTGCTGTGTGGTTTGGCTAGGGGTTTGTTAGTGCGTGGGAGGGGCACAATATTTTTAGATTTTGGGGTGGTATTTTTCACATGGGGGTTCTCATTTTAAGCCTTTACAGCCCCAAATGGCCTTGTATGTATTGAAGGGCAGGCTATTTTTGGTTTTGTGTTTAAAATCTTGCAGCTGCAATGTCGATTTGTATGTTTTCTCTAAAGCTGTACATCTTTGAAGCAGCATGCTACATGCTACAGATGCACCACTTTACAGGCAGAGTACCCCCACCCAAGTTACTAGCTTTAAGGCTAGTTCACTCCATAGAAATGCAGTCCAGATGCATTCCAGATGCTTTTCTGCATGTGCGTTTTTTATATGATCCAGTGCGTTTTTGATGCAGTCCAATACTTTTTTCCACCTTCTTATTTCTTAACCTTCATTAAGGAAAGGCTGGATGTGTTTAATTTTGGACAGGGGGGGTGGCTTATTTTGTGCTAGCTGCATTTGGGTTGGTCTGGGCATGCTCAGGGACGTTGCTTTTTTTTTTCCTGTGCCTTTTGGTGTGTGAAATGCATTTGGGTTGGTCTGGGCATGCTCAGGGACTTGAGGTGTTTTTTTTTTTTTGTTTTGTTTTTTGTGTGTGAACAGCACTTGGATGTTTCTGGGCATGCTCAGAGAGTGTGTTTTTTGGGTTAGTAATTTAAGGACATCCTTAACAGGTGTACCCACTTTGAAGTTCTGTCTCTACATTGGGTGAACTTTTGTGTGTTTCATGGACTGTGCATGTGTTTTCAATTGCCTCATTAGCACCCAAACCTATGTTCGATTAAAGCTTGCAGATAGCATTCTTTACCTTGCCCTGAAAAGAAGCAAGAGTGTGTGTGGGGGCTAGCAAGAGAGTACATTTGGGTGTCCTTATCGAGTTTGTAACGCATGTATTTTCTCTTTGTATTTTGTTTGGTATGTCTTTGCAAAACAGATGTGTTTTCGAGCAAGTTTTTTTTTCTTTAGTTTATTTGGATGGGTGATATTTTCCCCTGAAATATTTTTGTTATCAATGTGTGTCGTTTGTAGGTTGTTCACTTTAATTTAATTGTCTGTGCTGCATTATTTTGCAAAAAATGTTCTCAAGATGTTGTGACTGTTTAAATCCTTAATAGATATCCATTTGTGGGCGCAGTCCTTATAACTCATGTTAACCATATTCTGTTAGTGTCTCAAATTAACGCGTGTGTGTGTGTGTTTGTTTTTTTTTGTTACTTTTCATGCAACACATTTCCCAGCTACAGCTTAACTAGGCTGATTGGCATGGCAAATCCCAAAAATTTTTTGATTTGTTTGTTACTTTCCTGGTGCCTTCATGGTAGCATATGCATGGATTGTGGGTATGCTGCCATGGAAAGAAATTTACATAGAGGTAAGTATTCAATTTTCCATTTTTAGCGCAGTAGTTCTCAGCCTCAGTTCTCAAGTACCCCTGACAGGACATGTTTTGGGAATTTTATCTTGGCTAAAATAGCTGTCCAAAATACCAAGCCATCGACTGATATAACCACTTAAGCCCCGGACCAATTTGCAGCCAAAGGACCAGGCCCCTTTTTGCGATTCAGCACTTACTGACAATTGTGCGACGTGGCTCCCAAACAAAATTTCCCACAAATAGAGCTTTCTTTTGGTGGTATTTGAATGCCTATGCGGTTTTTATTTTTTGCGCTATAAACAAAAATAGAGCGACAATTTTGGAAAAAAAAAATCAATATTTTTTGCTATAATATCCCCAAAAAAATATATACAAAAAAAAAATTTTTTTTCCCTCAGTTTAGGCCGATACGTATTCTTGGTAAAAAAATTTGCGATTATTGATTGGTTTGCGCAACAGTTATAGCGTTTACAAAATAAGGGTTAGTTTTATAGCATTTTTATAAATTTTTTTTTTTTTTTTTTTTTTTTTTTTTTTTTTTATTGTGACTGCGACATTATGGCGAACACATCGGACATTTTTGGGACCATTGTCATTTATACAGAAATCAGTGCTATTTAAATGCACTGATTCCTATGTAAATGGCAGTGAAGGAGTTAACCACTAGGGGGCGGGCAGGAGTTACGTCAGTGTGTGAGAAGTAACTGATTTAGAGCACTGAGCTACAATCTAGCTCAAGACAATTCTATTCTAATTGTGGGTGTTTGAGGGAAACCAAGTCAGTGTTAGAACCCCTGCTTGTCTTTTTTAGGTTGGGCTTTGTGTCCCTTTTCTTAAAATTGGCTTCACTTCCTGTCACATAGCCAAACGGGAAGTGAGGGTAAAACCCTACCAATGCCTTTCCTTGGGGACACACAGGTCAATCTAACTAGTGTCCTCATTAGGCAAATTGCACAAATTGTAAATCACCTGAAAAACGGCTCCCCTGCACTCTCAGTGTGAGAGCCTGAGTGCTTTCACACTGAGGCGCTAAAGTGCTAAAAATAGCGCCTGCCAAGCACCCTGAAAGAGCCCTGAAAAAGCCACTCACATCACTCCAATGTGAAAGCCCCGAGGAGGATTTGCTAGTAAGGAAAATAATACTGCTGTCTGAACCTCAACAATGACAACTACAAAGCTCAGAGTCAGATGAACCTCCCTTCAGAAATCAACTATTGGTTTATTGGCAAAGGCTTGCTGGGGACAGAATGCAAGGCATTATTTCCTTTTTTCTTCCCTGTGAGCCCTTCCAATATTAGAATATCTAGATGGGGAGACGGAGGTTTTGCATAGTCTGACCTGGCTATAGGAACAGAGAACACCCTGGTGGTGAGCAGTGGAGAAGAGTTTGACCAGTATTAGCTTACGCTGATTTTATATGGACTAGAGGTGAGAGTTCTGTGATCTCATTTTTGGATTATTCACTAGTGGTTTACCATTCACCCACCCTGATAGAATCTGCGGGAAGGCTCAATTAATTATAAGGAGTCATCTATTTGAGAAACATCCATTTAGAGACTTTATAAAGATACCTTTTTAATATTGTTTATCAGTTAAAGGATCAACACATGGACTCATTTATATTTATTTATTCACCCTTATTTTTATATGCATTTCTCCTGGTTGTTTATTGTCCAGTTATTCGCTTGATTTATTTATCACTTTAAATCACATATTTATGTTTGTTATTTATTATACATCATACTTATTTTATCCATTTTAGGTGCGTGCTTTATACTTTTGCGCAAGATAACTTTCTTATATTTTCACACTGGAGCGCTGGGTTTGCAGGACGGTCAAAAAAGTCTTTGGAGCGCTGTATTAACAACTCCTAAAGCGTCCCTTCCCATTAAAAACAATGGGGCAGCGCTGCAAACCCGCTGACAAAGCACTGCTGCTTTTTCAGCCACTAGCGTGGGTTAAAACCGCCCCGCTATCGGCCGAATAGCACTGCTAAAATGACAGTAACGTGGTGCTAAATAGAATGCTGCTTTACCTCCAGCACCCGCCCGCTTCAATGTGAAAGCAGCCTGAGGCGATGCGCTTGCAGGCGATGCTTTTTTGTGGAAAAAAAAACTCCTGCAAGCAGCATCTGCTTTCACATAAAAGTGGTCCCAGTGGCGTATTAGCCACAGGATCACTTTTATGGGCAGCAGGAGAGGTGCCAGATCATCAGCAGCAGAAACGATCTAATCCATTGTAGTGATGGGCAGCAAGTCGAGTGCGGGCAACAAGGCACCCACTCAACTCTATGCCCTTGGAGGACTGGAGCAACGTCAAATATATATAATTTTTTTTTTTTATTGCTTTCAAGTGTAAATGTGGCATCTGAGTTCTTTTTTGACATTAAAGAAGCCCTATCCTATCCTATCCTTTTTTTTTTTTTTTTTTTTTTTTTTTTTTTTTAAAGTGTCCTGTCCCTCCAAGCTCACGCACAGAAGCAAACGTATACGCAAGTCGCGCCCACATATGTAAACAGTGTTCAAACCACACATGTGAGGTATCACCGCAAATGTTAGTGAGAGCAATAATTCTAGCCCAAGACCTCCTCTGTAAGGCCGCTTTCACACTGGGGCGCAGGGTGCGGTGTCGGCAGTAAAGCGCTGCTATTTGTTAGCGGCGCTTTACAGTCATTTTTTGCGGAGGTATTCGGCCGCTAGCGGAGCGCTTTTAATTCCCCCTAGCAGCCAAAAAAGGGTTAAAACCACCCGCAAAGCGCCGCTTTGGCCGCGGTCCCCTATTAATTTTAATGGCCAAGAGCGGTGGAGGGGCTCCTTCACCGCTCCAAAGATGCTGCTTGCAGGACATTTTTTAACGCCCTGCCAGCGCACCGCTCCAGTGTGAAAGCCCTCAGGCTTTCACATTTGGAGTGAATGGAGCCGCTCTTTCAGGGTGCTTTGCAGGCATTTTAGCGCCTCAGTGTGAAAGGGGTCTAACTCTAAACAGGCAACCTGTAAACATTTTTAAAGCGTCGCATTTTTAAGTACCGTAGTTTGCCACCATTCCGCGAGCATGTGCAATTTTAAAGCATGACATGTTGATTATCAATTTACTTGGTGTAACATCATCCTTCACATTTTCTTAAAAAAAAATTGGGGTAACTTCACTTTTTTTTTTTTTTTTTTTTTTTTTTATAAAAAAAGTGAATTTTTGAAAAATAAAAATGCATTTGTAAGAACGTTCTGCAAATACATTGTGACAAAATTATTGCAATGATATCCATTGTACTCTGCTAAAAAATATATATAATGTTTGAGGGTTCTAATTAAATTTTCAAGCAAAAAAATATAGATTTTAACTTGTAAACAGAAATAGGCTTGGTCCTTAAAGTGGTTGGTTGTAAACCCTTACATACCACTTTAACCTACAGGTAAGCCTAGATTAAGGCTTACCTGTAGGTGCAAGAGATATCTCCTTAACCTACACGGTTAAGGAGATATTTTCCTAAAAAGGGGCACCGATGTCTACTACCGATGTCACTGACGGCTCCCACGCGCATGCACCGGAGTGACGTCAATGCTGCTCCGGCGCTGTGTGTGCACACACAGCGCCGGAGCAGCGATATCCCGAAGGAAGATGGATGCTTCGTGCAACAGGGGACAGTGCTGACATCGCTGGCTCCTGTGTCAGGTAACTGACACATAATGGGCTACTATGCGATGCTTTACAAAGAGGAAGTAAACCCATTAGGGTTTACTTCCTCTTTAAGTTAAGGTGACCAGATATTTTAAAATGAAATCCGGGGACATATTTTTTTTTTTTTTTACTAGTAATGGTAGCAATCTGCCAGTCTTTGCCCATCTCCGCCGCCCGCCTCACAGCCTGTCAAGTCTTACTCTCCGGGCCCAAGGTACTACTGGGTGGGGAGCAGAGGATGATCACTCTACCAGGGAAGGCATGGAGATAAATGGATGGCTGGCCGGGGGTTGAGCCAAGGCAGAAGAACATGCGAGCGGAGCTGAATGAGCATGCGCCCAAAACGGAAGAAATGGTACCACCGCTCTGAACAGAACATGATCACCAGAAAGGGGCACAGATAATGGAAAAAATAAACCCCCCCATAAGCTAGTAGGAGCGGCAGAGGAGGGGGGGTGCAATTCAGATTTTTTTTTTTTCTTTGAAATTGCCCCAGCCCCTGTTCAAATTCAAATCCGGGGACAGACTTGGTCTGGGGACAGTGTCCTCAATCCGGGGACTGTCCCCGGGAACCGGGGATGTCTGGTCACCCTACTTTAAGTGGCTAGACACATTACATATTTATGGTCAAAATCTGCATACATGTATGCCGTGTGTGTTTTTTTTTTTTTTCATATAGATTTATTATAATGCATAATGGTGCAAATCTGCAAAAAGCACTAAAACTGCATAGGTGTGAATTCAGCCTCAGGGCCAGTTCACACCAGATGCAGTTCCGTGCGCTTTTTTCTGCACCGCAACTGACTGCATGAACCTTTGGAATACATGGAAAACACTGCATGCATTTTAGTTCACACCAGACGCAGTTCCGTGTGCTTTTTTTTTTTTTTTTTTTTTTTTTTTTTTTTTATCTGCACTAAAAATGCATGCACAGTGTTTTCCATGTATTCCAATGGCTCTAGGTCACACCATGCAGTCAGTGCAGAAACTGACTGTATTGGTGCAGAAAAAATGGAACGGCACGGAACTGCATCTGGTGTGAACTGGCCCTGAGGCTGAATTCACACCTATGCAGTTTTAGTGCTTTTTGCAGATTTGCACTACAGTCCATTTAACATGGTTTCTTATGGAATGCTTTCTGTAGTGAAAATCTGCAAAATACAAAAAGCACTAAAATTGCATAGGTGTGAATCCAGCCTAAGTGCAGAAAAAAAGAGCACGGAACTGCATCTGGTTTTGTGCTGACATGTTCTGAATAGGAGTTACTAATCAGTTACACCACCAGACACAAGCTACTTTCTCTTTTTGGGTATTAACCCTTTACACATTGCACAGTGTATGGGGAAAGAATTGCTTAGACAAATAAGTAGATTTAGACGTTATCCAATCGGATTGCACAGAGTATAGGGAAACGAATTGCTTAGATAGGTGAGTGGTTTTAGACGTTATCCAATCACATTGTAATTGGAAATTAATTGTCCAGAATGCACAATACACAGACCTGTATTAAGAAGATGTTTTCATGGAAGTTTCGGGTCCACCAATGATTATAGACTTTCACCATAAAATGCACATAATTCCATTTTGACAATTATGACATTTCACATCCAAGTCCAGGAAAGATCTGCACAGTTGTTGATAGGAGGAAGATCTTTAGAATGAATATTGAGTTGTTTCAAAAATAAATTAATGAATGGAATAAAACTGGAAGCAATATTCTCCATGTAATAAGGAAAAGCTCAATAACCTGATCAGCATTGCAATGAACAAGTGCTTGATGTCTGTTCTGTATTTAATAATGTGTCTTCGCCCATGCGCACATCAATTCCGTGCATCCGAAGCAAGTCACCAGCTGGTTTCTATTCGTTTAAGTAATGCAAATGCGCCAACAAGTTCGTAAATCAGCCCATATGTGTCTATTTCCTTTTTCCTGTGTGAGGTTTTAGAGCAAAGCATCATGGGATGTGTAGTTCAGAATGCTGAAGTGACTATGCAAGCATAACTGATCTGAACTACAATTTACAGAATGCTGAGTGAACAGCACAGATTGATGGGGAAAGGATGTAAAAGGGGCTGGCACGGCCTATATCGACCTCTCTGGATGCTGTTTGACTGGAGGTCTGTGTGACAGTGAGTTGCTGATGATTTGCGGCCTACACAGCGGAAAGCCAGTGGGATCTCTGCGGACAGCTTTGCTTCTTCAGTGCAGCAGACTGGAGGGTGTTCCAGGTCATCCAGAGACACCTGCAATTCAGATACCAGTGGGCTGCAGCATGGCGCGGTGGATGCCATTACCCAGAGCCAAGATACAGATAGAGTTCTGGCTAGAGTGTTCTCATCATCCGCATCGTTGCCGACTTCATCTGGGTTCCAGAGTAGTGAGTGGGCATAGCCCATGTCATAGTTAACCACTTAAAGACCGAGCCTATTTTTCAGACTAGGTGTTTACAACAAAGTTTTTTTTTTGCTATAAAATTACCCCCAAACATTATAAAAAAAATTTTTCTAACACCCTAGAGAATAAAATGGCGGTAACTGCAATACTTTTTGTCACACCGTATTTGCGCAGCGGTCTTACAAGCGCACTTTTTTTTTTGGAAAATAATTCACTTTTTTGAATAAAAAAATAAGACAAGTTGGCCCAATTTTTTTTTTTTATATTGTGAAAAATAATGTTACGCCGAGTAAATTGATACGCAACATGTCACACTTCGAAATTGCTCGTGGAATGGCGTCAAACTTTTACCCTTAAAAATCTCCATAGGCAATGTTTAAAAAATTCTACAGGTTGCATGTTTTGAGTTACAGGGGAGGTCTATTGCTATAATTATTGCTCTCGCTCGAACAATCACGGCGATACCTCACATGTGTGGTTTGACAACCGTTTTCATATGCGGGAGCTACTCATGTATGCATTCGCTTCTGCCCCCGAGCCCGTCGGGACGTGGTGCTTCAAAACCTTTTTATTTATTTATTTTTTTCATATTTATTTTACTTTTGATATTTATTTTTACACTGTTTTTTTTTTTAAAAAAATTTATTTGGGTCACTTTTATTCCTCTTACAAGGAATGTAAACATCCCTTGTAATAGAAAAAAAGCATTACAGGTCCGCTTAAATATTAAATATGAAATCTGGGGTCAAAAAGTCCTCAGATCTCATATTTGAACTTAAATGCAATAAAAGAAAAAATGTTGTCATTTGAAAAAATTACAACAAAAAAATGGCCCTTTAAAGAGGAAGTAAGGCCTCATGCACATGAGACGCTGTTAAACGCGCGTTCAGAGGCAGTTGGACACTTTTTTCAACTGCACCTGAACGCATGCAATGTTATCCTATGTGTCCATGTACACAGTCTAGTTTTTTCCCGTTTTTATGCAGTTGCGTTTAACCTCGTTTTTCCAGAAGCAAAAAAATGCGTTCAGACACTTTGCTTTTCCGCGTTTCAGACGCAAAACGCAGCTAAACGCAGGCACCTGCGTTTAGCCGCGTTTGCGTTTATAAGCCTTTTTAAAGGAGCCCAATTTTTTGGACCAGAAAACTCAGAAATATGATGGTAAACCATAAAAAATACTAGAAAAATTGGTTTAAAATGTCGTAATTAGTTTAGAGTTCATAGAGCATATATACTCACTAATGCATACATGTTTGTGAAATGCATACATGTTTGTGAAATATCCAACGGACATTCGCTGTGCCATCAACGGATGGGTCCAATATCGACAAGCTCTGATTCTGGACCTCTCATGCAAATTTGCGACGACATTGCTGCCTCATCAAGAGCAACATCAGCAGCATTTCCTGACATGTATTCAATATGGGATCCATTTTTTAAAAAAAAACACAGAAAGCGAGGCAAATGCAAGTGTACAACTGCTCTCTCTGCTGCTGCTGCTCACTCTGATCAAAATGGCAGAAATAGTTAATAATACATGCTTTCTGAGCTTGGGGAGGGTCTATATGATATCTTTACAAATGCTTATAGACGTAAACGCGGCATGAAAACACAGCAAAATGCGCGTTTTTAAACGCAGGTTTCTGCTTTTTAAAACACGCGTTCAGCAGAGTTTGCATCTGCGTCTCGTGTGCATGGGGCCTAAAGCCTCAAAAAAAAAAAAAAAATACACCCTGCAAAGCAAAGGCATAATGAGCTAGTATGCATAGCATACTAGCCTGAGATCGAAGCCCCCGACTCGGCCTTTGTTCGCCTCCTCCCACACCGCCATCTATCCCGGAGTGACTTCTGGGTATCGCGGCTCCGTTGCTGTGACTGGACGGAGCCGCAATGACGTCACTCCTGCGCATGCGCGCTGGTGCCGTCACTAACGGCATGATCGCCGTTATAAACGGCACACTCAGTACGCCTGATGTCTACGGTGCATGGGCCGTAGACATTGGTGCCGCTATTTCTGCAAATATCTCCTAAACTGTTTGGGAGATATTTCTTGCACCTACAGGTAAGCCTTAAGCCCCATACACACTATCAGATTATCTGCAGACTTTTGTCTTCAGATTTACCAAAACCATATAATATGAGGTCAAACCTTAAGATTTTCAATTTGTATGCAATCAGGCAGGCCCTTGCACTACATGGTTTTGGTAAATCTGAAGACAAAAGTCTGCAGATAATCTGATAGTGTGTATGGGGCTTAAATCTAGGCTTACCTGTAGGTTAAAGTGGTTGTAATGGGTTTACAACTACTTTAAGACGTATGGGCGGAAGTGACGTTTTGATGTCGCTTCTGCCCTGCTATGGTATGGAGACTGGTGGGGGGCCATCTTCCCCCCTCACTCGTCTCCATACCCAGTGACGGACAGGTCCCGATCGCCCCCGCAGCTGCCGACGGCTCCCGTAGGTGGCGGTGGGAGGGGGGCCCTCTCCCGCCGCCAACGGTGATCTCGCAGGGAATCCACCGCGGAGACCACCATTATCGTTAACAGGACCGCTCACTGAAAAGAATATCTCGGTTATGGCAGCAGCTGACACTCAGTCTTATCATGCGTATCCACTTCTCGGCACCAGTATAGAACTCTGTTCATCCCAGGTCAACATATGTCGATCCTTTAAATTTTCGCCTCATTATATATCTCTGAGTATCTGTTTTACTCTGCTCTGGCTCCCATATCTGCCCGGGAAACTGCCCCTGTTATTTGGGGCTTCTAGCCTCACTTGCTCTTTGCACCTTAAGATGAGACAACTATACAGACACATTCTTCCTTTAAAATATACTCCTGAAGAAGCGGCCAGTCCGCGAAACATGTTGAGTGCCATCTTGCGTCAGTTCGAATGTCACTATATTGCTTCCGGTATCGGGGATCAATAATTTTGTGCCGCACTGTGCAATTATAGGAAATGATTTTGTACTGTATTTAATGCTGTCTCTTGTTTTCATTTGCTCCTCTTTTTTCCACTGTATAATTTTTCTTATATTGTTGTTGTAATAAATTTATATATATATATTTTTTTTTTTATATACATTATGTGAGTCCTTATCCGTACCATGAAAGTCCACAGTTGCCTCATTTTTTCTGCCATCCCATTTCTTTCTAAATTTTAGGACGACGGTACTGTACGTATTTTCTTATCATACAGTAGCACTATTTACATTTATAGAGGGTGGAATACACACCCATAGGCACATCCTTTTCGCTCTAGCTACTTATGTTTATTTTATTTATGTATGATTATTATACCAAAATTGGCATCTATATAGACTACTTATACGTCTATTCGCCATATATCCAACGTTGGCCTTGGTTGCTTCTTTGTTTTGTCTTCTTTTGTGTCAACCAAACAAACCTATGTCCACATTTCTCGCAAGGGGGATTGTGATTTGATTCAGTGTTTTTTTTTTTTTTTATACAAGTTACCTTTTAGACACCAGACATCTATCGTCTAACAATGGACCTTCATGGTACGGCCTGGACAGTCTTCTCTCTCTCTCTATCTATCTATCTAATCTATCTAATCTATCGGATAAAGAGATAGATTTGCTTAATGAACAATATCCACATGTTTTTGAAATAACCAGTTTTAGTGTGAGATGGAAAGAGATCAGGGAACGGTTGGAGTCCATGAACAAGGAAATTGTTACTAAAAAACAAAAGAAATTTAATCTTGATAAACTGGCTTTTTCACAGGGCTATGCTTACAAATGGCAGAATAAAAATGCAGGTAGAGGACAAGGTAGAAGACCTGGTACTTGTACTCAGTCGCATGTTGAAGATACTACTGAATCTGACTCCTCTTTATCCACGTTTCCTCTTTCACAGGGACACAACCGTCACTCGGCAGCACAGGCGGAGCGATCAGTGAAGCGCACTTGGTCTTCACCCTCTGACCCAAAAAACATTCGGAAAGAGCTTCACAGCCAAAAGAACAAGGTACTGCTGGTAATTTAACTCCAGCCTTACAAAATATTCTTCAGAACGGTACCATTAACACTAATAGCTCTAATCGTAGTGCATTAGTCGACGATTTTTTAGATCCAACACTGGCTCTTTTTGAAGCCAAAAAACAGAGCATTCTCAGTGCATACATGGTCCGTCCCGGGAATTCCCAAATTACCCAGACCAATCCGACTTAAATATAATCTTACTTCTTTTAGTCTTCACACCGTTACAGAAATCCATCCTACAGTTAGGTTTGGGTTTTTGTCCATCCCAACCGATTAACATCTCTGAGACCATAAAGGACCTATACCTGTTTGCACGCCGTTTGACCTAAAAGTTTATGTTTGATTCCCAACGGAAGCAAAAACGACTAGAAATTGAGCTCACTGAGCAAATTAAGAATTTCACTATGCAAGAGTTCAGAGCCCTTTGTGACCTCATGCTTCTGTATGAGGAATAGTCTGGTGACCCGTCGGTATCTACTGCCACTACTGTTCAAAATAGTAGCCATGCCACTAAATCTCGGAAACAATTCAAACCCAAATCTCGTAATTTCCCCGACCTTCTGACCTGTCCCAAGATATGGGCATTTTTACAACTGACTATTCGTGATCTGAAAACACGTTCTTGGTCCAAACCTCTCTCTAACCTCACCTCGGAACAAATAGAAGCTCTGGAATCTTTAAGGTCATGTAAGGATTGTGTGATTAAACCGTCCGATAAGGGTGGCAACATCGTTGTGATGTCCCACCCTCAATACCAGAAAATGTGTTTAGATATTCTCAAAAACAAGCATTGGTATGGTTGCATTGATGAGGACCAAGTTGCTTCATACTCTGAGGAACTCCGTTCACTCTGCATAGAGGCTTACTCCCAAGGGCTTATTGATCTTAAAACGTTTGAATATCTCAATTCAGAATGTATCTGTATTGCCACATTTTATGCCTTACCGAAGGTTCATAAGCATCTTATCAACCCCCCAGGTCGCCCCATTATTTCGGGGAACGAGTCCCTCACTGAGAAGGCTAGTCACTATGTGGACTCAGTACTCATGCCACATGTGACTTGCCTGCCCTCATATATTAGGGATACCTCAGACCTTCTGAGACATCTGGAGGGGACCCATGCTCCCCCGGGTGCCCTGCTCGTTGCAGTGGATATAGAGGCACTCTACTCAAGTATCCCGCACGAGCGGGGCATCCGGGTGATCGGGTCCTTCCTAGATGAACAGGATGATACCACCTGGCCACACAAACGCTTCATCTTGAAATTGCTACGATTCATTTTGACGCACAATTATTTCACCTTTATGGACAAGGTATACCTTCAACGTCAGGGGGTGGCCATGGGCACATGCTGTGCTCCCTCCTATGCGAACCTCTATCTTGGCGGTTGGGAAAGATGGATATTCTCCAAACGCTACGATAGATGGTTGACCCACATTCTGTATTGGTTTCGCTACATAGACGATCTGTTGATCATATGGACAGGCACCAGTGATGATCTGTTAATTTTTCTTGACACTCTGAATACTAACGATTTCAACTTGCGTTTTACCCACACCTTCAGCCCTGAGCACATATCCTTTTTGGATCTTTCGATTAAGATTGACGCAGAAGGTAGTCTCACTACCAACCTCTATCGCAAACCTAGCGCTGGTAATACCATCTTGCACGCGTCTAGTGCACACCCATCTCCCCTAATCCGGAGTATCCCGTATGCACAGTACCTGCGTTTACGTAGGAACTGTTCATCGGATCAAGACTTTATCTTGTAAAAGCCCTGCTTGTTCAATAGACTTCTAAGAAGAGGATATTCGAAATCACTTCTCAGAAAAGCCTTTAATAAGGCTAAATCTAGGTCCAGGTTTGATCTCCTATACTAAAATTCAAACAGTTAAATTCATTACTAAATTCTCTGCACACCAAGATCCCTTACGGGCTTCGATATCCCGCCATTGGCACCTATTGACCGAGGATCAAACCCTTTCTAAATATGTCAGGTCCACCCCCAAACTTGGTTAGACGAGCCACATTACTCCAAAATACCCTCACCTCCAGCCACTATATGCTCCCTCAAGCCAGACCCTCTAGACCCTTATGGGGCACATACCGTTGCAGCCGATGCCCATGGGTCACTGAGGGCCAAGGGATTAAGCTCCCGAACTGACAATGGCATCGCCTTCGTTGCCATGCTGATTGTACCACTCGGGGCATCATTTATTTAATGTCATGTACATGTCAGGCATTTTACGTTGGGAAGACCATACGGGAATTCGGCCAACGTATCCGTGACCACGTCTATTGTTCAGGCTCTGGAAAAATCCTAACATCTGTAACTAGGCATATAGGCTTACACTATAGATTTGATAATAGTGCAGTATCTTTTTTTGTCCTTGAAGTGGTCCCTCCCCACCCGCGTGGTGGTGATTGGGATAACAAGATCCTAAGGGCAGAAACCCTATGGATCGAGAGATTATCAGCCACCATACATCCTGGCATCAACGAGAATAATTCCTATAAGCCCTTCTTGTAAGGGTTTGTTTATTTCTCCTTATATGCCATTTATGGTTTGGCCGAATCTATTACTCTATACATGGACTTGAAATATATCCATATTCTTTATATATTTTAGGGATTGACCTGCACTCTCTCCGATCAGTTTCCAACAAAACATATACCATCCCTGTCTTCCTTGCTTCCCTTTGTTTTGTGCTGCTTTGTTTTATTTTCTTTCTCTGTTATTTGTTTCCTCTTTGGGGTTTTTTTGTGGCCCATTTCTTCTATTTCTGCTGTCCATTTTTGTCCGTTTTTTGTAACTTAGTGTTGTTTGGTTTCCTTATAACGTTGACACACATGTCTCACTTATTCGCCCCTTCTATAAAGCCATCTACACGTTGGTCTAGACTTTATATTTATATCTTTTTACGTTTCATATTGTTCATATACAATTTTTTTTTTTCCCAATTCTCTAATTGCCACAATCTATGACCCCATGCCTTATGTTCTGAGCAATTTGCGACTATGCCATCTTCCAAATACATCTGCGGTGCAGTTTAGTGTTGGCCTGTCTTTTCCTGGGCTGATATGCGATCTCCCCCCCTGTAGTTTCATGTCCGCCCGCTAGATGGCGTCGTGGTGTTTTGGTCTGCTCGGTGGGGACCTAAATGGCCGGTCTACCCGTCTGACTGCTGTCCCTCGAGCCTTCCCCATGTCTAACATTGCTTTTTTGCAATGTATGTAATAATGGCCGTCTCCCTGGCAGCTCTCGGTCTCTCTAGACACTATGTGCCGATTGGCGCCCACTTTTGGCGTCATCTGGACTGGCGCCAGAGACTACTATTTAAATGGACAGCCTGTCCATAGGATTTAGGTGCATTGGGGGTGAGAAGATCAGGTTTAGCTGAATATGTAAATCGCAAGTTAGAGTTACCCTTTACTTGTTGTTGCTTCTATGATGAACGCTTTCTCAAACATGTACTATTTTAAAACATGTACTATTGCTAACGGATGTACACTTTCAAAATTATGTTCTTTTTCTTAGAATGTTTAGTCATTGTATAGCCACATAAGCCACAGCGCGTGATGTCCTGTATTACCTTATATGGAATTATGTACCGACTGTCTCTTTGAGACACTTTTTGAGTTTTGTATAAAGCCTCTGGAATAAAACCTGTTAAGACGGCACGGCACCTCAAGCTCGGAGCTGATATACAGAGAATCGTTTCTGTGTTTTATTTCCTTATATAAGCTTGATAAGAATTGGGAAACGGCAATATAAATTGGTATCGGTGGCCCCTTGGCAGGTCACACCTAACATTTTTGGCGCCCGAGAACAGGGACTCGCCAATGATACTACAAGAAGCGGACGAACAAAGTTGACGGAACGAAAGGACGGGCATTCCGGGAACCACAGACCAAAACTGTACAGGTAAGAAAAAGCTTTATTTTTCTTATATGCTCCGTACTCCCCTGATTTGTGCCTATCCGTTCTGTCCTCTATGGTTCTCCAGGTAGTGTACCAACTTCTGTAGTGGTGAGTCTAGAATTAATACACATTTGGTTTATATTGCTGTAACTATTTGTTATTTGTTAATTGTCCGTTTGTCTGTCTGTGGAGAAAGTGAATGAGCCTTGTCAGGGATGGTATGAGTTGGAAGGGGATTGTTTAACCTCACATCTGACTCATAAACCATAAAACGGGTTGAAAGTATAAGCCCTGGCTGCTCCATAAAGTAAGGATAATGCCGCGTACACACGAAGGGACAACCCCCGGGATTATCCTCTGGACTGAAGTCCAGCGGATAATCCCCTCGTGTGTGGGCGCCGGCGGACTTTTTGGCGCCAAAGTCCGGCGGACCAAAGTTTTAAGTTTGGTTTTAAAATTATCCGCTGGACTTGGCAGTCCAGCGGACAATCCCGCCGTTAGTGGGCAAGTCCGCGGGACTTTTGAAATGAACGGACTTGCCGCTCATCGGCAAGTCCGTTCATTTAGCACGTGACTTCAGGTTACGTAGCTAGCGTAGGCAGTTACTGTCGCCGCGCTAGCTCCGTGACCTGGCATGGATTTAAAGGGAATCCCCACGCCGAAAAAACGGCGTGAGGGTTCCCCCAAATCCATGTCAGACCCTCATCCGAGCACGCAGCCTGGCAGGCCAGGAAAGGGGTGGGGACGAACGAGCGCCCCCCCCCCTCCTGAGCCGTACCAGGCCGCGTGCCCTCAACATGGGGGGTGCCCTGGGGAAAGGGGGGCCGTGCGGCCCCCCCCACCCCAAAGCACCTTGTCCCCATGTTGATGAGGACAAGGGCCTCTTCCCGACAACCCTGGCCGTTGGTTGTCGGGGTCTGCGGGCGGGGGCTTATCGGAATCTGGGAGCCCCCTTTAATAAGGGGGCCCCCAGATACCGGCCCCCCACCCTATGTGAATGAGTATGGGGTACGATGTACCCCTACCCATTCACCTAAGGTGTAAAATGTAAAGTACAAAAACACACACACTTTTGAAAAAATATTTTATTGCACTGCTCCGGGGGTCTTCTTCCGTCTTGGGGGGTCTTCTCGCCGGACTCCTCCGCTCTCTTCTGCTCTTTTACCTAGCTCTTTCACGAGCGGGGGGAGTCCGGCTACCTTCTTCGTCGTCGCCGCCGTCGTCTGGGGGTCTCGATCCGCCTTCGGGGGTCTTCCGGGGGTCTCTTCTGTTCTTGCGGCGGTCGTCGTCTTCCGCGCCGCCGGCGCCTTCTTCTTCTTGTCCTTCTTCTTGTCCTTCTTCTTGTCCTTCTTCTTGTCCTTCTTCTTGTCCTTCTTCTTGTCCTTCTTCTTGTCCTTCTTCTTGTCCTTCTTCTTGTCCTTCTTCTTGTCCTTCTTCTTGTCCTTCCGATGTTGACCCGTCGCTGTCTCTGCCCGGAATGCCTGTGCCGCTCTGCGCTCGGACTTATATAGGGACATGGGGGACAGGGTCACATGTTCATGTCACATGGTGACCCCGCCCCCTTGCGATGTCACAGTCCCAGCATCCTCCGGGACTGTGACAACACAAGGGGGCGGGGTCACCATGTGACATGTGCATGTGACCCTGTCCCCCATGTCCCTATATAAGTCCGAGCGCAGAGCGGCACAGGCATTCCGGGCAGAGACAGCGACGGGTCAACATCGGAAGAAGAAGAAGAACAAGAAGGACAAGAAGAAGGACAAGAAGAAGAAGGCGCCGGCGGCGCGGAAGACGACGACCGCCGCAAGAACAGAAGAGACCCCCGGAAGACCCCCGAAGGCGGATCGAGACCCCCAGACGACGGCGGCGACGACTAAGAAGGTAGCCGGACTCCCCCCGCTCGTGAAAGAGCTAGGTAAAAGAGCAGAAGAGAGCGGAGGAGTCCGGCGAGAAGACCCCCAAGACGGAAGAAGACCCCCGGAGCAGTGCAATAAAATATTTTTTCAAAAGTGTGTGTGTGTTTTTGTACTTTACATTTTACACCTTAGGTGAATGGGTAGGGGTACATCGTACCCCATACTCATTCACATAGGGTGGGGGGCCGGTATCTGGGGGCCCCCTTATTAAAGGGGGCTCCCAGATTCCGATAAGCCCCCGCCCGCAGACCCCGACAACCAACGGCCAGGGTTGTCGGGAAGAGGCCCTTGTCCTCATCAACATGGGGACAAGGTGCTTTGGGGTGGGGGGGCCGCACGGCCCCCCTTTCCCCAGGGCACCCCCCATGTTGAGGGCACGCGGCCTGGTACGGCTCAGGAGAGGGGGGGGCGCTCGTTCGTCCCCACCCCTTTCCTGGCCTGCCAGGCTACGTGCTCGGATGAGGGTCTGACTTGGATTTGGGGGGAACCCCCACGCCGTTTTTTCGGCGTGGGGATTCCCTTTAAATCCATGCCAGCTTGCGGAGCTAGCGCGGCGGCATTTACTGCCTACGCTAGCTACGTAACCTGAAGTTACGTTCGAAATGAACGGACTGCTCCGTGTGTGGGCAAGTCCGTTCATTTTCAAAAGTCCCGCGGACTTTTGGCCGGCGGATTATCCGCTGGAGAAGTCCGTGCGTGTGTGGGCAAGTCCACACGCTCGGAAAGTCCAGCGGACCTAGCTGGAAAGTCCCGCGGGATTGTCCGCTGGACTAGGTCCGCCGGCAAAAGTCCGCACGTGTGTACGCGGCATAAGAGTGTATAAGAGGAATCCCAAGTACGGGGGGGAATAGGGTCTCCACAAAGTCTGGAGATCTAGTCGGGTATCTGGCCACACAAAGGAATGCTTGTGTATGTTGTAGCCGTCAGTCTGGTCATATTATTTGTCAGTTGGCTAGCATATAAAGTTATTCAGTTTCAGGAGAAATATCCAGGAGAGATAGTCAGTCAGTATTCTAGCACCCTAGGAGGAAGGCAACGAGGAACTGGCATAGGGTCCCCCACATCACCCTAGGAGGAAGGCAACGAGGAACTGGCATAGGGTCCCCCACATCACCCTAGGAGGAAGGCAACGAGGAACTGGTATATTTCCAGTATCCCACACGCTACCTGGGCTCGGATATTTTGGGGCATATTTCCAGTATCCCACACGCTACCTAGGCTCGGATATTTTGGGGCATATTTCCAGTATCCCACACGCTACCTAGGCACGGGTTAGAATGGGCCAGAGGCAAACTAAATCCTGTCAGGGAACTGGGGTATGTTATACCATACCACAGATAGTCAAAAACATCTATGGTAAAGAGGAGACTAAAGATATAAATAAGATCTGTTGGAAATTCAAGATCGAAGGAGCAGCAGGCTTAAGACTCAGAGGTATGGGATGAGATAAGAAAACAAAGGACAGACAAGGGGAAGTGTTGGAGTTCCTGTTTTATATGTTTTATATGTTTTTATATATGTTTCATATCATCCGGATGGGATGGTACCGTTACCTTAACTATCGGTGACAGACTGGAAAATATAGAAATGTGTAATTTGATCCAATGTTTAGAAGAAGAACCCGAGGCACTTAACCAAATTTCACCAGCATTAGAGCAGCTATTGGCATCTCTCCCAGAAGATCTGTGGGAAAAACATCCAGCTGATGTTGGGCTTCTGCCCATTCCTCCAGTGACACTGGAACTGATTCCAGGAGCAGTGCTCCCCCGACAAAAACAGTACCCACTTAGTGCGCCTCAGGAGGCAGCCATAGAAACCCAAGTACAGTCATTACTTAAAAGTGGAGCCTTGAGGGAAGTAAAATCTTCCGCAAATACTCCTCTGTACCCGGTTAAAAAGAAATCGGTGGACGGTGGTCCAATTAAGTATAGGATGGTACAGGACCTTAGGGCAGTAAACAAAATACTAGCGCCAATGACTCCACTAGTGCCAAACCCGCATACCTTATTATCCCAGATACCTTCAAATAGCATGTGTTTCACGGTGATAGATTTAGCTAATGCTTTCTTTTCTGTGCCACTAGCGGAGGAATGTCAATTATGGTTTGCATTAAGGGATGGCACATTCGCCCACTTTGTATTCACAAGCCCTACAGATAGTATTAGGGGAATGGATGCCACCAGACTCTTGTGTGTTACTACAATATGTGGATGATTTATTGTTATGTTGCCCCAATGAAAAAAATATGTGTAGACACTACCCTCCAATCTTTTACAATTTTTAGCAACAAAGGGTTGTAAGGTTAATAAGAAAAAGTTACGAATGTGCAAAGAGAAAGTTTTCTTTTTTTTTTTTTCTAAGACACTGCATATCACAGGGCACAAGGCATCTAACAGAAGAAAGGGTGCACGTAATAAAGGGAATGTTGCAACCACGAAATTTTAAACAGCTGCGCATGTTTTTAGGTATTGTGTCATATTGCAGGCAGTGGATACCTCATGCCAGTTCATTGATGCAACCATTGTATGATTGTTTAAAAACCGTACCTTATGTACTTACCGAAACCGCTCAGGAATCATTTATCCTTTTAAAACAGTCATTGATTTCTGCACCAGCCATTGGTATACCAGACTATACCAAGACATTTCATTTGTACATTGCTGAGATTAATGGACACGCCACAGGGGTTTTAACACAGTTTCACTCCAGAGACCCGTAGCTTATTTTTCAGCACCACTAGACCCAGTATCTAGAGGTTCACCGTCTTGTGTGCGAGCAGTGGCTGCGGTGTCAATCATTATTGATCAATCCTCAGAAATGGTTTTAGATAATCCAGTAGTTGTGTACACAACCCATGACATACATGCAATTTTGTCACAAGTACAGCGCAAGCATATTTCCATGGCTAGACAATTGAGGTTGCAGTGTACTTTGCTTTTGCCACCAAATATTACCTTTCGGAGGTGCACGAGTCTTAACTTAGCCACATATTTGCCTCTTCAGTCAACAGATTTGGCAAGGGGGAATAGTGATGATGATAGTAAAGATAATAGTGAAAATGGTACTGATACTCTTCAATTTGAGGGTGTATCTGATCATGATTGCTTTCAGCTCATGGAGCAAGAAACAATGGGATTCCCACATGTCACAGACACACCGATTTTAAATGCTGAACACACTTTGTATATAGATGGTAGCAGATTTTCTGATGAAAAAGGAAGGTACCATATGGGATATGCTGTAGTTACTGACAACCAAGTGATAGATGCACAATCCCTACCAGCGCATTAAATCTGCCCAGGAAGCAGAATTAACAGCCCTAGAAAAAGCGCTAGCATATCTGGAAGGACAAGAAGGGAACATTTACACTGATTCAGCCTATGCATTTGGAGTAGCACATGACTATGGACACATATGGAAAGCTAGGGGGTATCTGACAGCAGCAGGCACACCAGTAAAGCATGGAGAAGGGATAAAAAGAGTCTTAGATAACCTACAAAAAGTCAAAAAGGTGGCCATAATGAAGATAGCGGCACACACGAATGCAAAAACAATTGAAGCAAAAGGAAATACATTTGCAGATTTAACTGCAAAACAAGCAGCTCTAAAGGAAGTAAGCCCTGAGACCGTAGCAGCAGTACAGGGAAGTATCCCAGAACCAACATGGCAGAAGCTGAGTAAGTTACAGGAACAAGCAGAGGTGAGCGAAAAAGATGGGTGGGTAAAAATGGGAGCAGCGCCAGACCCTGAACAAGTATGGAGAGAGGGGGGACAAGGTTTGTCTGCCAGCTTCTCTGTACCCGGCAATGGCGGCAGCAGTTCACCTTCCCACGCATATCAGCTCCAATTCTATGTATAGGATTGTGAGCCAGAGATGGCTCGCCCCTGGATTCAGCAGCATTGCCAGAAACTGTGCAGCCTGCCAAATCTGTCTCCTGAATAACCCAGGACAGAAAGTTAAAACACCCCGGAGACATCAGGTCCGGGCACAATACCCCTTTCAGAGACTGCAAATTGATTACATACAAATGCCCAAAAGTGGCCCTTTTGAGTTTGTTCTCGTGTGTATTGATCTATTTTCCGGTTAGCCCGAAAGTTACCCTGTCAAATCAGCCACAGCAAAGGCTACAGCAAAGAAACTGATCACTGAATTAATACCTAGGTTTGGTCTTCCTGAAACCATAGAATCAGATAGGGGAACACATTTCACGGGAGAAATCATGCAGAATGTGATGGCAATGTTAGGGGTCCAACAAAGTTTTCACACCCCTTATCATCCTCAAAGTTCAGGGTCAGTAGAAAGAGTAAATGGAACAATAAAATTTAAAAATACAGAAGGCTATGCAAGAGTTGGGGAAGCCATGGCCAGAATGTTTACCTTTGGCTCTGTTTTCCATTCGTTACACTTCCACAGGGAAGACAGGACTGTCTCCCTGTGAGATACTTTTTGGAAGTGCACCTAGGTTAGGTTTATATTTTTCACAAAGTATGCAATTGCAATGTGATAATTTGACTGCATATGTGATACAATTACAAAAGCATCTAACTAAGATCCACAAAGATGTGTATTCTTCCATTCCAGATCCTGACTCTGTAGCAGGTACTCACTTATTAAATCCTGGAGATTGGGTCTATGTAAAGAAACATACTGGAAAGACTTTGGAACCACGGTTTGAAGGACCATATCAAGTGTTGCTGACCACCCCCACATCAGTTAAATTGGAGGGAAAGAGCACTTGGACCCACGCTTCACACTGCAAAAAGAGTCCGGAAAAAGTTGCAGAATGATAAACTTTTTAGCTACAATAACAGCACTAGGATGTCTTTTCAAATGTATTCATGCTTTTACCCCCCGGTATTGAGGTGACAGCCCATGAAGATAATGCGGAGATAACGTGGGGGGAGTTAGGACCTTTACCAACAGCAGGGTCTGTAATTCCCTTCTTCGGGACTAAAACTGTGGGACATATGCACATAACAGGACACGAAAGCCCTTTTTATGTAAAAGACAGTAAGGATTATCCACGCCTACCCGTAGTATTTGTAAAGGCATTGTCCACCGGCACTGGTAACATATCTTTCCACTGGAGAGAAAATCTACCATGGCCATACAATTACACACCACATAAGTGTCATAAATTAGGTCCATCAGAGACACGGAAGGAAGTTTTTGACAAAGCTGAGGCATTACTTCGTACCCCACATTCTGAAGAATATAAGAAAAAGACCAAGGGAACAGGTAATAGACCAATCATGGGAGCCGAACCATTTAATCTAATAGGACCCATAGTTACAAATCAATCTGCAACCTACATTTGCGCATCATGGTATTTTGTAAAAACAAACAATAAAGCAGGGGGAGGTATAACATGGGAAGCTTATGGATTCAGTATAAAAATAGAAGACACCCCACCTCTGGTTTTCAAGTCCTCAGTATTAACCCCCATTCCCAAATCTTGTATAAATGCTTCGGTATCGCAACAAAAAACAAAAGTAAAATTTAACGTTACTTTTCCTAAACTACCAGAGTGTAGATACAAACGAGAATGGTATGATACTGCACTAGGAGCAGCAGGAACAGGAATGGGATTCAAATGGAAATGATACAAAATAAATGGAAACGTGCAGGGGGCCACATAGCTGATGGACTGACAATCACAAGTCAGTGGTTACCCACAACATTTGAGACCCAAATGAGTCAGGTACAGTTAACAAAATACCTCAATGCTATGGTTAATCATACGGTAATGGCCAGCCTGGAGCTGTGGAAAACAGACCAGAAATTTATAAATCTTACTCAGTGTGCTTTCTCTACACTATCCTATCACATACAAGTAAATAGGGCAAGAGAAGAGTTACAGTCAGGGAATTACCACACATGGCTCAAGTACTTTAAGGGTCTAGACTTAGAAAACACCTTGTTCGAGGTAACAGGCAGACAAGTAAAATGTGAGGAAAAATGGTGTGCTGGAGGGTTTAACATATATCGGGTGGAAGGCATAGAGGCAATGTGTAAACTGATAGTAACGCCACTCCTAGTAGGGAAAGATCCACCTGAATTTTGGTATCCCGAGATTTATGGGCATTATGTAGATACACAGAACAGAACTCATGATCTGAGTCTGTGTACCGAAACTAACAAAGGAATGGTTTGTGGAAGGAGTTCACCAGTCTATGAACCTTGCCTGTTAAAGCACCAGTCCAATATATGTAAGTTCCAAAGAATGCCCGTACACATAGGGAATCGATTCATGGAAATAGGACCACAACATATTTGTTTGATAACTAATGACAATGACACCATGAGGAGCCTAAATAGGACAGCCCCTTTCTCAGGATGTATAATGAATGTTAAAGTTTTTAAGTGGTTAAATGACACTTTCCTCTTTGAATCAGATGCTGATAAAACATTTAATAGGGAATGGGCAGTAGATAACCTCACTGACACCACACCTTTTGTAATATCATTAGAACCCCTATTGCAAGTTTTAAAAGAATCAGAAATACTTAGGAAACACATAGAGACACACGAACATACCCTTCAGAACAACCTATTATCCGCAATTATTGATAAGGGAAAGCTTATTCATCTGTCTTCACAAATCAGGGAAGAGACCACCCACCACTGGTATGATGTTTTCAGTGGATGGTCTCCTACTGCAACTAAAATACTCAATTGGATATTTAGTCCTATATTGATACTCATACTTGCTTTTGCTATAATGACAATTATTAATTGTTGCATATATGCTAGAATAAAAAAGGTCAAAAGACTAAAGAGAAGGTTCTCCACGGAATTATAAATGGGTTGACATCGTCCTTTTCTCTTCGCTTCTGGGATGCTGGTATGAAACTGGGGGATGAGAACCCAGTTCTCCTCTGACAACTCGCGGTCAGGGATAGTACCTAGGGAAGTACTGGCTATAACTCACTTGTGAGGATCCAGAGTTGGGAGAAGGATGATGTCAAAGGGGGAAAATGAGAAGATCAGGTTTAGCTGAATATGTAAATCGCAAGTTAAGCCCCCATACACACGGTCGGATTTTCCGATGGATTCTGTCCTATCGGACAATGTTGTCGGAAATTCCGACCATGTGTAGGCACAATCGGACAGTTTCCATCGGATTGTCCGACGGACAAAGTCCTATCTCCTGCTGGATAGATTTTTTGACAACAAAGTCCGATCACACCAAATCCGATCTTGTGTAGCGAATTCCGACGGACAAAGTGCTACGCATGCTCAGATCACATTACAAGACCAAAGCTATTGGCTACTAGCCTCTACGTAGTCCCGTCATAGGCAACAAACGTCACCACGTTCAGAATGATCGGATTTTCCGACAACTTTGTCCGACCGTGTGTACGCAAAACCAACATCGGACAAAGTACGACGGACCTGGTCCTCGGATAATCCGAGCGTGTGTATGGGGCTTTAGAGTTACCCTTTACTTGTTGTTGCTTCTATGATGAACGCTTTCCCAAACATGTACTATTTTAAAACGTGTACTATTGCTAACGGATGTACACTTTCAAAATTATGTTCTTTTTCTTAGAATGTTTAGTCATTGTATAGCCACATAAGCCACAGCGCGTGATGTCCTGTATTACCTTATATGGAATTATGTACCGACTGTCTCTTTGGGACACTTTTTGAGTTTTGTATAAAGCCTCGGGAATAAAACCTGTTAAGATGGCACGGCACCTCAAGCTCGGAGCTGATATACAGAGAATCGTTTCTGTGTTTTATTTCCTTATATAAGCTTGATAAGAATTGGGAAACGGCAATATAAATTGGTATCGGTGGCCCCTTGGCAGGTCACACCTAACAGGGGCCTGATGAGAGATTGGTGGTGCTGGCTGGTGGATCATTTTGCTGCCTGCAGGTATTTTTTATTTCCCTTTGGATGGATGCTCATTATACCCTGTTTTTTTTTTTTAGAAGATCCTCTTTTATTTACTGCTTTTCTATGCTTTTATGGATTTCAGCTGCATGTCTTCTGATCCAACTACTTACGCTTCTCTGACTGTTGCTCTAGTCAGTTGTACATATCCAGATATCTATCTTGCAGGTTCGTTTACTATATTTGATCTTATCAGGTTGGCACTGTTTTGCTTTATACTTTTTACTATCTGTTTATCAATAGCCCTTGGCGCACTCTGTAATCCGATCTACAATCTCGGACTACCTATATATGATCCATTTTCACTATTTACTGTTTTTTATCTGCTGTTCCCATGTGCTCTGTCTGAAACACACCTGTTTACCTACAGGTTTTCAGCAACTGAGATGGATATCACAAAATAAATAGACCTTCAAGTGCTCTCTGACACTCAGTCTTATCTTGGTGAGTTAATCGTCACTTTGATTGATATGTATTGTATTAGCATAGTTCTGCTGGGCCTGGATATATAATCCTTTCTTATTCTAAGACTTGGATATTTGTATGTATATACCAACATGCATCCACGTGTATCCAATATATACATATATAATTTTTCGCAGCGTATCCACTTCTCGGCACCCCTCTCTCCAGTATAGAACTCTGTTCATCCCAGGTCAACATATGTCGATCCTTTAAATTTTCGGTATGTACATATCATTATTTCCACACCATTAGTGTCATAGTTTGCCTTTTATGATACATACGCTGGCTATTTGGGTGCACCTTATGGTAATACTGTAGGTGCCCCTCGTTGATGTGATGCTTACATAATGCCAATTATGTTTATTTATCTTATGTTTTCCTTTTTGACAGCCTCATTATCTATCTCTGAGTATCTGTTTTACTCTGCTCTGGCTCCCATATCTGCCCGGGAAATTGCCCCGGTTATTTGGGGCTTCTAGCCTCACTTGCTCTTTGCACCTTAAGATGGTAAGTCGCAACATGCTCTTATATATATGTGTGTAAGTGGGTGTAATTACCCCTCTCTTTAAATAATTATTTCTCCTGACATGCATCCCGTCGAGTTGGTATGCCTTCGCCTCCCTTGACGGCAGAATCAGGGTGGCGTCCTTTAAGGCTGTCTCCGGGTGCACTGTTTATTTCTTTATATTTATATGATATTAACTATCCTAATTTCCCCCTCTTTAGAGACAACTATACAGACACATTCTTCCTTAAAATATACTCCTGAAGAAGCGGCCAGTCCGCGAAACATGTTGAGTGCCATCTTGCGTCAGTTCGAATGTCACTATATTGCTTCTGGTATCAGGGATCAATAATTTTGTGCCGCACTGTGCAATTATAGGAAATGATTTTGTACTGTATTATTTAATGCTGTCTCTTGTTTTCATTTGCCCCTCTTTTTTCCACTGTATAATTTTTCTTATATTGTTGTAATAAATTTATATACATTATGTGAGTCCTTATCCGTACCATGAAAGTCCACAGTTGCCTCATTTTTTTCTGCCATCCCATTTCTTTCTAAATTTTAGGACGACGGTACTGTACGTATTTTCTTATCATACAGTAGCACTATTTACATATCTATAAAACTGTTTGCTCGTTAAGTTATATTGTTTACACAAGTTTTCATAAGCTAATATTATATTTTTATCATATAACTGACCATTAGTTATTATCTTCTTCTGCTTCCAGAATTAACTGTCCTCAAATGTTTCCAGATGCTCAAATATTGGGTTATTCCACAAGGCAGTTTCTATTGGGATATCAGTAAAACCCATCAGTTTTTTTGCTTCCCTCCATACTGCCCTAGCCACCTTTTTTTTTAGAAGGGGAATTTTTGCTCCCACCCTCCTCAAATCCTTTATTTCTAATCCCACCAATAGGTCATCTACTTGCATCTTACTCGATAGATATTCCTATATCCTTGTTTTTTTTTTCCTGTCCTACCCAGGACCTTAAGTGCTTCAGTTGCCCTTCCAGATAATATAATTATAAATCCGGCAGAGCCAACCCGGCTTCTATTTTTGGTCTTTGTAATTTTCTAAGTTTTAATTTACATCTACCATATGCCCAGATGAACCTAGTCATCTGTGAATTAAATTTTTTGAATATCTGTTTTGGTATTTTTAGCGGGGAATGTGCAAACACATATAGACACTTGGACAGTACAATAGACTTAATCAGCTGAATTCTGCCTGCCATTGAGATTGGTAGCTTTTATCCATATTTACAATTTTCTCTTAACGTATTCTACCAAGGGGAGTATATTAACTTTCATGTCTTCCTCAGGTTTCAAAGTAATATTTATTCCTAAGTATTAAAACACTTCAACTATTTTTAATGGTGTTTAGGCTCTCCTTTCATTACCTGTACCTAGCAACATCAGTTTGGATTTCTGCCAGTTTATGTTAAGCCCTGAAAATAGTCCATATGTTTCTATTATTTTTATTGCTTCCATCAGGGATGCTTGTGCATCTCCCATATATAATATAATGTCATCCGCATATAAACCTATATGTTCGTTTTTTTTCCCCCCCACTTTAATCCCTTTGTACTTTTTTTGATTGCCTAAATCTATTTGCCAATGCTTCTATTGCCAAGGCAAATAGTTGAGGTGACATTGGGCAGCCCTGTCTTGTTCCCCTGTGTAATTTTATTGTGGGAGATAATATTCCATTTATTAACAATGGTTGCCCATACGTACCTGTAATTTCTAAGCAATTTGAATTGATTTAATAATCCAAGCTGATAGAATTCTGGGCGGAATGGCACATCCCTTCCTCGAACCATTAGGCAAGATGAACAAATGTTCCACTTTAAGGAACTCGCTAGTTCGTTCCATATATGCTGTGAGTGACTTAACTAAATCCAACTTTTTACACTGGTCTTCTATACCATCATCTGGGAAGGCTGGAAGAATTGTTTCCCAATTTAAATGAAAGGAGGTAGATACATTTGGCAAAAAACTTGGCAGTGGCCGTAGAACTATTCTGTCTTGTAGAAGCAAGCAGCAAGGCTCTTTCACTGAAAAGGCAAAAAGCTTAGAGACTCTCCTTTTTTTTTGCAGAGGCGAAAGCACTTAAAAAGATGGTCCGTAAGGTCATGTGAAACGGAGAACATGATGAGAGCGGCTCAAATGGTGGTAAGAGTAGAGCTTTTTCAGTACCAGTGTCAAGTCCCATTTGGGAAAGTACATTTTCACCAGAGGACGAATCTTCACTGCAGCCTTAAAGAAACCGGATGACCAAAGGCCCATCTATGATTTGACATTGGCGATATTGCTGAAACCTGTACCCTCAAGGAATTATACACCAAGCCACTTTCCAGGCTGTTTTTTTAATGAAGTCTAGAACGTTTGACACATTTCAGCCAAAGGATTTTATTTCTACTCTGCCGCCATCCACAAAAAAGCTTTCCAAACTCAATGGTAGGCAGAGTTCGTTGAATTTTTTCTGGCTTTTAAAAGCGCTCCTACCACAATTTTGGAGAGTTGTAGATCTCTCAGGGACCTCCTTTCAACCTCCATGCAGCTAACTTCAACCAGTTGGGGTTCAGGTGATAAACTCGATTCTAGTGCAGAAGATCTTGACAAACAGGTAAACAAACAGATTGCTCCAGCTTAATTTTCCAAGCCAAAGTGAACCAGAGCCTCCTGGGCCAAAAGGAGGTTAATTACTATGGCCGATACCTTCTCTCTCTGGTTCTTCAGGAGAACTTTCAGTAGCAGGGGAAACAGAGGGAACACATATACTAGATAAAAGTTCCATGGTCTGATCAGGGCTCAGAGTTTCCGCTCTAGGCCATCAGGTCTATGGCTGGAGTCCCCCACATGTAAATGATTCTGTGCAGATAATTGGGATTGAGGCTCCACTCATTGTGGTTTAAAAATCTGCAGCTAAGACGATCTGCTAAGACATTCTGTGAACTTGGAAGGTGAGTGGCTGTTAGCGATTTGACATTTCCCTCTGCCCATTGGAATATCTGGCACGTGATTTTTAGCAGAGGAACACTCTTCATACCGCCCTGTCGGTTCACATAGGCTACCATGGTCCAGTTATCAGAAATAATTTTGACCGGTCGTCCTTGAAAAAGGGTCCGAAAAGCCAACAGAGTGTGATGGACCATCTCCAGTTCCAGAAAATTTGAACCGTAAGCCTCCCTGTTTCTCCATCTGCCCTGGGCTTGCTAACCCAATGGGCTCCCCAGCCCTGCAAACTGGTGTCTGTCATTACTACAATTTGATCTTGTAGCGCCAGAGGAATTCTAGCATTCAAGTTCCGAGCGACCGTCCATCAGGTCAAGGACCGAGTTACTGTCAAAGGAAGCAATGTCCTCTAAACAAGGAATGGTAATCCCACTGGTAAACGAAAATTGAACTGGAACACCATCCTTCACCACCTGGCCCACGAAAACACCAGAAAGGAGGCCCAGATACTACATACATTCTTTTGCCGAAAGAATGATCTTGACATCAATATTTTTGTAGGTAAGTGTACTTCTTGTACTTTCCTCTGATGAAGAAATACTAGACCTAAGTTCGTATTGAACAGGACTCCCAATATAAGAATAGCGTGTACTCTTATGCCGCGCACACGTGGTCGGAATTCTCATCGGAAAAAGCTCTCATGGTTTTCCCGTCGGAATTCTGACGGAATTTCGCTCAAACTGCCTACACACGGTCACACCAAATTCCGACCCTCAATAACACCGCGACATAGAACACGTTAGGCACTATAAAAGGGAAGTTTAATGCTTCCGAGCATGCGTCGGAATTTTGCGTGTCGGAATTGCATACACATGATCGAAAAATCCGATAGAAAGGTTTTCCGTCGGAAAAATTAAGAACAGGTTCTCAATCCAAAGTCCGTCGGAAATGCCGTCAGAAAAAGATCGATGGGCATACACACGGTCGGAAAATCCGATGAAAGGCTCCCATCAGACTGTTTCCATCGGAAATTCCGACCGTGTGTACACGGCATTAGTAATGCAGATTGTGCTCTCCCAACCAGTCTAGGCCTAGCACAGCCACCATTAGGGGTCATAGACAATATAGCTATGGTATCGTAGCTCCCAACTGTCCCTGATTTTGAGGGACTGTCCCTGATTTGGAGCAATGTCCCTCTTTTCCCCTCATTTGTCCCTTATTTTGGTCTGATCCATATAGTTGTATATAAAAAGCACTATTTATCTTTCAAAAAGTGTTTCCAAGCGCTAAACCTTTCATCTAAATCTTAAATTGCTGCATTTGTACATTTGAAAAGCCAATACAAAGGAACAGTGGTAGTAAAAAGAAGCACTGGTGGGTTTAACTAATCTTTTGTGGGGTTAATTTTCCTTTTAAGTGGTCGTGGTGGGGGCATTTCCTATGCCTACATACTTTTGCTATTAGGTGTCCCTCATTGCCTTCTCAAAAAGTTGGGAAGTATGCTGGTATTGTTGAATAAAATTTACTCATTACCTGTTTGGTGCTCTGGGTGGTATTGCTACTGTGTTTTCTGATTTGGGGCCTTTAAACCATTTATGAACTTCTGATTGTTACCTAACTTGTGTGCTGAATAATGTGAACATAAATGTTATTGTTTTTTACTTTGTCAAATAACCATCTTTATAAATAATAATCTAGTTCTCTTTTACCCATAGTCTTTTTACTTCACTTTAGTAGCCTGGCGTGTCAGTAGGATTGAGGCCCTGCAAGGGTTGTGATGGAGAACAGAGAACACATCTGAACCAGTGGCTTCCACATGGGTAGCGCTACACAGGTCCACACTAGGGCCAACTTCTTGCATGCAAGACCACTGCATTCAGAAAATGCCCCAATGCCATATTTTGGTATAAAAGCATGATACAAAAATGTTTAAAGGACAAAGAATGCTATTTATGTACATTTTAGCTCATTACCTGACTGTATGTCAGGGCGATTACAATGCCTTCCCAGAGTATCCAGTGTCCACGGAGGGGTACATTCGCAATAGAAGGATCCAGGGGTGTTTACACAGCGACCATTGCGACACAATCCTCTATCCTGACATTCATCAACATCTAAAAATTAGGTAAAAAGAAAATGAAAAAAGTAATTCAGAACCATGTTGTATGTCTTCTTGGAAACGCTTTGATTAGTACCATATAATTAATATGTCCAAGAGTAGCTTTAAAAAAAGTCAACAGAAGGATTCAACAATCATGCTGATGTAAACAAAAATGAAAGAATGCTGCATGACAATACAGGGTGATGAACAAGGTGGTGTTGGTAATTATTATGAGATGACTAACCATTTATTTACTTAAATATTATGAATGTAGCGAAATTTAAAGTCTAGTCCCTAATATACTGTGAGGTTGATGGCCAGGATCTCCGGCTCCTAGAAGGGACATTCCAGGAGAGGTGGAGACGGAATGTCTACTGATGTCTGAATAAGTAAATTGGGTTAAGTAGGGTCTGAGGCAGCTTTCCATTCACCTATTGTTAAGTGAATCCACCTATTATCTGCTACGAGATGTAATTACACTCCTAGTCATGTGTAGGGCAAGGTTTTATTATTAGAGGAAAGCCCCTGGAAAATGAGTTCAGAATGAGTTGTTCATTGACTCCCTGAACTGTGTGTCGTCCAGTTACTGGGGGGGGGGTAAAAGGTGGCTGTGGATAAGTTAGCACTTTCTCAGCTTCATGGATTTCCCAGCGGACTTGAGGATCTGCTACAATGAACATAATGCTAATGTTTTAGAATCACAGGGTATATATGGCTTTTATATATAATTTTCCAATACAGTTTTTTTTATCCTAAACAGTTGTGCAAAATATCTCCCAGACTCAAACGAGGAAACACACGCCTCCTCCAGCTTTCAGCTGCTGTTTTAATTTTTTTGGAGTTCCTATTGTTTTTTTGTAGCAGACCTCCAGATTGATAGCATTTATACTGTCATTATGATAAGGCTGATCCTTTCACAAATAATGCAAACAAGCAGTTTTATGGGTTCTCTTATGGACTTTAATAGGGTGCAGTGAAGAAACTACCGATATTGCAGCCCCCAGGGTTAGGGGCCCAAGATGTGTGTAAGTAGGGTCAGCCCCTCCTGAATGGCAGCAGCAAGGAGTATAGTCATGCAGTACCATACCACCTGCCTTCCCATGCATCACCAAATATAATATTGCCATACCTCCCAACTTTTGAACTTCAGAATGAGGCACACTTTAGAAAGGAAGTAACCTTGCATATCGTGCCATGGCAATTGTGGGCGTGGTCATACTAATGGCAGTGGGAGGAGCTTAATGGGGATCATTAAACAAAACTCTGGCTTCCTTGTACCTATAAAATATATGCTTTTTTTTTTTTTTTATTGTTTCACAAGCAAGAGTCTCATGGATACATACATACAGTGCAGGGTTCTGGGATGAGCTATGAACAGAGTGCAGGGTTCTGGGATGAGCTATGAACAGAGTGCAGGGTTCTGGGATGAGCTATGTACAGAGTGCAGGGTTCTGGGATGAGCTATGTACAGAGTGCAGGGTTCTGGGATGAGCTATGTACAGAGTGCAGGGTTCTGGGATGAGCTATGTACAGAGTGCAGGGTTTTATGTACAGAGTGCAGGGTTCTGGGATGAGGTATGTAGAGAGTGCAGAGTTCTGGGATGAGGTATGTAGAGAGTGCAGGGATCTGGGATGAGGTATGAAGAGAGTGCACGGTTCCGGGATGGGGTATGTAGAGAGTGCAGGGTTCCGGGATGAGGTATGTAGAGAGTGCAGGGTTCCTGGATGAGGTATGTAGAGAGTGCATGGTTGTGCAGTGGACATGGTCAGTGGACATGGTCAGTAGGGCAGTGGACGGGATCAGCAGTTTTTTAATTTTTTTTGTTTTCTTTTTTTACCATTAAATTTTATTTTACAATTTTTAAATTTTTTATAGTTTTTTAAAAAAAAAATTTGGATGGGAATGGGTGGCAGTGCAGGGTGGTATGATGGGAAGGGGTGGCAGTGGAGGGCAGTATGATGGGATCGGTGGCAGTGGAGGGCAGTATGATGGGGGGGGGGGGTGACGGTGGAGGGCAGTATTATGGGTGGGGTGGAAGTGGAGGGCAGTATGATGAGGTGGAGGGCAGTATGATGGGAGGGGTGACAGTGGAGGGCAGTATAATGGGAGGGGTAGTAGTGGAGGGCAGTATGATGGGGTGGAGGGCAGTATCATGGGAAGGGTGGCAGTGGAGGGCAGTATGATGGGAGGGGTGGCAGTGGAGGGCAGTATGATGGGGTGGAGGGCAGTATCATGGGAGGGGTGACAGTGGAGGGCAGTATGATGGGAGGGGTGGCAGTGGAGGGCAGTATGATGGGGTGGAGGGCAGTATCATGGGAAGGGTGGCAGTGGAGGGCAGTATGATGGGAGGAGAGGCAGTGGAGGGCAGTATGATGGGGGGAGGGCAGTATGATGGGAGTGGTGGCAGAGGAGGGCAGTATGATGGGAGGGGAGGTAGTGGAGGGCAGTATAATGGGAGGGTGGTAGTGGAGGGCAGTATGGTGGGGTAGAGGGCAGTATGATGGGAGGGGTGGCAGTGGAGGGCAGTATGATGGGGTGGAGGGCAGTATCATGGGAAGGGTGGCAGTGGAGGGCAGTATGATGGGAGGGGAGGCAGTGGAGGGCAGTATGATGGGGTGGAGGGCAGTATGATGAGAGAGGATGGTAGTATGTTGTGAGGGGTGGCAGTGGAGGGCAGGATGATGGGGTGGCAGTATGATGGGAGGGTGTAGGTGAGGGCAGTATGATGGGGTGGAGGGCAGTATGATGGGAGGGTTGGCAGTGGGCAGTATGAGGGGGTGGAGGGCAGTCTGATGGAAGGGGTGGCAGCGCAGGGCAGTATGATTGGGGGGGTTGGCAGCGGATTGCAGTATGATGGGAGGGGTGGTAGTGGAGGGCAGTATGATGGGAGGGGTGGCAGTGGAGGGCAGTGTGATGGGAGGGGAGGTAGTGGAGGGCAGTATAATGGGAAGGGAGGCAGTGGAGGGCAGTATGATGGGGTGGACGGCAGTATGATGGGAGAGGAGGTAGTGGAGGGCAGTATTATGGGAGAGGAGGTAGTGGAGGGCAGTATTATGGGAGAGGAGGTAGTGGAGGGCAGTATGATGGGAGGGATGGCCGTGGAGGGCAGTGTGATGGGAGGGGAGGCAGTGGAGGGCAGTATGATGGGGTGGAGGGCAGTATGATGGGAGGGGTGGTAGTGGAGGGCAGTATGATGGGAAGGGAGGCAGTGGAGGGCAGTATGATGGGAGGAGAGGCAGTGAAGGGCAGTATGATGGGATGGAGGGCAGTATGATGGAAGGGGAGGTAGTGGAGGGCAGTATGATGGGAGGAGAGGCAGTGGAGGGCAGTATGATGGGGTGGAGTGCAGTATGATGGGAGGGGTGGCAGGGGAGGGAAGTATAATGGAAGGGGTTGCAGGGGAGGGCAGTGTGATGGGAGGGGAGGTAGTGGAGGGCAGTATAATGAGAAGGGAGGCAGTGGAGGGCAGTATGATGGGGTGGAGGGCAATATTATGGGAGGGGGGTAGTGGAGGGCAGTATGATAGGAGGAGTGGCAGTGGAGGGCAGTATGATGGGACGGGAGGCAGTGGAGGGCAGTATGGTGGGGTAGAGGGCAGTATGATGGGAGGGGTGGCGGTGGAGAGCAGTATGATGGGAGGGGTGGCAGTGGAGGGCAGTATGATGGTAGGGGAGGCAGTGGAGGGCAGTATGATGGGGTGGAGGGCAGTATGATGAGAGAGGATGGCAGTGGAGGGCAGTATGATGTGAGGGGTGGCAGTGGAGGGCAGTATGATGGGGTGGAGGGCAGTATCATGGGAGGGGTGGCAGTGGAGGGCAGTATGATGGTAGGGGAGGCAGTGGAGGGCAGTATGATGGGGTGGAGGGCAGTATGATGAGAGAGGATGGCAGTGGAGGGCAGTATGATGTGAGGGCTGGCAGTGAAGGGCAGGATGATGGGGTGGCAGTGGAGGGCAGTATGATGGGGTGGAGGGCAGTATGATGGGAGGGGTGGCAGGTGAAGGAAGTATAATGGAAGGGGTGGCAGGGGAGGGCAGTGTGATGAGAGAGGAGGTAGTGGAGAGCAGTATAATGAGAAGGGAGGCAGTGGAGGGCAGTATGATGGGGTGGAGGGCAATATTATGGGAGGGGAGGTAGTGGAGGGCAGTATGATAGGAGGAGTGGCAGTGGAGGGCAGTATGATGGGAGGGGTGGCAGTGTGATGGGGAGGTAGTGGAGGGCAGTATAATGGGAAGGGAGGCAGTGGAGGGCAGTATGATGGGGTGGAGGGCAGTATGATGGGAGGGGAGGTAGTGGAGGGCAGTATGATGGGAGGGATGGCCGTGGAGGGCAGTGTGATGGGAGGGGAGGCAGTGGAGGGCAGTATGATGAGAGAGGATGGCAGTATGATGTGAGGGGTGGCAGTGGAGGGCAGTATGATGGGAGGGGGTAGGTGAGGGCAGTATGATGGGGTGGAGGGCAGTATGATGGGAGGGTTGGCAGTGGGCAGTATGAGGGGGTGGAGGGCAGTCTGATTGGAGGGGTGGCAGTGGAGGGCAGTATGATGGGGTGGAGGGCAGTATAATGAGTGGGGAGGTAGTGGAGGGCAATATGATGGGAGGGGTGGCAGCGGAGGGCAGTATAATGGGAGGGGTGGCAGTGGAGTGCAGTATAATGGGAGGGGTGGCAGCGGAGGGCAGTATAATGGGAGGGGTGGCAGTGGATGGCAGTATGATGGGAGGGGTGGTAGTGGAGGGCAGTGTGATGGGAAGGGGGTGGTGGAGGGCATTATAATGGGAAGGGAGGGCAGTATGATGGGGTGGAGGGCAGTATGATGGGAGGGGGTAGTGGAGGGCAGTATGATGGGAGGGATGGCTGTGGAGGGCAGTGTGATGGGAGGGGAGGCAGTGGAGGGTAGTATAGTGGGAAGGGAGGCAGTGGAGGGCAGTATGATGGGAGGGGAGGTAGTGGAGGGCAGTATGATGGAAGGGGTGGCAGTGGAGGGCAGTATGATGGGAGGGGTGGCAGTGGAGGGCAGGATGATGGGATGGGGTGGCAGTGGAGGGCAGGATGATGAGAGGGGTGGCAGTGGAGGGCAGGATGATGGGATGGGGTGGCAGTGGAGGGCAGTATGAAGGGGGGGCAGGTGAGGGCAGTATGATGGGATGGAGGGCAGGATGATGGGAGGGGGTAGGTGAGGGCAGTATGATGGGAGGGTTGGCAGTGGGCAGTATGAGGGGGTGGAGGGCAGTCTGATTGGAGGGGTGGCAGTGGAGGGCAGTATGATGGGGTGGAGGGCAGTATAATGAGAGGGGAGGTAGTGGAGGGCAATATGATGGGAGGGGTGGCAGCGGAGGGCAGTATAATAGGAGGGGTGGCAGCGGATGGCAGTATGATGGGAGGGGTGGTAGTGGAGGGCAGTATGATTGGAGGGGTGACAGTGGAGGGCAGTATGATGGGGTGGGGTGGCAGTGGAGGGCAGTATGAAGGGGGGGGGGGGGCAGGTGAGGGCAGTATGATGGGATGGAGGGCAGGATTATGGGAGGGGTGGTAGTGGGCAGTATGAGGGGGTGGAGGGCAGGATGATGGGAGGGGGTAGGTGAGGGCAGTATGATGGGATGGAGGGCAGTATGATGGGAGGGTTGGCAGTGGGCAGTATGAGGGGGTGGAGGGCAGTCTGATTGGAGGGGTGGCAGTGGAGGGCAGTATGATGGGGTGGAGGGCAGTATAATGAGAGAGGAGGTAGTGGAGGGCAATATGATGGGAGGGGTGGCAGCGGAGGGCAGTATGATGGGGTGGAGGGCAGTATAATGAGGGGGGAGGTAGTGGAGGGCAGTATGATGAGAGGGGGTGGTTGCTGGGGCGTCATAGTGGTGTAGTGGTTAGCACTCTCAGCTAGCAGTAAGAAGGGTCGCTGGTTCAAATCCCAACCACGACACTACCTGCCTGGAGTTTGCATGTTCTCCCTGTGCCTGCGTGGGTTTCCTCTGGGTACTCCGGTTTCCTTCCACAATCCAAAGACATGCAGGTAGGTTAATTGGCTTCTGTCCAAAAATTGGCCCTAGTATATGAATGGGGACCTTGGATTGTGGGCTCCTTGAGGGTAGGGACCTATGTGAGTGTGCAATGTACAGGGATAGGGACAATTGTAGACACTCTCAGGTTGAACTGGATGGACTGGTGTCTTTATTCAACCTTACTAACTATGAAACTATGATTGGCACAGTCGGACCCTGCCTCCTAAACTCTGTTTAAATATTTTTATTATGTTTTTCAAGGTTTAACAAAGGTCATAAAATAATACCATACGTGTTAAAACAATGCAATGAGAAAATTAAATAGTAAAGCTTCTCTCGTAAAGAGTATGAAACAAAAGAAAAAGTAAGGAGCATTCCATTATATAATACTTCATTCAACCTATGTATCTAATGCCATGTACACACGCTCAGACTTTCCAACGGCAAATGTGCGATCGGAGCTTGTTGTCGGAAATTCTGACCGTGTGTAGGCTCCATCGGCCAGTTTCCATTGGAATTCCTGTGGCACAAAATTTGAGATCTTGTTCTCAAATCTTCCGACCAACAAAATCCATTTGCGTAAATTCCGATCGTGTGTGGACACTTCCGACACACAAAGTGCCAGGCATGCTCGGAATCAAGCAGAAGAGCAGCACTGGGTATTTACACTGGAACTTCATTTTTCTTGGCTCGTCGTACGTGTTGTACGTCACCGCGTTCTTGACGTTCAGAATTTTCTACCAACTTTGTGTGACTGTGTGTAGGCAAGACAAGTTTGAGCCAACATCTGTCGGAAAAAATTCCCATGGATTTTGTTTTCGGAATGTGCGATCGTGTGTACGTGGCATTAGGCTGTGATTTCATCTATCACTAACAGCAAACATAAAAAGTAGAGATTAAAAGATAAGATAGTGTAAAATAGACCTATTTAAAGGAGATTACACATTACATACCCACCATCCCCAAACCAGAAAAAGACCCCACCTTGGATTCCATCTATCTCGCTCCTGAATACAGACGTAAAATTGTTTGCTAAAGTGATCGCCAATAGATTGATGGAACATATCCCCTCCCTGGTCCACCCAGACCAGGTCGGCTTCGCACCTGGCAGGCCTCTGATGCCACCAGATGGGTCATTAAACTCATCCACTCCATTACCCGCCGTCAAACTCCTTCTCTGCTGCTGTCCCTGGATGCGGAGAAGGCGGTTGACAGGGTCCTCCAAGTGGTCCTTATCAAATTAGGTATTTCTGGATGGTCGCAGACTGCGATCCTTTCCCTATATTATAATCCATCAGAATATAATTTTACAGGTGGAGCCCTATCAACTCCTTTTAAAATTAAATAGTTTGTAAACAAAAAATAAAATTTCCAACGGTACACGGCAAAGCTGCACCCTTTCCCCGATTATCTTCGCCCTACTGACGGAAACCCTGGCCGCTAAGATTAGATCCGACCCGCATATCTCGGACATCCTGTGCAATGGTGTTGAACACAAAGTTAGCTTCTTAGCTGACGATGTGATCCTAAGGCCCCTTTCACACCGGGGCGGGGAGCCGCGGTGACGGTAAAGCAGCGCTATATTTAGCGCTGCTTTACTGTCGTTTTAACCGCGGTATTCGGCCGCTCGCGGTGCGGTTTTAACCCCCGCGAGCGTCCGAAAAGGGGTTAAACACCCCCCGCAGAGCGCCGCCGTAGCGGCGCTTTGCGGCGGTATTGCCGCGGTTTCACCGCGGTGTCCCATTCTATTCAATGGGAAGGAGCGGTATAGGAGCGGTGAACACACCGCTCCTATCCCGCTCCAAAGATGCTGCTAGCAGGACTTTTTTTGTCATCCTGCTAGCGCACCGCTCCAGTGTGAAAGCCCGCCGGCTTTCACACTGGAGTTAAAGGGGCAGGATTTTTTCATGCGGTGAACAGGCGCTATTTTTAGCGCTGCACCGCATGAAAAACGCCCCGGTGTGAAAGGGGCCTAATGGTCACCAACCCCCAGCAGTCTCTACGAGGGATTCAGGAAACCTTGCATAATTTTAACCTAGTATCAATTTACAAGCTTAAAGTGGAGTTCCATCCAGAAATGGAACTTCGGCTTATCGGATTCCCCCCCCCCCCTCTGGTGTCACATTTGGCACCTTTTAGGGGGAGCAGATACCTGTCACATCCAGGTATTTGCTGCCAATTCCAGGCATAGATCGCTGCACTTTCTGCTGTGAACTACGCCATGTCCGGCCCCTCCTCCTCCCCCCGCTGTCTTCTTGGAGACACACAGGTCCCAGAAGACAGCAGGGACCATTCAGAACGCGCAGCACGACTCGCGTATGCGCAGTAGGGAATCAGGAGTAAAGCTGAAAGTCTTCACTTCCTGATTCCCTTAGCAGGAATGGCGGTTGCAGCACCCAAGAGTCAATCCGAAGATAGGCTTTGGGTGCCGACATCGCGGGCTCCCTGGACAGGTAAGTGTCCATATATTAAAAGTCAGCAGCTGCAGTATTTGTAGCTGCTGACTTTGTTTTTTTTCCCAGGCAGGACTCTGCTTTAACGCCTCTAAAATTTCTAATATTGCCCCTATGCCTTCCACCAAAATTAGTGACACAATTAAAGGCTAATCTGCCTTTTGTATGGGCTACTAACTCTATCTCTTACTTAGGAATCTAACTAGCTCCCAACTATCAGATTTAAACCACTTTGCATTTGAGCGGAATCTACCCCCCTCCTATAGTCTCTGCGTAGCACAGGGCTTTCCAAATTGGGCCGAATAGCCACCATCAAGATGATAGTGCTCCCTAATTCCCCAAACCTTCTTCTCCTCAATTCAGAGACAACTTTAGAAATTTGTTTGGGTGTCCCAACTACATACTGACTAGACCCCCATAACCGAGGTGGAGTCAGCCTACACCAGATTAGCACTTACTACTACACTTCCATTCTGGACCAAATTTACTATTGGTGGCACCCTACTCGAGAAAAAATATGGTCCCACTGAACCCCCCCCCCCCAACGCCATAACCTGACCTCCCTCTTCTACCTGCGGTGGGTTCCCCTCCATCCCCACTTGATCCCTACCCCACACTTTCAGCTTCCCTGTTAGCTTGGAAAAAACTCCCCTACACCCTCCCTTAGATCACCTTTTGGATACCTGCCGATTCCCCTACAAGCATTATCCACATGCCTTCCTGACCTGAACCTGTCAAGGTGGCAGCTGGCTGGTATCTCCTCTATAGGTGATATCTTTGCTACTAATTCCTTAAAATCATTTGATACCCTCAAAGGAGAATATAACGTTCCCAATTCAGAGGCCTTCACAGATTCCTGGATTACTTTCCTTCTCGGTTCATCTAAAATACCACTAAATGCTAATATTCTCAAACCTATTTACCAGTTATTCTCCCGACCATCTTACCCTAAAAAAGGAATATCTCTATTCTACTCTCACCTTAGTGATTACCATCTCTACTCCTAAATCAAAACTCTAAATAAATGGGCAGAGGAATTGAATACTCCCATCACCTCAGATATGTGACAGCAAGCATTTAGAGAAACCTACCAAGCCTCCCATTGTGCCAATCATTGGGAATCCTTTTGGGAAAACCCTCCATAGATTGTACCTGACACCCTACCAGCTCACAAAAATGTACCCTGGCTGTTCACCTAGCTGTTGGAGAAATTGCGGTAGCGTAGGCTTTCTTGCCCAGATCCTGTGGTTTTGCAAGTCCCTAAGTTCTTTCTGGAAACACATTGATTTTTGTACTAATATCCTCCATTTCTTGGGTGCCATCTACTCCAAGCCCCACATTAGCTCTGCTCCATATAGGCATAGAAAAATCCCCTCCTAGCTCTAGATGTGCGATCATACACCTACTTTGTTGCAGCCAAATTAAACATAACCAGACTGTGGAAAACCTCTGAAACCCCCTCCATCTCTGTCACTATTACTGACTTAAATACTCAATACAATATAGAAAAAATGGTTGCTAGGAAGGCTATACAGATGTTACAATTTGTAACTAAGTGGTCACAATGGTTGAATCACACAAAATGTAAAGTGCTAGTGTGATTAGGCTCTATTTACTCTTTGTGATAGTGCTACTATGCTGGTGTCAGTGGCGTGCCAGAGGGGTGACACCAGCTGGAACATGGGGAAGAGAGTTCCGCCATCTCAGGTGCTGCCCTGTGCTTTCCGCTCAGCACTGTCACTTCTAAACACAGAAGCCATGCTTCTGTCCGATCAGAATCTTGGCACCCGCCCGCGCTCCCACTGCATTGCTCGCTGCTCCCTGTCACACTAGAGCCAGTGAGGGGAAGCTTTTGCTAGGTGGTTCCTCCCTGACTCTGACATGCCTTACAGGTCATGAGAAGAGCCTGGGAGGAAAGGCATCTCTCTCACTGGATTGAGCCGCTCTGTATCTGAGGTCTGCGTTCAGAGGGGAGATTTTAAAATGTGCTAATTGTACAGGAAGAGTGATGGGTATCTGTGCTGGGAGACCGGAACCAGGATGGCGATTTGGTTGTGGAACTCTGCACCCACCTGCACTCTGCAACAGGCACCCACCAGCACCCACCTGAGACTCTGCACCCACCTGCATGCTGCACCCTACTCCCTTCACCCACCTGCACCCACCTGCACTCTGCACCCACCTGAACTCTACACTCTGTATGTAGCACCCTCATGGTATTTAATGACCCTTTAGGAGCCTCCCACACCCAGTTCCTGTGGCACGCTCAACCCCCTCCCTGTAATGATGTGTATGCTTTATGTTATAATTTAAGTTCAATTGTTATGCCTAGTTACAGTACTTATGCATTTTAGGAAATAGTTAACAGTTTTGGTCATGTGATTTGGGGGCGTGGAGCTGTGGTCAGTTCTGTAAGATGGATGCTGCTGAATAAACACCAGGCCATGTTCAAGCTTCCGCTGTCTGCTTATTCCGGGTGTTAATTTATCACATGGTACCAGAAGAAGGGTCAGAAGAGTCATTGCAGCAAACAGCAACACAAAGAACATTCCATCCCTGGATTTGGAATCAGGGAATGTATCTGAAAACTGGTCACAATGGAGGGAGCTGATAGAGCTTGTGTTAGCAGGACCAGATGCAGACAGATGGTCTGATCAGCAGAAAGCAGCTCACTTTCTGATATGTGGGACAAGAAGGACGTGATGTGTGCCGAGCCTGGCAAGCAAATGGGGAGATCACTGCAGAGGACAAAAAAAAAAACAGAGGTATTGTTTGCAAAGTTTGAGGCATACTGCAACCCAAGGAGAAACTCCACAGTGCAAAGGAAACTGTTTTATGAGAGGAACCAGTGTGGAGGTGAGTCTGTGGATGAATGGGTAACACAGCTGCGCTTGCTTGCCAAAGACTGTGCTTTCTATGATGCTGGAGATATGATAAAAGATTGCATTCTGATGGGCAGTAAGTTTAAGGAAGTTCAGGAAAAGCTGCTGCAGGAAGAAGACTTAAAGCTTGAAAAAGCCATAAGGATTGCCAGAGCATATGAAATGTCAAGAAAGGACATGCAGGTACTGGAAGGAACACAGCTCCAGATTAATGCTATAGAAAATCACAGCAGCAGATATGGGCAAGAAAGAACACACAAAGGAATAAAGAACACCTATGGCACTGGGACAAGTAACAAATAGGGATGAGCCGAACACCCCCCCCCTTCGGCTCGCACCAGAACCCGCGAATAGACCTAAAGTCCGTGCAAGCTTTAGAACCCTATTAGTTATAATGGATGCGAACGTTCTAAATCAAAAGTGCTAATTTTAAAGGCTAATATGCATGTTAATGTCATAAAAAGTGTTTGGGGACCTGGGTCCTGCCCCAGGGGACATGTTTCAATGCAAATTTTTTTTTTAAAAACGGACGTTTTTTCAGGAGCAGTGATTTTAATAATGCTTAACTTGAAACAATAAAAGTGTAATATTCCTTTAAATTTCGTACCTGGGGGGTGTCTATAGTATGCCTGTAAAGGGGCGCATGTTTCCCGTGTTTAGAACTGTCTCTGCAAAAAGTGTCATTTTTGCAAGTAAAAAAGCTATTTAAAATCACTCGCGGCTAATGTGTATTGACGGCTCCCGTAATACAGAGAACAGTCATTCATTGAAACTGAAAGTCATTCATAAAAAAAAAGTAATTGATAAAAAATAAAAAAAATGAAAAAAAAAAAAAAAAATGTGGGGGTCCCCCCAAATTCAATAACCAGGCCCTTCAGGTCTGGGATGGATATTAAGGGGAACCCCAGCCAAAAAAAAAAATGGCGTAGGGTCCCCCTCAAAATCCATACCAGACCCTTGAGGTCTGGGATGGATTTTAAGGGGAACCCTAGCCAAAAAAAATGGCGTGAGGTCCCCCTCAAAATCCATACCAGACCCTTATCTGAGCACGCAACCTGGCAGGCCGCAGGAAAAGAGGGGGGACGAGAGCGGCCCCCCTCCCGCCTGAACCGTACCAGGCCACATGCCCTCAACATTGGGAGGATGCTTTGGGGTCCCCCCCAAAGCACCTTGTCCCCATGTTGATGAGGACAAGGGCCTCTTCCCCACAACCCTGGCCATTGGTTGTGGGGGTCTGCGGGCGGGGGGCTTATCGGAATCTGGAAGCCCCCTTTAACAAGGGGACCCCCAGATCCCGGCCCCCCCCGTGTGAAATGGTAAGGGGGTACAAAATTACCCCTACCATTTCACCAAAAAAGTGTCAAAAATGTTAAAAATGACAGGAGACGGTCTTTGACAATTCCTTTATTAAAATCTTCTTCTTTCTTCATCCTTCGGTTTCTTCATCTTCTCCTTCCGTCATCTTCTTCCATCTTCTTCTTCCTCCGATCCGCTTCTTCTTGCGCTAGTCTTCTCGTCCTTCTCGTCCGGCATCTTCTTCCGTCGGTGTCGGTGTCTCCCGCTGTGTGAGGCTCCGCTCCGTCTGACAGGTCTTTTATAACGGAGGGCACCTGGTGACCCCACCCCCCTCTGACGTCATGGGGAAAGCCATAGGGAATTCCCCATGACGTCAGGGGGGCGGGGTCACCAGGTGCCCTCCATTATAAAAGACCCGTCAGACGGAGCGGAGCCTCACACAGCGGGAGCCTCCCATTGCGCGGAGCGGCCCAAGAAGAGACACCGACGCCGATGGAAGAAGATGCCGGACGAGAAGGACGAGAAGACCAGCGCAAGAAGAAGCGGATCTGAGGAAGAAGAAGATGGAAGAAGATAACGGAAGGAGAAGATGAAGAAACTGAAGGATGAAGAAAGAAGAAAGAAGATTTTAATAAAGGAATTGTCAAAGACCGTCTCCTGTCATTTTTAAAATTTTTGACACTTTTTTGGTGAAATGGTAGGGGTACTTTTGTACCCCCTTACCATTTCACACAGGGGGGGGGGCCGGGATCTGGGGGTCCTCTTGTTAAAGGGGGCTTCCAGATTCCGATAAGCCCCCCGCCCGCAGACCCCCACAACCAATGGCCAGGGTTGTGGGGAAGAGGCCCTTGTCCTCATCAACATGGGGACAAGGTGCTTTGGGGGGGACCCCAAAGCACCCTCCCAATGTTGAGGGCATGTGGCCTGGTACAGTTCAGGCGGGAGGGGGGGCCGCTCTCGTCCCCCCCTCTTTTCCTGCGGCCTGCCAGGTTGCGTGCTCGGATAAGGGTCTGGTATGGATTTTGAGGGGGACCCCACACCATTTTTTTTGGCTAGGGTTCCCCTTTAAATCCATCCCAGACCTCAAGGGTCTGGTATGGATTTTGAGGGGGACCCTACGCCATTTTTTTTTTTTGGCTGGGGTTCCCCTTAATATCCATCCCAGACCTGAAGGGCCTGGTTATTGAATTTGGGGGGACCCCCACGCTTTTTTTTTTTGTTTTTTATTAATGAATGACAGTTCTCTGTGTTACAGGAGCCATCAATTCATTAGCCGCGAGTGCTTTTAAATAGCTTTTTTCCTGCAAAAATGACACTTTTTTGCAGGGAAAGTTCTAAGCACAGGAAACCTGCCCCCTTCACAGGCCACCTATAGACACCCCCCAGATGTGATACTGCAATGCTGTTCTAACAGCACGCACACACAAATCCCCAGAAATATAGCATATCTTGTCAGCAGTCAGCAACACGCTGACACTGTGACTGAAACATAATATGCGAGGCCGCCGCTGCGGCGGCCTCTTATACCGTGGGGCGTGTACTAAAGCCCCTGAGCTATAATTGGCTACAGGCATCCTGCCTGTAGCCAATTATGGCTCTCCTCGCTGCCGGCGCTGTGATTGGCCAAGCATGCGGGGTCACAGTGCATGCTTGGCCAATCATCAGCCAGCATTGCACTGCGACTAGCGCAATGCATTGCGGGGCCGCTCGCATCACACGAATTTGATGCGAGCGGCCCCAATAGTTCTGGGCTCGCCGAGCGAGCGAGCGAACGCCCGGTGCTCGATTCGAACCTGGGTTCGAATCGAACACCAGGCCCATCCCTAGTAACAAACAAGAAGCGTGTGGATATTGTGGAAACGTGCACCATAAAAATAGTGTCTGTCCGGCAAGGGGGCAGATATGCAATAAAAGCAAGAAAAGAGGATATTTTGCCAGGGTGTGTAAACTTTCTTCACAAACTGGAAGGTCAAAAACATGTTCTGTACATGCCATAGAGGACAATGACGACAATGCAGGGTCAGACTCAGACTGCACCCCAATATATCTTGCAGCAGTACAAAAAACACATCAGTCCGCAGATGAAGCAACTGTAACATTACAGATAGGGGCTAACAAAACTCCAATCACATTCAAAATAGATACATAGTTACATAGTTAGCTAGGCCGAAAAAAAGACACAAGTCCATCCAGTTCAACCATAAAAAAAAAAAGAAATAATAAATAAAAATAAAAAATATCGTACAATCCAATATACCCAATTCTATACCCACAGTTGATCCAGAGGAAGGGAACCCCCCCCCCCCCCCCTAGAAGAGCATGCTCCAATCTGCTACAGCAGGGGAAAAAATCCCTTCCTGATCCCCTAGAGGCAATCGGATTTTCCCTGGATCAACTTTACCTATAAATGTTAGTACCCAGTTATATTATGTACATTTAGGAAAGTATCCAGACCTTTCTTAAAGCAATCTACTGAGTTAGCCAGAACCACCTCTGGAGGGAGTCTATTCCACATTTTCACCGCTCTTACTGTGAAGAAACCTTTCCGTATTTGGAGATGAAATCTCTTTTCCTCTAGACGTAAAGAGTGCCCCCTTGTCCTCTGTGTTGACCGTAAAGTGAATAACTCAAAACCAAGTTCACTATATGGAACCCTTATATATTTGTACAGGTATAGGAGCACAAGTAAATTGTCTGCCAAGCCACATATACCTGGAACACCTCAGTAATGAATCCCCCTTATGCCCCGTACACACGGTCGGAAATTCCAAATGGAAAATGTCCTATCGGACCGTGTTGTCGGAAAATTCGACCGTGTGTGGGCTCCATCGGACTTTTTACGTCGTAAAAATTTGAGATCCTGCAAAATCCGATCTGACTTTTTCCGATCGTGTGTAGAGAATTCCGACGGACAAAGTGCCGCGCATTCTCAGATCAAATTACGAGACCAAACCTATTGGCTAATAGCCTCTACGTAGTTCTGTCATACGCAGCGAACGTCACCACGTTCAGAATGATCGGATTTTCCGACAACTTTGTCCGACCGTGTGTGCGCCACACAGGTGTCGGACAAAATCCGTCGGAAAAAATCAGACAGATTTTGTGGTCGGAATTTCCGAACGTGTGTATGGGGCATTAGAGACTCAGGGCCTACCGAAACTAATGGGATATGGTGGTGAAAAGCTGAAAGCAATGGGTCACTGTCATGCAAAATGTTCATACAAGGGATCTGAAAAGGTTTTACAATTGTTTGTGATAAAAACGCAAGCCCCCGCCGTGCTAGGTCTCAGAACAAGTAAAGAGATTGGACTTGTGAAGATCATAATGACTGTGGACGGTGGGCACAGAGATCTGACAGAGGCTGACATCAAACGTGAGTACTGTGATCTATTCAAGGGCCTGGGGTGCCTCCCGGGTGTAAGCCGCATAAGTATAAAAGAGGGTGCACAGCCTGTCATCCACGCCCCAAGGAGAATTCCTTTAACTCTTGTGGATAAAGTCAGACAAGAACTCACTAGGATGGAGAAGCTGGGAGTAGTAAAAAAGGTCACAGAACCATCGGAATGGGTCAGTTCTATGGTTGTGGTGGAGAAGAAGAACACGGGTGCAATTCGTATATATGCATTGACCCACGTGATTTGAATAAAGTCATAATGAGAGAACACTACAAACTCCCCACCATAGAGGATATAGCGCACAAGCTAGTAGGAGCAACAGTATTTAGTGTACTAGACGCCCATTCGGGTTACTGGCAATTGCGTCTTGATGAAGCCAGCAGTTACTTGACCACTTTTAACTCCCCTTTGGGTCGATGGCGCTTCACAAGAGTACCTTTCGGCATAGCATCTGCACAGGAAATATTTCAAAAGAAATCGCACAAATTGATCGCTGGTCTACAGGGTGTTGAAGTAATAGTTGATGATTTGCTGGTCTATGGAAAGGATCAAATGTAACATGACAAAAACCTTACTGTTTTTCTCAATCGCTGTCCTGAGAAGAATCTTGCACTCAATCTAAACAAGATGCAAATTGGGGTAGAAGATGTTACATATTTTGGACACCTACTAACCAAAGAGGGCTTAAAGCCTGATCCAAAGAAGATTACAGCAGTTCTTAACATGAAGGCCCCAACCTCCAGAAAGGAGCTGGAGACATCACTAGGTATTTTCAACTATCTATCCAAATTCTCTCAGGGCCTTGCTCAACAGATAGAACCACCGCGTACACTGCTACAGAAGGATGCTGTTTGGTGTTGGGATGCAAACATGGAAAAGACTTTCGACAAAGTGAAAAAATTGATCACTAAACATACAGGACCAATACTGAAATATTTTGACGTAAACTGTGACACTGTACTTCAAGTGGATGCATCCCAGTTTGGGTTAGGTGCTGTACTGACTCAACAAGGACATCCTGTGGCATATGCTTCATATGCTATGAGGTGGTAAGTAAAACCTTGGACAGAGGGGTGGCGGTGGACGTTGTATACTTGGATTTTGCAAAAGCGTTCGATACAGTTCCCCACACACGGCTCATGTGTAAGGTAAGGTCTACAGGTTTGGAAATATCGGTTTGTAAATAGATAGAAAACTGGCTAAAAGACAGAATTCAGAGAGTAGTGGTTGATTCTTACTCTGAATGGTCTAAGGTTATTAGTGGTGTACCCCAAGGTTCAGTGCTGGGACCCTTACTTTTTAATATCTTTATAAATGATATTGGGTCTGGGAAAGAAAAGTAAAATTTCTGTCTTTGTAGATGACACCAAGCTATGCAGTAGAATAACGTCCTTACAGGATGTCTCCAATTTACAAGCCGACCTCAATGCTCTGTCTAATTGGGCGACTATGTGGCAGATGAGGTTTAATATAATGGTGTAGGGGGCGCTAATTTACTCCAAAAGTGTTGGGAAAAATCCCTGTGTAGGTATATAATACCCTTTTATATTAATATACAAGAATTATTATAGTAATAAATGTGTACCATATATGTGATATCTTATGTGCGACGATTCTACAAAAAGTACAAAATCACATGTGACGTGATACCATATATAAAATAATAATATGTGAAAAAAACATTAAACATTTGTGTCATTTTTTTTCACATATTATTATTTTATATATGGTATCACGTCACATGTGATTTTGTACTTTTTGTAGAATCGTCACATAAGATATCACATATATGGTACACATTTATTACTATAATAATTCTTTGTGTATTAATATAAAAGGGTATTATATACCTACACAGGGATTTTTCCCAACACTTTTGGAGTAAATTAGCGCCCCTACACCATTATATATCACTGGAGAATATTTTTCTTTTCTAGGGAGCAGCTCAATAATAAAAAATAGACAGAAATATATATGAGCACTAGCCAGCACATATATATTTCTCTCTATAGGTGGCGCAGGGTTCATACATTTGGTATCCAGCTGTTTATCACAGATGAGGTTTAATGTTGATAAATGTAAAGGTATGCACTTGGGGGTTAAGAATATGCATGCATCATACATGCTAGGGGGAGTACAACTGGGGGGATCCATAGTGGAGAAGGATCTGGGGGTTTTGGTAGATCATAAGCTCAATAATAGCATGCAATGCCAAGCTGCGGTTTCCAAAGCGAGCAAAGTCCTTTCTTGTATTAAGAGAGGTATGGACTCCAGAGAGAGAGATATCATTTTGCCCCTGTTCAAATCATTAGTAAGACCTCATCTGGGATATGCAGTTCAGTTTTGGGCACCAGTTCTCAAAAAAGATATTGGGGAACTGGAGAAAGTGCAGAGAAGGGCAACCAAACTGATAAGAGGCATGGAGGAGCTCAGCTACGAGGAAAGATTAGAGGAACTGAATTTATTCACCCTTGATAAGAGGAGATTAAGGGGGGGATATGATCAACATGTATAAATATATAAGTGGTCCATATAGTGAACTTGGTGTGGAGTTATTCACTTTACAGTCTACAAAGAGGACAAGGGGGCACTCTTTACGTCTAGAGGAAAAGAGATTTCATCTCCAAATATGGAAAGGTTTCTTCACAGTAAGAGCTGTGAAAATGTGGAATAGACTCCCTGCAGAGGTGGTTCTGGCCAGCTCAGTAGATTGCTTTAAGAAAGGCCTGGATACTTTCCTAAATGTACATAATATAACTGGGTACTAACATTTATAGGTAAAGTTGATCCGGGGAAAATCCGATTGCCTCTCGGGGGATCAGGAAGGAATTTTTTTCCCTGCTTTAGCAAATTGGAGCATGCGCTGCTGGGGTTTTTTGCCTTCCTCTGGATCAACTGTGGGTATAGACTGGGGTATATGGGATTGTATGATATTTTGAACTGGATGGACTTGAGTCTTTTTTCAACCTAACTAACTGTGTAACGAGCATTGACCACAACACAAGCCAATTATGCCCAAACTAAGAAAGAGATGATGGCTATTGTGAATGGATGTGAAAAATTTCACCAGTACATATATGGTCGCCTGGTAGTTGTGGAAACAGACCACAAGCCATTGGAGTACATCCTACAGAAATCACTAGCTTCTACACCTTCACGTCTGCAGCGGATGGATACTGTGAGATCATACTGCTGTAATTTCATAAAGTATAAGGCTGGAAAGGAAATTCCAATGGCAGATGCCCTGTCTAGGGTGTTTCTAGAAGGACATGAAGCACGGGATGAACCTGAATTGGAAGAACAGGTACATACAGTACTAGCAAACATTCCAATATCAGATGTACGGCTGGAGAAGATAAGACAAGACACCAAACAGGATAAAGTCCTAGAAAAACTAACTCGTGTCATGTGCAATGGCTGGCCAGAAAAACAAAAATATCATATTTTTGGGTGACGGTATTCTCATTCCTAAGTCACAGCAGGCAGAAGTACTGAAACAAATCCACCAGGGGCATTTGGACATCACTCTGTGTAAGCGCAGGGCGCGGGGGTTGGTCTACTGTCCTAATTTGGACTTTGATATTGAAACACTTGTGAAGAAGTGTGAAACCTGCCAGACAGTTCAAAAAAACAATGCAAAGGAACCTCTTACACCGTGGAATGCTCCTTCACAGGCATGGCAGAGACTGGCTACAGATATTTTTCATTTTGAGGACAACCATTACCTAATAGTAATAGATTACTACAGCAAATACTTTGTTGATGCTTTTAAATTTCTCAGCTGCACTAGCTCAGTCATATGGGCTTTCAAAACAATACTTTCAAGCCATGGAGTGTGTGAAGAACTTGCATCTGATAATGGGCCACAATTCTCATGTTCTGAGTTCCAGTGCTTCCTGTGTGAATGGGGAATCAGACACAAACCCACAAGCCCCTATCACCCACAGGCCAATGGTCTAGCAGAGAAGTATGTTTGCATAGCCAAATCCATTATACTGAAAGCGCAATAATCAGGGCAGGATGTGTACCTAGGACTGTTAAACTATCGTGCAACACCCATTGAAGGTTTATGCTCACCTGCACAGCTGCTAATGGGTAGAACACTGAGGACCACAGTGCCTATTGCACCACAGAAATTGCAGCCTCAGTCTATTCCACAGGATCGAGTAACAGCTCAAAGGATCATATATATGAAAAGGCAAAAACTGTATTTTGATAAACCTACAAAATCCCTTCATCCACTCTCTGCTGGGCAAGCTGAGCGACACAGAGTAACTGGGAATACATGGGAACCTGCTTGAATTGTCAAAGAAGCCAATTCACCAAAATCATATATAATCGAGACCAAGTGTGGACAGAAACTGAGGCGAAACAGGCGTCATCTTTGTTCAGACACTGCATTAGAGGACCAGATGACAATGAAGATAAAGAACAGGCCCATGATGGCACAGAAGTCCTAAACACGGATATTGAGTCTACTGAGGATACCGAGGACAGCATAAACGTATCAGCATGTTATCACGATTACCACTCGATCGCTCCGTCAAATGCTGGGAGTGACTCTCAACTGGACACAAATCCTACGGATGATGAGCCAGCGATTACTTTCTCTCACTGTGGTCGAGCTATTAAACCAAAGATATGGAGGGACTTTGTCTCATATTAAATGCTTCATACTTGAGAGGGAAGATGTAATGATGTGTATGCTTTATGTTATAATTCAAGTTCAATTGTTATGCCTAGTTACAGTACTTATGCATGTTAGGAAACAGTTAACAGTTTTGGTCATGTGATCTGGGAGCTGTGGTCAGTTCTGTAAGATGGATGCTGCTGAATAAACACCAGGCCATGTTCAAGCTTCCGCTGTCTGCTTATTCTGGGTGTTAAATCATCACACACACCCCTACTTTTGGGAACGGTGTGGAGCATGGTTGAGTTCCTGCACCTTTTCTCTGAGAAGAATGCCCTGGGTGACACTATAAATTAGCACTGTGGCAGGCTGCGGAGGGGGGGTTGGGGGTGGTGTGAGAGGCAAGTGATGCGCTAGCCTGCTCAGTGCCCTACTGCCTGTCCTGCTGGGGGGGGGGGGGGGGGGGGGTGACACCATGTTTTACCACACCGGGTGACATCAACCCTAGTAATGCCACTGGCTGGTGTTCCTTAACCTGTTTTTTATGCCTTTTAAAAGTACACTAAAATATTATTAGCGGACACAAACACAGCTAAATTCTTGCTAAAGATAAAACTGTATTGAGTTAATAAATAAAGCTGTGTGTGTGAATAAGGTCTTGAGGCTCGTTAACATGGGTGCTCTATGTGAATCAGTGGCTTGTTTATGTGGCTGGAGCCTTCTGGAGCTGTTTGTAAGCAGCCTATGTTACACTATGGGGATGCAGCAGCTGTACGAACACAGACACAAGTAATAATTTGACAGGAGCATGGGTGCAGACGTACAGCCCTGAACACAGACAATGGGGTTTATTTACTAACACTAGAGAGAGCAAAATTTGTCACAATTCTGCAGAGAAACCAATCGGCTTCTAACCTTAGCTTGTTTAATTAAGCTTTAGCAATAAAACCTGGAAGCTGATTGGTTTCTCTGCAGAATTGTGACAAATTTTGCCCTCTCTAGCTTTAGTAAATAAACCTCAGTGTGTATTCAAGGCCACTCTCCCATGCCCCACCTGTCAACTTAGGACCTGCTGCTGTGTTTGTTCGGCCGCTGCATCTCATTAGAGTAAGAGGCGGCTCCAGCCACATGACCAACCCCTGAGCCTGTAGGGGTTGTGGATGGTAAAACCGCACGGTTGAACTGTGCTTTTACCATCCACCAACAGCTACCCCTTTTAATAACAGAGACAGGTATGCTTCAAAGCCATTGCAGAAATTATAACCCTGTCGAACAAGACCCATTCAAGGGAATAGAACTGCTCTGCAAGTGCCATGCAACTGTATGCAAAGCACATGGTTGTGGTGCACTAGTGTGGGGTTAAAGCAGGTGGTAAGGAGGTGATATACCTCCAAATACTGACCACTCTTCAGAGAGCAAATCACATGTGAATGAACCCTTGAAGCGGAACTAAACCCATTGATGTATTGGTTTAAAGCGGTAGTAAACCGCAAAAAAAAAAAAAAAAAAAGAAAGATTAAAAAAAAAAAACCTGCAAGGCAATTGCATAGTGTGCTAGTATGCATCACATGCAGTGGTCGTAGCTGCAATGATGTCACTTGGTTCTGGCAAGAAGCTCTGAAGATCCCGCATGGTACGGCGGACCTTCAGAGCGCATGCACCATTGACATTGGCGGCTGCATGAGGTGTGAATATTTCCTAAACGGTGCACGTTTAGCAGATATTCATTTTACCTACAGGTAAGCCTTGTTATAGGCTTACCTGTAAGTAAAAATAACAAAGCAGGGTTTACAACTGCTTTAAAAAAAATGATTACATTCCAAGCATGGCCGGATCTAGGGGGTGCTGGGATAGGCCGCAAGATTTCAGTTGTGGCCCCCCTAAAGCCTCGGCAGAATAGAGGTCTAATTTGTGAGCTCTGCTGTCTTTCTGCAAAGAAATCGCCTCTGCGATCTCCTGGTCAGGTAATCACTGCTCTGCCTGGCAATCCTCTCCCTGCCACATCCTCTGTGTTCTCTGGCCAGCAGCAGTAAGTACTCCCTGCTCTCACCCGATCTCCTGAGCTGCCGGCACATCTCCTTGCCTGGGGACTACTTCTTTCTCCTGGGCTGAACAGCAGATGAAGAGCTATCAATGCCGCTCTCTGCACAGGTTGCCGACCTGCCACTTTCCCCTAACCTCTGTAAAGAGCCCTGCTAGCCCGTGTCTTCTGCCCTACTGACCTGACCCCCTGTACACTGCCATACCATCATTTGCCCTGCTGACCCCCTGTACGCTGCCCTGCAAACTAAAAGCCTCTGTACTCTGCCGTATAAGCTGCTAACCTTATCCTCTGCCCTACTGTCCCCCGATACAATGCTCTGCTGACCTCCCATCCTCACATTTTTTACTGCACCCCCCCATTAGACTGGCTAGATCCGGCCCTAATTACTGGTATGCCAGCATGCCAAGTGTCACATTTGCTTGTGCTCTCACCAAACTGTCAAACCATCTAATGGCTGGTGTCATAACTGTAACTTGTACCGCACCATGGCAGCTGCAGATCAAACAGAAGCTAAGATGGCAGCTTCCTTGGCTAAAAAGGATAGGAGTGATTAGTTTTGCTTTAATTTTTCTTTTAATTATGTTTTTAAAAAATTTATCATCACGGATCACTGTAAATGGCCGCTGGTAGTGGCCGTTTACCACTCGATCGCTCCGTCAAATGACGGAGCGATCACAGTGCGAGGGGAGAGGGGGAGAGATCGTTTGCAGCAGTGCTGTGGGCTGGATCTTCCATAACAAGAGTTAAAGTAATATTAAACCCAAAAACAAAAATGTAATATGTTCCAGTTTACCAATCCTTGTGGTGGCTGTATTTTTTTTTTTTTTTTTAAGGATTATTTCTATTATTTTCACCTGGTGATCCAGCCTATAACAAGCGCCCTGTCATATGGTAGCTCCATTCCAGTGCTGGAGGAGCACTGAAGCCACCCTTGGACAGTGGCATTGTCAATCTGTGGAGAGGGTAGTATTAGATGCACTTGAAGATTGAGATGACTTGACTGATGAATTAAAGCTGAACTTCAGCTAACATTTTTTAGGCAGTTATAGCAACAGTTTTATTTTTTACTATGGGGATAAAGTATATAGTGCAGTCCGTATAGTATATATATAATACAGTGCAGAGTAGATAGTGCAGTCCGTATAGTATATATAATACAGTTTAGAGTATATAGTGCAGTCTATATAGTATTGTTGTGGAAATTTTATGAAGATTTATTTTAATATGTATTGTCATAAGTGTCTCCCAGTGTTGGTTCTCTCGCAGCCCGCTCTAAAGAGCTGACTGTGGCAGACTGACGCTGGTTGAGATCCGTTAGGTAGTGGAAAACTTCCTGTTTGGAGAGAGGTATTTTCAGAGTGGGGATATGTCCGCCAACGAAGGGCCCCATGCGCATTGCACAGAACGAACATCTGGAGGGGATGTGTTCGCTCTGCAAACACATTATTGGTTTAGCGGATGTGCGCTCCTGTCACCCCTGTATGCCTGATCAATGTATATGAGGTGCCATGACGTACACCTGCAGATAAGCTCCCATCAGCAGGAATTGTAGTCGTCGTTCATTGATTATTGTATAAATTCATTTATCCTGTGTTGACATTTACATCCTGTGTTGTTACAGCCTTATCTGGTCATATCCTGTGAGGTCACAATCTGTGTAGGAGGCGATTGGCTGTTGGAGCCAGGACCTCCTCTTTGTAATTTCTTTTGTTGTCTTTGAATAAAAGAACCAGTCACCTGCTCGACGGCAGTCATGTTGATGGAGCTGAGAACGTAAGCTATGGTGATGTCCGTCTACTGGGGAAAGGGGGAGACATGGGTAATTTAAGGCTGCATTATACCATTATGGTGGAAGGGCGCTTATTAGCGCAAGAGTATAGTAGAATATCCATGACAGTATATAATACAGTTCAGTATATAGTGCAGTCCGTATAGTGTATATATAATACAGTTCAGAGTATATAGTGCAGTCCGTATAGTATATTGAATACAGTTCAAAGTACAGTATATAGTGCAGTCCATATATTATATATAATACAGTTCAGAGTATATAGTGTAGTCCAAATAGTATATATATATAATAGAGTTCAGTGTATATAGCGCAGTCTGTAGAGTATATAGTGCAGTCAGTATAGTATTTATAATGCAGTGGAGAGTATATAGTGCCATCAGTGTAATATATATAATAAATTAGTTTAATTAAATGAGGGGCGCTAGTACCAACATGAGATACTAAATCAATTAATAGGTTAATTAATTGTATATTCTGAACTGTATAGTAGAGACTAAGAGCTTATTGAAAAAAGGTGTGCAGACACAATATAGATCTACCATGAACTAAGCTAATTAATAACTATTTAAAGTGACAATAGTGAACCACATTTGGTTACTCATACATTACAACCATTATAATGTGAATAATTAAAATTAAAAATTGATTAAAGTGTGTTTATACAAACAATAATAACACCAGACACCTAGCGTGACTCAGTGAGGTATAAATTAATTGTTACCCCAGAGATAATTAGCACACAAAATAGAGCTAACCGAGCTCTATTTAAATTATATAATATAAATATAACAAACCCTGTACCTTGTATCACAATGTGTACAACGAAAGTTAATGATCAAGCACTTGTGCCCAATCTAATATATAAAAAGTGCAAACCAACAAAATTGGCAAATAATCCCAATATCTTGGGTACATCCAAAAAACGTGAAAAATATTATATAAATTTGACAGTGTTAATTGATATAACGCAAAGTTCATATAGTAGTCCTTGCTGTAAAACGCCACAATCACTCCTGTAGATATAGCTTGTGCACCATCACCAGACAAATTCTCGATCCACCCAATGTGAGAACCAGCAGTATTAAATGGCCTCTTACCAAATGGAGTTGATTACTTTGTTTAGAAGCAATCAAATGCGCTTTCACAGGATTGTGCCTGTACACTGAGTGACACACCCTCACTCAAGGGCTCTCTTCCCTCTATCAGACCAGCTCAGATGGAATGGATAGGAAACATATATGGGAATATAAAGAGAGGCGCACCTCATAGCGTAATAACGTTTTTATTTAAAAAATAGCATAAAAAAACACAGCAGCCAATTGCTCACTTACATTTTCCAGTGCCTACCCGGCACTGAGGCTACTTGCGATATGTTAAAAGATTCGATGGAGCAGCGGATCCTTCCCTCGTGGCGTGCGTCTCTAGCGTGCGTTCCACTCACCAGACAACCAGAGCCAATATCACAGGAAGTCCAGCAATAGTGCATCCAAAGATACAAAGTGATCAGGTACCGCCTACCGACGTACGTTTCGTGTTTGTCACGTCTTCAGGGTATAATAAATTGCAGAGTATATAGTGCAGTTAGTGTAGTATATATAATACAGTGCAGTGTATATAGTGCAGTGCAGAGTATGTAATACAGCGTATTGAAGTGGTTAAGGGGAACCCTATGACAGAATTAAGAAAAAAAAATGGTGTGGGGTCCCCCCAAAATCCATACCAGGCCCTTATCCGAGCAACCAGGAAAGGGGGGATGAGTGTGCGCCCCCCCCCCCTGAACCTACCACTAGGTTCTAGGCTGCTTGCCCTCAACATGGAGAGGGTGCTTTTATGGCGCCCCCCCAAAGCACCTTGTCCCCATGTTGATGGGGACAAGAGCCTCTTCCCGACAACCCTGGCCAGTGGTTGTCGGGGTCTGTGGGTGGGGGGCTTATCGTAATCTGGAAGCCCCCTTTAACAAGGGGACCCCCAGATCCCCGCCCAATTTGAATGAGTAATGGGTACATTTTACCCCTACCCATTCACCAAAAATGTAAAAAACTGTCTGGGTTGTCGGGAAAAGGGTCTTGTCCCCATATTGAGGGCATTTGGCCTGATATGGTTCAGGAGGGGGGCGCTCGCTCGTCCCCCCTCCCATCCTGGCTGCATGCTCAAATAAGGGTCTGGCATAGATTTTGGGGAGGGGCCTACGCCAATTGTTTTTTAAATTTTCGCATGGAGTTCCCCTTAAAATCCATACCAGCCTGAAGGGCTGAAATGTCATTATTGCTGCAGCACTGTTCTACACATCGCACACAGGCACGATATTTAAAGGAATATTTCATTTTTATTGTTTCACTTTAAGCATTATTAAAATCACTGCTCCTGAAACAACAATCGTTTTAAACACTTTTTTTGCATTGATACATGTCCCCTGGGGCAGTACCCGTGTCCCCATATACGGTTTATGGCAATGAACATATAAACCTTTAACCACTTCAATAACCGGGTCATAGTCAAATGACACCCACAGTTGACGTCCTCTGTATTCGGCCGCTCCTGCGGGGGCCCGCAGCGCAGCTCTCTTTTGGAGAACTGATGCCCAAAACTAAACTGCATATTCCAGATGAGGTCTTACTAATGATTTGTACAGGGGCAAAATTATATCTCTCTCTGGAGTCCATACCTCTGTACCACCCTTTACCTTAGGTAGGTTGCTAGAGTAGTGTGTTTTGGTTACAGCCAGTGCAGGTAAATTGAGGCAGGCCTAGCTGTGAGCTAGGCCTGTTTGTATTGGATCTGGGGGTTGGGGAGTGGTTTAGTAGAGCAGCAGGTGACTGACATGTACTTCATCTCTCTGGTGCCTCCTCTGTTTCCAGAGGGTTCTGGAAAAGAGGCAGGCAGAGGATGGGAGTGGCATGGAGTGTATCTGGGAGCCCTGACCAATCCCCAACTAGGATTGGCAGGGGGCAGGCCTCCTATATATATGTTGTGGGAGGAGTTGTTGGGTGGAAGAACTGAGTGATGGAGTGTTAGACTGTCGTGGCCCTCGAATAAACCCCCTTTCTGGAGCTTGGGAGCTGGGAGGGAGCCTCTCTTTACATGGTCATTGAGAGGTGTCCTGGAACAGGAGCAGGAGGAGGACAGTGGGGAGCACTGCCGGGCAAGTCGTTCAGGAGGGATCCATTACGGGGTCGGTGAGTAAGAAGCACAGTGAGAAGCTCTGGGAGAGACATGCCAGGACTGAATGTGAAGCCAGAGGGAGAGACTGTTGTGTCACTCAAGTTGCTGCAGTCAAGAGGGTTGGCAGGATTTGCACAGACTTTCTGGGATCAGTAGTCCACCAAGTTTCAGTTAACACAAATGTCCTTTTTCATCGCTATTGGTTGCTACATCCTAGGGGACTGCAGACCCCTGCCAGCAAATGGCTATTATTGATCTGTTGGGACTTATTCAGAGTGAGGCCTAACCATGTGCTAACGGTAACAGGAATCTAGGATTGCGCAGTAGAGAAATCAAAGTGATCTCAAGTAGTGTGCCGGAGGAGTGTGGAGCTTTAGAGACTGTCCCTATAGATTCAACCATCTTTGTTCAAACGAGCAAGATTTGTTTTTTGGGCATTGTAGTCCAGGGCTTACTACGCATGCACCAATGGCGCGTTGCCGCAAGAGGAAATCCATGCCAACTAAGCATGCGCCAAAGACACCTCAGGGCGCCAACCCCCACCTGCGCAGAAGACTTGATGGAAAAGGGCAGGAAAATGCCCAGGACATGCACAGGAAGTGACATCAACCTGATAGAAAAAGGCGGGAAAATCCCCAGTGACCTCAAACTTCCCAATATAAACCCAGCCCATACACTGGCAAATTGCTGGATTATCTTCAGTCCCCCCTTGTTCCTCCCCTAGTGTGTGATCTGTTTGAACCTGTTGTGACCTGAAAACCTGTTTGACTACTCTTGATTGCTGCTTGCCTTTGACCTCGGATTTGTACCTTAACCATTCTACTTCTTTGCCCCTTTTGTACTCAGCTGCCAGATTGGAACCACCACTGGCTTTGATCTCAACCATTCTTCTTCTGATTAATCCTTTTATGCTTCGTTGCCCAACTGGACTTGACCTTGGCTTGGATCCCGGACAAAGGCTTGCACGGTGCTCAGCAGCCTTGGCACCCCTGCCACTCGGTGTCCCCACCAAGTCTCTGTCTTCATCACCAGAGGCTTTAAGGACCCGAGGTGCAAGGGAGGCCTCCCCACTACTTCAGTCTCACATCAGGTACGTGGCCCTCGTGACAGAATAATCCAGCCATGTCTGTGACTGAGGGGAGTGCTTCCGCTTTTGAGGCCCTGTGCCAAGAAGTGGCCTCTGTGTCTCAGGCCCTGACGTCCATACAAGAGGGGTATTTTCAACTGGAAGGTCGGCTGACTGCAATGGCCAATCCCTCAGTTCTGAGCCCTGCAGAACCACCTGTTATGGCTATGGAGCAGCCCATCTCTACTCCAGCCCCTGAACCATGGGTTCCTATGCTGGAACGCTTTTCAGGGGTTCGCCACAAGTTCCGGGCTTTCAGAAACGCCTCTCGGCTATACTTTACCTTACAGCCTAGGAGCTTCTCTTCAGAGGATACACAGGTCAGGTTCATAGTAGCCTTACTTACAGAAGAACCTCAAGCATGGGCTCATCAACTATTGGAAAGGGAGAGTCCTATACTGCACTCGCTGTCTTCTTTCTTCGATGCCATGGCAATCCTCTATGATGGCCCACAACGAACCACCATGGCTGAAACAGTGTTGACCTCTCTACAACAGGGGAAACACCCTGTTGAGGACTACATAACGGAATTCCGCAAGTGGGCTGCAGACACTGCATGGAACGTTGCTGCCTTGCGCCATCAGTTTCGCATGGGCCTATCCGAGCCCCTCAAAGACGAATTAGCAAGAGTGGGGCTCCAATTCAGTTGGCTATCCAACTTGATTGCAGACTCAGAGAACATCGCAGGGAACGATCCGGTATGGCCCGTCCCACATGGATGCTCCCACCAGTACCCATGGCTCCACACCTGAGACCCACACATCAACCCCAATTCATGACGCAGAACCGATGCAACTCAGCTTAGTTTGTGCACCCCTCACACCCGAAGAGCGACAACGCCGTTGCTTGAACAATCTATGCCTGTATTGTGGTGGAGCTTTCTTCAGGGATGTCCCATTAGGCCGAGTAAGTGGATCAAACCCCCATCTGTTTCACCGTACGTTGTTAGATCTTCACATCTCACTCTCTGCCTCTCTTTGCAGATACCAGGAAGGATAATGCGAGTAGCAGCCATTATTGACTCTGGGGCTTGCAGCTGCTTTGACATCCACTTCTCCAAAAAGTATGGAATCCCACTATGCAAGAAGCCCCAGCCATTTACCGTTCATCTGTCAGATGGCTCCACACCAACCTCGGATCCCATAACCCATGAGACCACCCTAATATTGGCCACCACCGAAGCAGACCATCGGGAATATCTTCGGCTGGATGTGATTTATTCCCCCATTTTTCCGGTTATTTTGGGGTTACCGTGGCTTTGACAGCACCAGCCACAGATTGATTGGTCCACTGAAGTTGTGTCTTTCGGCTCACCCTATTGCTTACACCACAACGTTGCCTGTTTGATGGTTCAACCCCTTTCCACAGATGACAACACTCTTCTCCCCCAGGTTTACAGAGACTGCCTGTCAGACTGCTACGTACCTGACTGGTGAGTCCGCTTGGGCAGAGGGTGGTCTCCCTTATGTATCCGACTCGCGGCCCCTGGTAGAGAGGACAGGAAGCACAGGAGTACGGAATGGTATGAGAGCCTAGTAATGAGGATCCTGATGCTGGAAGTAGGGGATCTTCAGACAGCAAGATGGTAGACAGTAACACAGGCAATAGGTGCTGAGCAGGAGCAGAGCAGGCAAGTCCGGGTTCAGGCCGGGTTCAGCAATGGGCGGGCAGCGAGGTACAGAGGAATAGGCAGGAGTGAAGTCAAACAGGCCGAGGTCAGGTGCATGCAGAAATCCAGGGAGTCCGAGAGGCAAGCCGAGTCGTCAGAGATCAGAACACAAGGTCACGGGAAGCTGATGATCAGGCAGCACCGAGCAAAGGGTGCTGCAGAACTAAATAGACTGGTCAGCGCCAAACAGTGTGGGTGTGCACAGGCGCCCATAGAAGCAGGCGGACATATGCCCATAGGAATGTGCGCGCATTTGCGCACCGGCACGCACATCAGGGCCAGCCGGCTGAGGCACACAAGTGCCCACAGGAACGTGTATACCCTCGCACATGGGAACACGTGCACCGGTGCACGACAGATCGGCCAGCAAGTCGTCCAGCCAGGTAATCTCTCTGACAGTGCCCCCTCCTCAAGGGCAGACTCCGGATGACCAGTTGAGCCAATTTGGAGGCACGCGAGTTCTTGAATGCTTGTAAAAGTTCTCTGGCGTGTAGGTTACTCTCAGGTTCCCATGAATTGTCTTCGGGACCATTGCACTTAATAAGGAACTGGGTTTGATTGCGTCACCTCCACCCCCAATCCAGAATTGCTTTCACCTCAAATTCCTCCTCGTTGTTGACTATAACAGGCTTAGGAGGGCCGACACTACGGCCAGCAAAGGGATTTGGAGTAACAGGCTTCAGGAGAGTCACATGGAAGACTGGGTGAACTTTCAGGGAAGCAGGCAGGTCAAGTTCGTAGGTGACGTCATTCATTTTTCTTTTCACTGAAAAGGGACCCAAGAACTTAGGACCCAGTTTTTTAGAGGGACAAGCCATTTTTAAATTGGCCGTAGACAACCACACCTGGTTGCCGGGTTCCAAGACAAGCTCCCCATGCCTCTTTCTATCGAATATCTTTTTATAGTACTCCTGGGATTTGGCCATGGTTTCCTGCAGCAATTTGTTGTTGGAAGAAAAAGACGTCCAAGGTTTCAGAAGCTGCAGGCATTCAGGTATTGATCTGGGTAAGAAGGACAGATGGAAGCCATAATTGGCGAAGAATGGCGTCTAATTGATGGATGAGTGCAAAGAATTGTTGTACGAGAACTCAGCAACAGAGAGCAGGGAGGCCCAGTCATTCTGAGAGAAAGTGGAGAAACAACAGAGGTATTGCTCCAAAGTCTGGTTGGTCCGCTCCATTTGACTAAAGATGGTACGCTGAAGAGAATGCCAATTCAAATTTCTAGGGAACCACAGAGGGCTTTTCAGAACCTAGAGGTTAACTGGACACCTCGATCTGACACAATATTCGTTGGGACTCCATGCAATCTTATAATTTCTTTAATGAAGATTTTTGCTGTCTCCATGGCTGAGGGAGTGCCCTTCATGGGCAGGAAGTGTGCCATCTTTGACAACCTGTCTACCATGACAAAGATGGAGGAAAAGCCTTCTGATGGGGGGAGTTCAATGATAAAATCCAACAAAATCATACTCCACGGTCTTTCTGGGACCGGTAAAGGTTTTAATAGACCCCAGGCTCTCGTCCTACTGGGTTTGCTTCGGGCACAAGTACTGCATGAATCAACATAGTCCTTGCAATCTTTAGTCAGGTGAGGCCACCAGAAGGTACATTGTACCAGGTCAGTCGTCTTTAATGCCTCGAAGTGTCCGGCCAACTTATGATTGTGACAAAGCTCTAGTACGTGTACTCTTAGGTCCTCCGGGACCACAATCTTCCCCTTGTGCCAGAACAAGCCGTCCTTAGTGTAAACCTCATTAGACGGAGTCATTCCAATAGAGGCCTGTTTAATCTGGGATATGAGATCCCCTTGAAGGAGCAGGAAGTTCCCAGAGGGAAGAATGGTATCTGGAGGTAAGGATTCCTCAGTGTCAAGGAACATACGGGAGAGAGCATCAGGTTTGACATTTTTGGAGCCGGGTCTGTAAGTTATATGGAACTGGAATCGAGAAAAGAAAAGTGCCCATCTGGCCTGCCAGGGTTTTAGTCTCTTGGCTGTTCTCAGGTACTCCAAGTTTTTATGGTCAGTGTACACCAAAACAGGATGTGCAACACCCTCTAGTAGATAACGCCACTCCTCCAACGCCACTTTGATGGCCAGAACTTCTCGATCTCCCACATTGTAATTTCTTTCCGATGATGAAAGTTTACGAGAGAAAAATCCCACTGGGTAAAGGAGGGCCTTGGCACCCTGCCATTGGGAGAGTACTGCTCCAACCGCAATCTTGGATGCGTCGACTTTCAGTATGAAGGGTAAAGCTGGATTTGGGTGTTTAAGAATGGTAGCCGAGGTAAATAGTTCTTTAAGTTTTTCAAAGGCCGACTGCGCCTTAGGAGTCCAGCAGAATCGGGTCCCTTGTTTGGTTAGCTCGGTAATGGGGGCGATTATGGAGGAGAACCCTCTGATGAACTTTCTATAGAAATTGGCAAAGCCAATAAAGCGCTGTACCCCTTTCTTGTCTGCGGGTGCAGGCCAGTCCAAGATGGCAGATACTTCCTGGGAGTCCATCCTGATGCCTTCAGCCGAGATGGCTAAGCCCAAGAATTGCACACACTGGATTTCAAATTTGCATTTCTCAGGTTTCGCATAAAGCCCATGTTGTTTAAGACGAGTAAGTACATTCCGGACATGCCTGCGGTGATCGGCCAGTGAGGCGGAAATAGGATTTCATCCAAGTAGACGATGATATCCAGGTCCAAGTAGTCGTGGAAAATTTAATTGACAAAGTGCTGGAATGTCGCTGGGGCATTGCACAGGCCAAAAGGCATAAAAAGGGACTCGTAGTGCCTGAATTGAGTACGAAAGGCCACCTTCCATTCATCCCCTTTCCGGATGCGGATTAAATTGTAAGCTCTGCGGAAATGCAACTTTGTGAAGATTGTTGCAGTTCCCAGCCTTTGAAAGAGTTCAGGTACCAGTGGTAGTGGGTATCTCATCTATATAGTTCTTTAAGGTGCCCAACTCCTGCTCAGTTAACGGGAAGATTCTTCCGAAGGGGACTTCTGTTCTGGGTGAGAGTTCTATCGGGCAGTCAACTGGCCTATGTGGAGGTAGAGTCTCTGCTCCCTCCTTGCTAAGTACATCCAGAAAATCCAGGTAAGGTTCAGGAATAGATTAGCGTAACGCGGTGTCTGAATCCATACAGAGATGCTGAGACATCTTGCAAGATGTTCCACATAGACAGTGCTGACGGCAATATTCAGAGAGAAACTGGATTTCACCCGTGGCCCAGTCAATACTGGGGTTGTGGACCTGCAACCAGGGCATTCCCAATATGGATTGGGAAAAGGGGAGACAAAATGGCATCTAAACATAGAATCTCCTGATGATGGGAACCTATGGTGGCCAACAAGGGAACTGTCTCTTGGGTGACTGGACCAGAACTGAGCATGGAACCATCCGCCAAGTGTACTGCAAGGCCCCGGACCTTGGGTTGAAGAGGAATGCCATGGTTGGTAGCAAAGACTCGGTCGATGAAGCAGCTACATGCTCCAGAATCAACGATGACTGACACTGGGATAGTCCTTCCACAAAGCTGCAAAACAAAGCTGCAAAACAACAGCAAGAGCCAGGTGAGTACCAGTTTTAGGCAAGATGGGTGCACACAAGGAAGAAAGAGGCAGGCACTTGCGTGTCTTGTTGGGACAGGCTCTCGCATAATGTCCGGGTACAAGCACAGGTTGTGGGTACGTCTGCGCATCTTTTGTTCCGGAGTAAGGGAAGGACGGAGCAGGCCGAGCTGCATGGGTTCTGGGACTTCTGAAACCGGAGTTGAAGAGGTGGACTGGGCACCCAAGAAGCATCCAGATAGGGGGGAGTGACCAGAAGACCTTTCAGAACGTCTCTCCCTTAGGCGGCGGTCGATTTAGATAGAGAGATTGATGAGCGCATCCAGGGTCTAAGGTACTCCAACACGTGCTAGCTCATCTTTAAGGGGATCGGATAACCCCATGCAAAATTGATGACGCAGGGCAGCGTCATTCCACTCTGTATCAGAGCTCCAGCGTCTAAATTCAACTGCATAATCTTCGGCAGCTCTGCGACCTTGTTGCGCACTTCCTGGACATCTTCGACAAGAAGGGCGCTGAATCCCTGCCGCCTCACTGGCCGTACGATTGGCCCATTGAGCTTCTTCCTGGTTCTGTAACTCTCTGAGCCTGAATTAGAAGTCCTCCGAAAATACATTGATGACAATCTTAGGAAAGGGTTCATCCGGCCCTCTACCTCTCCTGCTGGTTCTGAACTCTTCTTTGTGGAAAACAAGGACCATTCTTTAAGACCATGTATCGACTACAGAGAATTAAACATTATCACAATCAAGAATCGATACCCGTTGCCTCTAGTCCTTGAGCTCATTTAGACGCTCTGCACCGCTAAGGTCTTCTCAAAATTGGACCTACGGGGGGTCTACAATTTAATACGGATAAGAGAGGGCGATGAATGGAAAACGGCCTTTCGTACTAGGTTTGACCATTTTGAGTATTTAGTCATGCCATTTGGGCTGTGTAATGCCCCAACAACTTTCCAACACTTGGAAAACGACATCTTTTGGGATTTTCTTGACCTCTTTATGATAGTGTACTTAGATGACATCCTTGTTTTTTCACCTTCCCTCAGGGTACATCACATCCACATGCGAAAAGTCCCTTTTTCGCTTCCGAGCCAATAAAAATGTGAGTTTGAGAAAAATACCATACAATTCCTTGGCCTCATTATTTCGACTTTTGGCATCTCCATGGACCCCCAGAATGTAACTGCAGTTCTTGAATGGCCAGTACCTTTGGAGCGTAAGAGCGTCCAGAGGTTTGTGGGATTCGCCAATTTTTTATAGAAGATTAATCAAAGGCTTCTCCTCAATAATTTCACCTATCAACTCACCAAGCAAAACTGGCATTTTCTGTGGTCCCCCTCAGCACAAACAGCTTTTGACACACTCAAGAAGCATTTCACCTCTGCCCCGATCCTTCGTCATCACGACCCAGCCCTGCCTTACATTTTGGAGGTCGATGCTTCAGAGATTGCGGTTGAGGCAGTTCTTTCTCAGCGCCATGAAACCACAGCCATCTTGCATCCTGTTGCCTTCTTTTCCAGGAAGTTGTCCCCAGCCGAAAGGAACTATGATGTAGGGGACCGGAAACTCCTTGCTATTAAACTGGCCCTGGAAGAATGGCGATATCTATTGGATGGAGTCTCGCACCCTATACTTGTCTACACTGATCATAGGAATTTTGGATAACCTCCATACAGCTCAACGTCTCAGACCTAGACAGGCCAGATGGGCTCTCTTCTTCACCCGATTTCAAATGCATATCACGTGCCGCCCGGGATTCAAGAATTGTAAACCTGATGCTCTATCCTGCATGTATCCCACATCAGATAACTCGCCAACAACAGACGCGATGCTCTCTGCCTATAGTTTCTTCCTACTTACGGATGACCTCTTGTCCAGGATAAAACTGACCTCCTCTCTAGACCAACTGCCCTCAGGAGAACATCTGCAAATAAAGAACAGACTTTTCTTCCACGACCATGCTGTGTTTGTGCCCCTTCAACTGAGAGCTCCTGTGCTCAAACTCTGCCATCACAACAAGTTAGCAGGGCATTTCGGGGTGACCAAAATCACTGATCTGCTTTTACGAACCTTTTGGTGGCCTACCCTCAAGGCAGACTGCCACGCTTACGCCAATTCCTGCCTGGTATGCAATCACAACAAAACGGGAAAATAATAAATTATGGGGTCTCCTACACCCCACTGCCTGTTCCCTCCAGACCCTGGGAACAGATTAGAAAAATGGCTCATTTTATTCCTATGATTGGCACTCCTTCCGCCCCAGAAACAGCTCAGGCTTTTTTCAAGGAGATTATACACCTCCATGGGGTCCCTAGCAATATTCTATCAGATTGTGGTGTCCAATTCACCTCTAAATTCTGGAAGAAGCTCTGTCTTGCTCTAGACATCGAGAACCACTACTCTTCGGCCTACCACCCTCAGACCAATGGACAAACGGAATGCACAAACCAAGCTCTTGAACAGTACCTTCGTTGCTTCTCCACCTTTGTCCAAGACAATTGGGCGTCCCTACTTCCTTGTGCAGAATTTGTGTACAATGCAATATATTCAACAACTAAGCAATCACCGTTCTACACCAACCGGGGGTACCACCCTTCTTTTTCTCCTGTCCTACACACTTCTGCTTCGGTCCTGGCTGTCTGGAACAGAGTGGGGATTCTACACAACTTGGAGCTCCTAAAGGATACCATGGCCCAGGCACAGCTGGATTACAAGATCATCTATGATAGAAGGCGGTGGGGGGACCTGGATCTTAAACTGGGAGATAAGGTTTGGCTGTCTACCAGGCATTTAAAGTTGGCCTGTCCCTCCAAGAAATTGGGCCCTAAGTTCATTGGGCCATTCCCTGTCCTGTCCCGAATCAACCCTGTTGTCTACAAACTCAAACTGCCCTCAACTTACCTGATCCACCCTGTCTTCCATGCCTCCCTGCTGAAGCCCGTGGCCCGAATCTCTTTGGGGAACATGGGGCCCATCCTCTGCCTCCCTCTATAATTAAAGGGATTGAGGAGTACGAGGTGGAGGCCAGCCTGGACTGCCATAGAAGGGGCCGCGGACGCCAATTTCTGGTACCGTGGAGGGGTTACGGCCCTGAAGAGAATTCCTGGGAACCCGAGTCGCATATCCATGCTCCAGCTCTTCTCCGGCAGTTCTGTCTATGAGCTTTATCCCAGACGGCATTGCCGCAAGAGGAAATACGTGCCAACTGAGCATGCGCCAAAGACGCCTCAGGAAGTCAACCCGCACCTGCGCAGAAGACTTGATGGAAAAGGGCAGAAAAATGCCCAGGACATGCACAGGAAGTGACCTCAACCTGATGAAAAAAGACTGGAAAATACCCAGGAGGCATGCAGGAAGTGACATCAACCTGATGGAAAAGGGCGGCAAAAATACCCAGGAGGCGCACAGGAAGTGACCTCGAACTTCCCTATATAAGCCCAGCCCAGACACTGGCAAATTGCTGGATTATCTTCTGTCCTAGTGTGTGATGTGTCTGAACCTGTTGTGACCTGGAAACCTGTTTTGACTACTCTTGATTGACCTCAGATTTGTACCTTAACCATTCTACTTCTTTGCCCCTTTTGTACTCAGCTGCCAGATTGGAACCGACCCTGGCTTGGATCTCGACCATTATTCTTCTGATTAACCCTTTTATGCTTTGTTGCCCAACTGGACTTGACCTCGGCTCGGATCCCGGACAAAGGCTTGCATGGTCTTACGCACCCTTGGCACCCCTGCCACTCAGTGTCCCCACCAAGTCTCTGTCTCCATCTCCAGAGGCTTTAAAGGTCCCAAGGTGCAAGGGAGGCCTCTCCACCACTTCGGTCTCACCTCTAATATGTAGCCCTCATGACAGGCATCCCATGTGCCTTTTCCCCATCCGAGTTTAATCCCCTAAATAAAATAACAAAAAAAAACAAGCTAAAGGACTGTTCATTGACTGGAAAAGTGTGTCCGAAGTGAATGCCTGGCCAAGCAGGGTGACACGTGGAACTACTACACACATCAACCCCACGGGGGCACCGCTACACCTCTCTTAATACAAGAAAGGTTTGCTCGCTTTGGAAACCACAGCTTGGCATTGCATGTAATTATTGAGCTTATGATCTACCAAAACCCTTCTCCATTATGGATTCCCCCAGTTGTACTCCCCCTAGTATGTATGATGAATGCATGTTCTTAGCCCCCAAGTGCATAACTTTACATTTATCAACATTAAACCTCATTTGCCACTTAGTTGCCCAATTAGACAGTGCATTGAGGTTGCCTTGTAAATTGGAGACATCCTGTAAGGACGTTATTCCACTGCATAGCTTAGTGTCATGTGCAAAGACAGAAATTTTACTTTTAATCCCAGACCCTATATCATTTATAAAAGTAAGGGTCCCAACACTGAACCTTGGGGTACACCACTGATAACCTTAGACCATTCAGAGTAATGCCCCGTACACACGGTCATAAATTCCGACCACATAATCTGTCTGATTTTTTCTGATGGATATTGTCCGACACTGGTGTTGCATACACACGGTCGGACAAAGTTCGATCAAAATCCAATCATTCTGAACGTGGTGACGTTCGTTGCGTACGATGGGACTACGTAGAGGCTAGTAGCCAATAGCTTTGGTCTTGTAATGTGATCTGAGCATGCATGGCACTTTGTCCGTCGGAATTCGCCACACACAGTCGAAAAAAGTCCGATAGGACTTTGTTGTCGGAAAATTTGAGAGCAGGATCTCAAACTTTTTCCTTCGGAAATTCCGACGGAAAAAGTCAGATGGAGCCCACACACGGTCGGAATTTCCGACAACATGGTCCGATAGGACATTTTCCGTCGGAAAATCCGACCGTGTGTACGGGGCATTGGAGTAATTAACAACTACTCTCTGAAGCCTGTCTTTTAGCCAGTTTTCTATCATTTACAAATTGATCTTTTCAAGCCCGTAGACTTTACTTTACACATGAGCCGTGCGTGTCAACTGTCAAAAGCTTTTGAAAAATCCAAGTATACCACGTCCACAGCCACCCCTCTGTCCAAGGTTTTACTTACCTCCTCATAAAAAGACTACTGTCTTTCATGAGTTCATGCTGTCTGTTGCTTAAAATATTTTTTCCAGCAAGAACTTGTCTATGTGGTCTTTTATTAAACTCTCCAGTATCTTCCCAACTATAGAAGTTAAACTAACAGGTCAATAGTTACTTGGCAAAGACTTTGATCCCTTTTTAAATATGGGCACCACATTGGCCCTGCGCCAATCCAGTGGAACCATTCCAGTCATTAACGAGTCCCTAAATATTAGAAACAATGGCATTGAAATGACAGAGCTCAATTCTTTTAGGATCCTTGGGTGGATGCTATCTGGTCCAGGTGCTTTATCCACCTTTATTCTGTCTAAATATTTCTGGACCATATCCCTTTTTAGCCATTGTGGATCATTTGGGGCTGTGTCACTACCACTCCCATTATGGACATGAGCTCCCCCATGCTCCTTTGTATACACAGAGCTGAAGAAAAGTATTTAATAAATTAGCCTTCTCTTTGTCCCCAGTCACCCACTTTAGATTATTTTGTTAATGGCCTACATGCTCAGACCTGACTTTTTTACTATTAAAGTGGAAGTAAACCCCCCTATCGTTTTCAGCCAAGGAAGCTGCCATCTTTGCCTCTGTTTAATCTTCAACTGCCACAGTGCTGCACATGTGATCCGTTATAACACCAGCCATTGGATCGTTTGACTGTTTGGTTGAGAGCACAGCCAATGTGCAGTTAGCATTCACGGCATGCCTTTTTTTTTTAGACTGTTAAATCGATGGGTTTACTTCCGCTTTAATATATTTGAAGAATTTTTTGGGGTTTGTCTAACTATCTTTTGCAATCTGTCGTTCGTTTTGGATTTTTGCGTCCTTGATTTCCTTTTTACATATTCTGTTATATTCTTTGTAACATTTAAACGATGATAGCGTTCCCTCAATTTTATGATTTTTAAAAGCTCTTTTTTTTTATTATTTATAGCCATTTTAACTTTGACTGTGAGCCACATAGATTTTATTTCTAGGCTTTTAACCACTTCACAACCGGCCCATAGCCGAAAAACGGCTACAGGGCGGTTGCTTAACTCATATGACGTCCTCACAGAATTCCCCTCTTGCGCGCCCCCTGGGGCCGCGCACTCGAGAACATCCATGATCGCCGGGTCCAGAGGCTCATTGCGGCCGTTTACCACGTGATCGCTCTGTCAAATGACGGAGCAATCACATGTAAGCAAACCGGCGTCATTTGATGACGCAGGTTGTTCTCCTCTCTCTGTACAGATCGGTACAGTGTGAGAGGAGAGGGGGAGGGATCGGTGGCAGCAGTGCTGTGGGCGGGATCTGTAGTGCCCACAGCCTGCCCTGCAGTCACCACCGATCCATCCATCCATGCTCAGCCATCCCTCCATACCCTGCAATACACAGCAATAGCCTGCAGTGTATTGCTGGGTATTGCAGGGTATGGAGGGATGGCTGAGCATGGATGGATGGATACCCAGCAGTACCCTGCGATACTCTGCCATACCCTGCGATACTCTGCCATACCCTGCGATACCCAGCAATACTCTGCCATACTCTGCGATACCCTGCCATTCCCTGCCATATTCTGCAATACCCTGCGATACTCTGCCATACCCTGCCATACTCTGCCATACCCTGCGATACTCTGCCATACCCTGCGATACTCTGCCATACCCTGCGATACTCTGCCATACCCTGCGATACCATGCAATACCATGCGATACTATGCAATACCCTGTGATACTCTGCCATACCCTGCCATACCCAGCGATACTCTGCCATACCCAGCGATACTCTGCCATACCCAGCGATACTCGGCCATACCCAGCGATACTCGGCCATACCCTGCGATACTCTGCCATACCCTGCGATACTCTGCCATACCCTGCGATACTCTGCAATACTCTGCCATACCCAGCGATACTCTGCCATACCCAGCCATACTCTGCCATACCCAGCCATACTCTGCCATACCCAGCCATACTCTGCCATACCCAGCCATACTCTGCGATACTCTGCCATACCCTGCGATACTCTGCCATACCCTGCGATACTCTGCCATACTCTGCCATACTCTGCCATACTCTGCCATACCCTGCCATACCCTGCAATACTCTGCAATACCATGCAATACCCTGCAATACCCTGCGATATTCTCCGATACCATGCGATAGCCTGCGATACCATGCAATGCTCGCTACGATCGAAGCCAGGATCGTTTTTTTTTTTTTTTTCAGGCTTTCCAGCCTAGAGGTGAGATGTGGGGTCTTATTGACCCCATATCTCACTGTAAAGAGGACCTGTAATGCCATATTCCTATTACAAGGGATGTTTACATTCCTTGTAATAGGAATAAAAGTGATCAAAAAAAATTTTTGGGGGAAAAAAAGTGTCAAAACTAAAATAAATAAAGTAAAATGAACAATAAAAAAAAATAAAAAAATTTAAAGCGCCCCTGTCCCCGTGTGCTCGCATGCAGAAGCGAACGCATACGCAAGTCCCGCCACATATGAAAACGGTGTTCAAACCACACATGTGAGGTATCGCTGCGAACGTTGGAGCGAGAACAATAATTTTGGCCCTAGACCTCCTCTGTAACTCAAAACATGTAACCAGTAAAAAAATTTAAAGCGCCGCCTATGGGGATTTTTAAGTAGCGAAGTTTGGCGCCATTCCACGGGCGTCTGCAATTTTGAAGGGTGACATGCTTGGTATCTATTTACTCGGCGTAACTTCATCTTTCACATTATGCAAAAACATTGGGCTAAATTTACAGTTTTGTTTTTTGTAAAGCACAAAACTTTTTTTCCCCCAAAAAAACGCGTTCGAAAAATTGCTGCGCAAGTACCGTGCTAGATAAAAAGTTGCAACGACCGCCATTGTATTCTCTAGGGTCTTTGCTAAAAAAAATATATAATGTTTTGGGGTTCTATGTAATTTTCTAGCAAATAAATTATGATTTTTACATGTAGGAGAGAAATGTCAGAGTTGTCCTGGGTGCTCCAGAACACCTGATGGTGCTCCCTGCATGTTGGGCCTCTGTATGTGGCCACGCTGTGTAAAAGTCTCATACATGTGGTATCGCCGTACTCAGGAGTAATAGCAGAATGTGTTTTGGGGTGTAATTTGTGGTATGCATATGCTGTGTGTGAGAAATAACCTGCTAATATGACAATTTTGTGAAAAAAAAAAAAAAGAAAAAAAAATCTTGATTTTGCAAAGAATTGTGGGAAAAAATTACAACTTCAAAAAACTCACCATGCCTCTTTCCAAATACCTTGGAATGTCTTCTTTCCAAAAAGGGGTCATTTGGGGGGTATTTGTACTTTTCTGGCATGTTAGGGTCTCAAGAAATGAGATAGGCCGTCGGTACTTCAGGTGTGATCAATTTTCAGATATTGGCACCATAGCTTGTGGACTCTATAACTTTCACAAAGACCAAATAATATACCCCAATTTGTACTTATTTTTACCAAGGATATGTAGCAGTATAAATTTTGGCCAAAATTTATCAAGAAAAATGACAAAATTTGCTAAATTTTATAACAGAAACGAAGAAAAATTCATTTTTTTACCGAATTTTCAGTCTTTTTTCTTTTATAGCGCAAAAAAATAAAAAACCCAACGGTGATTAAATACCACCAAAAGAAAGCTCTATTTGTGTGAAAAAAAGGACAAAAATTTCATATGGGTACGGTGTTGTATGACTGAGTAATTGTCATTCAAAATGTGAGAGCACCGAAAGCTGAAAATTGGTCTGGTTATTAAGGGTGTTTAAGTGCCCAGTGGTCAAGTGGTTAAACTTATTGCCCATGGGAATATACTTTGCAGTGAGTTTACATACAGTCACTTTGAAGAATTCCAGTTTCTGTACTATGTCCATTGATGCCAATATTCCCTCCCAGTCTAAATGCTGGAGAGCAGCCCTGATCCTTGGAATATTTGCTCTCTTAAAGTTAAGTGTTTTTATTTTACCCCGTATGAGTTTGTTGCTTATAGCCAACATTAAATGAAATCATGTTATGGTCACTGCTACCCAGATGCTCTTTTATATGAATATTGTTAATAAGCTCTGCATGGTTTGCGATTGCCAGGTCCAGCAGAGCTTCATTCCTAGTCGGGGCCTTAATAAACTGGACCATAAAATTGTCTTGTAATAGGTTTATACATTTTTGCCCTTTAACTGCAAGCAGTGCCAATACTCCAGTCAATTTCCAGGTAGTTAAAATCCCCCATTATTATCACTGTCCCAACCCTTGCAGCCCTTACCATCTGTGCAAGGAGTCTCCACCTCCTCACTAACACTGGGAGGTCTATAACAACTTCCAATGACCACATTTGTAGTACGCACACCCATATACAGTTCCACTCATAATGCTTCAGACTCATCACACTCTCCATCAACTATGTCCTTTTTCACACTCACTTTGAGATCACTAGACATGTGCAATTTGTTTAGTACCAAATTTGTTTTTAATGAATTTAGACAAATTCGTTAATTGCGAAATTTCGAATTTCCGAATTTTTCAATTTGCGAAATTTCGAATTTCCAAAAATTAGAAATTTCAGAAATAGGAAAATTAAAAATATTTAGAAATTCGAAAATTAGAAATTAGGAATTCCAATATTCGAAATTCCATAAGTTTTAAAATTCCAAAATTTGGAAATTTAATAAATCCAAAAATAAGAATGAAGATCTGAAAATTCAAAAGAATGAAAATCTGAAAATTCGAAAACACAAAAATCTGAAATAATTAATAATAAATATTAAATTATAGGTATTGGAATTTCCTTTCAAATTTAGCTATTAGTGAATGTAACGAATACGAATTCATCGGAAGTTACGAATTATCTGAAATAACGAATGCTGCATCCAAACGAATGGAACGTAACGATCTAATAATAATAAATAACAATAATAAAACCTTTTTATTATTATTATTTATTATTAATTTGTTCCATTCCATTTGTTTAGATGCGGCATTCGTTATTTCGGATAATTTGTAACTTCAGATAAATTTGTATTCGTTACGTTTACAAACAGCCAAATTTGAAAGGAAATTCCAATACCTATAATTCAATAGTTTTATTAGTTAGATATTATTTTGAATTTTACTGATTTTCTTTCTTTTTTTCTGATTTTTTTCAAATTTTTGAATTTCCAAATTTTTGAATTTTCTAATTTTTGAATTTCCAAATTTTCTAATTCCGAAATTAAAAAAATGTAAAAATTCGGAAATTCAAAAATTTGAAAATCCGAATTTTCGTATTTCCCAATTCCGAATTTTCAGATTTCCAAAAAAACAAATGAAACGAAAACTAACAAATTATTTTCAGTGCACATGTCTAGAGATCACTTCTCACATAGAGACAGACACCACCAATCTGTTGCATATGTTGTTTAATCCATAATAGCATCAGGGGGGGGTTACAATTACAGATTTACCATATTTTAGATTTTTGGGTATTTTGTGACAGTACAGTATATGGATGGAGATTTGGTATGGCCAGTGGTATATGTGTACTTGCATATATATTGTTTTGATACACACTTAAAACAATTATTTCTCATTTCAAACACACACATTGCATGGTGCAAAATCTGGTGCAGCTCTACATAGAAACCAATCAGCTTCCAGGTTTTGTTTCAAAGCTTAATTGCACAAGCTAAAGTGTATGGAGTGAATCAAACAAGGAGAACTGTTTAAAAACCCTTCACTAAGGCTGCATTCACACCTGAGCGTAGCTTTTCAGGCAGAAAATCACGCGAATTGCAGCGTTTTTTGCGGCGTTTTTTACTGTCATCCGCTGCGTTTTGCCACAAATTTTGTGCAGAGCAAAAAGTTAACCAATGTAAAAATAATAAAATGCCCAAATCTGCCCGATTCATGCAACAAAAAAGGGTCCGGAACTTGTTTGAGCTCCAGGCGTAGGGCTTCAGGCGTTTTGGAGTGGACATGTGAACCATCTCCATAGAGAATAATGTATTTTTTCACCTCTAGCGTTTTGTAGCTTCAGGCTTCAGGCGACAAAACGCTCAGGTGTGAATGCAGCCTAATGAAGTGAATTCCTGGTATGGTAACTATGCAGATAATACAATATAAATGTGCAAATGCTGTTGCTAGAATACAGATTGGTGCCAATCCAACCCATGCTTATAATATATTTGCACAGGTATCATACTAGGAATTCACTGCATCAGTAAAGGGTTTAAAAACACCCGAACATCAGAACAGCGCCACATTTACACTCCTTTTTTCTAAAGTTAGAATGTGATTGGCTACAATGCACAGCTGCACCAGATTGTGAGGGCATCTGTTTTAGTAAATCTCTTGCGTGTAATGGAGCTATATAATATACTTATGTGTCAGTTTATTGCTTTTGACCCATGTTACATATACTACTGATTCAGGTACTAAAGCAGTAATAAACCCAAAAACAAAAATTTATTATATTGCAGCTTACCAATTCTTTTTTTTTTTTTTTAAGAAGAAAAATGTTTATTCAAATCTTCACAGTACAAGCAATGCAAATACACAATCAGTCATATTAACATTATTGTATAGATTGACACAGAAAACAGTGTTATTCATATCCATAGGAGAGATGGGGGGGGGGGGGGGGCAAAATCCTTATATTATAGTGGATATTGTGGGTACATATTCCAGCACAATTACCCAAGGAGGTCGAGGGGGGGGAATGGAAGAAGGGGGGCAGCTTACTAATTCTTAAGCTGGATACACACTGGATATACACACTGGATACACAAGTTGGATATACATCTTTCTTTAGATTTTTTTCCTTTAGATTTACCAGCGCTCACACTTTGAATGCCAATTACTCATGCAACACTGTACCCAAACAAAATTATCTTTTTTTTTTTTCATACAAATAGAGCTTTCTTTTGGTGGTATTTAATCACCACTGGGTTTTTTTATTTTTTTGCGACATAAGTGAAAAAAGAGTGAAAATTTAAAAAAAAAAACAACACTTTTTTAGTTTCTATGATAAAATTTTGCAAATAAGTAATTTTTGTTCATAAATTTGGGCCAACATTTATACTGCTACATCTCTTTGGTAAAAATAACCCAAATTAGTGGATATTATTTAGTCTCTTTGAAAGTTATAGAGTCCACAAGCTATAGTGAAATCACTGATCACACCTGATGCACTGACGGCCTATGTCATTTCTTGAGGCTCTGAAATGTCAAGAAAGTACAAATACCCCCCAAATGACCCCTTTTTGAAAAGTAGACAGTCCAAGGTATTTAGTAAGAGGCATGGTGAGTTTTTTTAAGTTGTAATTTTTTCCCACAATTCTTTGGAAAAAGAAGAATTATTTTTTTATTTTTTTTACAAAATTGTCATAACAAGTTATTTCTCACACACAGCATATGCCTACTAGGGATTAGCAGAACACCCCCGGGTTCGGTTCGCACCAGAACCTGCGAACAGACCGAAAGTTCGCACGAACGTTAGAACCCTATTAGTTACAATGGACACGAACGTTCGAAATCTAAAGTGCTAATTATAACGGCCAATATGCCCCAGGGGACATGTATAAATGCAAAAAGAAGTTTTAAAAACTGAAGTTTTTTCGGGAGCAGTCATTTTAATGATGCATAAAGTGAAAAAAAAAAGTGAAATATTCCTTTAAATATGGTACCGGGGGGGGGGGGGGTGTCTAAAGTATGCCTGTGAAGTGGCATGTGTTTCCCGTGTTTAGAACTGTCCCTGCACAAAATGACATTTGTAAAGGAAAAAAAAGAAGCCATTTAAAACTGCTAGCGGCTTTAATGTCATGTCTTGTCCTGGCAATATGGATGAAAATCTTTGAGAAAAATGGCATGGCTAATCCCCCCCCCCCCCCCCCCAGCCCATTACCAGCCCCTTTGGGTCTTGTATGGATATTAAGGGGAACCCCGCACCCAAAATAAAACCCTATACCTACAACCCTATGTACTCTGAACAGCAGTATACAGGCGGTGCAAACAAGACAGGGATTGTAGGTTTGTTCTTAAGTAGAATCTGTTTGTAATTTTGAACAGGTACATTGTTAAGTGTAGCTCCATCCAAAAAAAAAATCTATTTTTAAGCTTTTTGGAGAACATAGGGAAGGGTTATCACCCCTGTAACATTTGTTTTGCTGTCTGTGCACCTGTTCAGAACATTTCACCTCACTTTCCATCCCAATGACCAATGTTTTTGGAAAAGTGTGTTTTTTATTGAAACAAGGATTGGTGATAAAGCATCAGTAGAGAGGAGATACCTTTTTCCCAAATTAAATCTAACAGGATAGCATTTCCCTTCCTAGGGGTAGATTTCCTCTCACTTCCTGTTTTCTCCTTCCGTTTGCAAGTAGGAGTCGTTTTTTTAAGTTGGATGTTTGAAAGTAGGCACCTGCCGTATATACTCTGCAGAAATTTGCCCCATTAGATGTTGGTGTTGCCACAACACTGTAAGCCCTCACAGTTACTCTTGGTGGGCACAGGAATGGGCCCTGCTGTGAATTATTAGATCAAGATTTGTAATTGCATGCACCTGTTGAACAGGGGCAGAAAAATTGGGCTTTTGGTGGTGGTGGTTGTGGTGGTGGACGGGGGGACACGGGAATGGGCCCTGCTGTGAATTATTAGATCAAGATTTGTAATTACACACCCCTGTTAAACAGGAGCTGAAAAATTGTGCCTTAGGCACTGGTGCTGGTGCCACAACACTGCAACCCCTCACAGATACTGTACTTGGAGCACAGCAATCAGACCTGTTGCAAAGCATTGCATAAAAAATTGTAATTACACGCCCCTGTTAAACAGGGGCTGAAAAATTGGGCCTTAGGCACTGGTGCTGGTGCCACAACACTGCAACCCCTCACAGATACTGTACTTGGAGCACAGCAATCAGACCTGTTGCAAAGCATTGCATAAAAAACTGTAATTACACGTCCCTGTTAAACAGGGGCTGAAAAATTGGGCCTTAGCCACTGGTGGTGGCACCCAGAAACAAAAATGTTCTTCCAAGCTATCATCACCAGGATCATTGAGGAGGAGGAGGATAGTCAGTCAACATAACAGGACAGTCACTCAGCATCAGCATAGGCAGTCTTGAAGGGATGTGACATTTCAAAATAAATTATTCTGTTATATCAGCGTCAGGTGCCTGGTAGCTGGTGGTGATCCAAGACTGATTCATCTTTATGAAGGTCAGTCGTTCAACCGAGTCGGTGGATAGGCGCACCCTGTGATCGGTGACAAAGCCTCCAGCAGCACTGAATGTGCGTTCAGAAAGAACGCTGGATGCAGGACAGGCCAGTAGCTCAATTGCATACTGTGCAAGCTCTGGCCAGTAATCCACCCTCAAGACCCAGTAAGCCAGAGGATTTTCTGTGGGAAAGGTGTCCAAGTCTGATCTTGCCCCTAGGTATTCCTGCACCATGTATATCAGACGCTGGCGATGGTTGCAGGAACCGATCATACCTTGGGGCTGCGGACTAAAAAATTGTCTGAACGCATCGGTCAGACGTCCACCTTCCCCACCGCTCCTTCTGCTACTGACCGAAGCCTCAGCAACTCGTCGTCCAGGACCAGGAGTTTGTAACCTCCCAGTCTCTGGGAACGCGTTGCACAGACCTTTCTGCAAGGCCTCCCGGAGATGTCTCATCCTCTGCTCCCTCTGCGACGGCAAGATAAGGTCCGCAACCTTACCCTTGTGTGATGGGTGGGAGAGAAGGAACACTGTCTGGATAAAGGGGGCCTTGAGAGGCAAGGAAGTCCTCCTCTTCCTGCCTCTGTTCTGCCTCAAGTGCCCTGTCCATTATTCCACGCAGCGTATGCTCCAACAGGTGGACAAGAGGTACAGTGTCACTGATGATTGCACTGTCACTGCTCACCATCCACTGGCGTGGGGAAAAAAATCTGAGCTCCCCTGACCATGTCCTGGTGCCATAGTCGCACAGGTACTAATTGATGGCCCTCTGCTGCATGTGCAGTCGCTGCAGCATGGCCAACGTTGAGTTCCACCTGGTGGGTATGTCACATATAAGGCGGTTCTTGGGCAGGTTCAACTCCTTTTTCAGCTCAGCCAGCCGAGCACTGGCATTATATGATTGGCGGAAATGCACACAGACTTTCCTGGCCTGCCTCAGGACATCCTGTAAGCCTGGGTACCTGCCCAAGAACTGCTGCACCACCAGGTTAAGGACGTGAGCCATACAGGGCACATGGGTCAGCTGTCCCTGTCGCAGGGCAGAGAGGAGGTTGGTGCCATTGTCATTCCTGGCTTAAGCTGGCGTGGGGTCAACCACCTCTCGGCCTGCCCCTGCAGAGCTGACAGAACCTCTGCCCCAGTTTGGCTCCTGTCCCTCAAACACACCAGTGCAAGTACGGCATGGCATCTTTTTGCCTGCGTACTTGCGTAGCCCCTTGGACGCCTACGGAGAACCGCTGGTTCCGAGGACAGAGCACTCGAAGAGGCCATGGAGGAAGAAGAAGAGGAGGGGGTGGAGGAGAAAGGTGTGTCACAACCAGTAGTAGCATTTTGGAGGGGTGGTGGCAGAACAACCTCCAACACTACTGCACCTTGTCCTGCATCCTTCCCAGCTGCCAAAAGAGTGACCCAATGGGCAGTGAAAGACAGGTAATGTTCCTGTCCATGCCTGCTGGACCATGAGTCAGCGGTAATATGCACCTTACCGCCATGTCCAGCGAGGCATGGACATTGCCTTCCACATGCCGGTAGACAGCCGGAATCGCCTTCCGTGAGAAAAAGTGGCGTTTGGGAACCTGCCACTGAAGGACCGCACATTGAACAAACTCACGGAAGGGGGCCGAGTCTACCAACTGAAAAGGCAGCAGTTGAAGTTCTAGCAATTTAGCCAAGCTAGCATTCAACCGCTGGGCATGTGGATGGCTCAGAGCCGATCGGCCCTATAGGCACACTATGCAAGCTGCTTAGGGCCCCGCCGCTGTGGGGGGGCCCCCAAGACCCAGCATCCCCCCTGCACCTCTGGCTGGCCGTTTAGAGTGCAGTGAGGAGAGGTGGGAGGTTTGTTTTGGGAGCACTGAAGTGTCAGGTGTGACTGTGTGGCAATGGCAAATGGTTTACAAAGCTCACGGCATCATGGGTCAAGTAGAGGGCCCCTTAGCAGAATTTTGCTTAGGGCCCCAGGGAGGTCAGGATCGGCACTGGGATGGCTGGGAGTAAACTTCTTTCGACGGTCCAGCAGCTGGGGCAGGGAAATTTGCCTGGTACAATCTGAAGGTATAGTGGGGTTGGAGATCCCAGCTGATGAGGAGCAAGGAGAGGTCCGCTTTGTTCTTTGGTGTGGGTCTTTAATGTGTGCGTTTGCCAACGAGCTGCATGGCAGGTCAACATATGTCTGGCCATGCTTGTGGTGCCCAAGCGGCTGATGTTTTGGCCACGCGAGAAACGCTTGAGACATATGTTGCAAATAGAAGTGGTGAGATCTGATGCACTCTTCTCAAAAAAGGCCCACACCAAAGAACTTTTGTAATAACGTGCAGAGGCAGCGCCCTGCACAGGCGGAGCTCTGCGGTGTGATTCAGTTGGTGTGCTGGCCTCAAGCTGGCCCCCGGAGGGCATCTTGCCTCGGAGATGTGCCGCCTCCTCCTCTTTCCGTTCAGGCACCCACGTGGAGTCAGTGACCTCATCATCCCCTCCCTCTTCACCACTGGAGCAAACCTGGCAGTAAGCTGCAGCTGGTGGAACATGACTGCCAGATAGCTGTCCTTGAGCATCCCCTCTCTCTGCGCTCACGCTACTGCCTTCCTATAGCTGGGTATCATCATCCGAGCCTTCAAAACGCTGGGCATCCTCCTGGAGCATGTACCCAACACTGTACTCAAACAGTTCGGGGGACACCGCAGGAGGACATGGTGGGTCTAGGGAAGGGGTGCCTGATGATGACATTGAGTATGCATTGGCAGCTGCTTTGCCAGTACCCTGAGCCTGGGTGAAAGAGGATGAGGAGGATGAGGAGGGCTTGGTCATCCACTCTACCAAGCCTTCAGCATGATGCGGCTCAACATGTCCAGCTGCCGAAAATAAGGACAAGCGTGTCCCATGGCCACGTGCTGATGACGATGCACCACGTCCATGACCAGCACTGTTGTCTCTAGACACAGAGCCTGCTTGCCCTGTTTTCTTGGCTCGTGACTGTCTGCCTCTCCTTGTTGGTCTTCCAGACATTGTAATGGGTAGTGTATATTGTGCTGGAGTCACACAGCACACACACTAACTCCTGCAGATGGCTGCCTTAGATGACAACAGGCCAGAAGGGCAGATACAGGGTAATGTGGTTTAGTGTGCTGTGTTATAGTCACAGAGCACACACACACTCCTGCAGATGGCTGACTGGCTGGCTGCCTGCCTTAGATGACAACACTCCAGAAGAGCAGATACAGCGTAATGTGGTTTAGTGTGCTGTGCTATAGTCACAGAGCACACACACACACACACACTCCTGCAGATGGCTGACTGGCTGGCTAGCTGGCTGCCTGCCTTAGATGACAACACGCCAGAAGAGCAGATACAGCGTAATGTGGTTTAGTGTGCTGTGCTTTAGTCACAGAGCACACACACTCCTGCAGATGGCTGACTGGCTGGCTAGCTGGCTGCCTGCCTTAGATGACAACACGCCAGAAGAGCAGATACAGCGTAATGTGGTTTAGTGTGCTGTGCTATAGTCACAGAGCACACAAACACACACACACACTGCTGCAGATGGCTGACTGGCTGGCTAGCTGGCTGCCTGCCTTAGATGACAACACGCCAGAAGAGCAGATACAGCGTAATGTGATTTAGTGTGCTGTGCTTTAGTCACAGAGCACACACACTCCTGCAGATGGCTGACTGGCTGGCTAGCTGGCTGCCTGCCTTAGATGACAACACGCCAGAAGAGCAGATACAGCGTAATGTGGTTTAGTGTGCTGTGCTATAGTCACAGAGCACACACACACACACACACACACACACACACACACACTGCTGCAGATGGCTGACTTGCTGGCTAGCTGGCTGCCTGCCTTAGATGACAACACGCCATAAGAGCAGATACAGCGTAATGTGGTTTAGTGTGCTGTGCTATAGTCACAGAGCACACAAACACACACACACACTGCTGCAGATGGCTGACTGGCTGGCTAGCTGGCTGCCTGCCTTAGATGACAACACGCCAGAAGAGCAGATACAGTGTAATGTGGTTTAGTGTGCTGTGCTATAGTAACAGAGCACACACACACACTGCTGCAGATGGCTGACTGGCTGGCTAGCTGGCTGCCTGCCTTAGATGACAACACGCCAGAAGAGCAGATACAGTGTAATGTGGTTTAGTGTGCTGTGCTATAGTCACGGAGCACACACACACACACACTCCTGCAGATGGCTGACTGGCTGGCTAGCTGGCTGCCTTAGATGACAACATGCCAGAAGAGCAGATACAGCATAATGTGGTTTAGTGTGCTGTGCTATAGTCACAGAGCACACACACACACACACACACACACTCCTGCAGATGGCTGACTGGCTGGCTAGCTGGCTGCCTGCCTTAGATGACAACACACCAGAAAAGCAGATACAGCGTAATGTGGTTTAGTGTGCTGTGCTATAGTCACAGAGCACACACACACACACTGCTGCAGATGGCTGACTGGCTGGCTAGCTGGCTGCCTGCCTTAGATGACAACACGCCAGAAGAGCAGATACAGCGTAATGTGGTTTAGTGTGCTGTGCTATAGTCACACACACACACACACACTGCTGCAGATGGCTGACTGGCTGGCTAGCTGGCTGCCTGCCTTAGATGACAACACGCCAGAAGAGCAGATACAGCGTAATGTGGTTTAGTGTGCTGTGCTATAGTCACAGAGCACACACACACACACTCCTGCAGATGGCTGACTGGCTGGCTAGCTGGCTGCCTTAGATGACAACACTCCAGAAGAGCAGATACAGGGAAAGGTGGTTTAGTGTGCTACTGCTGTGCTATATTAACACAGCACGCACACACACTAACTAGTCCTGCAGATGGCTGGATTGGTAGAGATTGAGAACAGCACTGAGAAGAATAAACTACCCTGCCTATTTTTCCTCTTTCCCTACACTAATCCCCAGAATCCACAAGCAGATAATGCAGATGAATCACAAGCAGACAATGCAGATGAATCACAACAGCAGATAATGCACAAGCAGACACTGTACAGAACAGTACAGTCTGTCACTGTTCCTAACGCCGGAACACACTACACGAGGCCGCCGCCGCCGCGGCCTTATATAGTGTGGGGCGTGTACTAAACCCCCTGAGCTATAATTGGCCACAGGCATCCTGCCTGTGGCCAATTATTGCTCTCCTCGCCGCTGGCTCTATGATTGGCCAAGAATGCGGGGGTCACAGTGCATGCTTGGCCAATCATCAGCCAGCAATGCACTGCGACAGGCGCAGTGCATTGTGAACCGTTCGCATCACACCAATTTGATGCGAACGGTCCACATAGTTCTGGTTTCGACGAGCGGTCGAACGGCCGATGTTTGATTTGAACCTGGGTTTGAATCGAACACCAGGCCCATCCCTACTGGGTACTAACATTTATAGGTAAAGTTGATCATGGGAAAATCTGATTGCCTCTCGGGGGATCAGGAAGGAATTTTTTCCCCTGCTATAGCAAACTGGAGCATGCTTTGCTGGGGTTTTTGGCCTTCCTCTGGATCAACTGTGGGTATAGGATTGTGTATATGGGATTGTATTTTTATTTTTGGTTGAACTAGATGGACTTGAGTCTATTTTTTAACCTGAATAACTATGTAGCCGAGTCATCACAGGGTTGCCACCTATACGGGTTTCTCCCGGACAGTCCGTTTTTTGAATGATGTGTCTGGGTTTCTATCTGCCTCAGACCCAGATACATCATTCAGATCGGACTGCACTGGGAATGACATGACTGCTCGGTCACCAGATGTTTGTCTTACCTCCCCGCCGTCCCGGGAGCCTGTCTCACTCATACAGCAGAATGAAGCTGCCTCCTCCCCCTCCTTTTCCGCTCTGTAGAAACACACACAGGAGGAGGAGGGGGAGCAGCATGCTCTGTTGATTGATAGGGGAGGGGGCAACTTATAAAAAGATGTACACTTGGTGGAGTGATTGGGGGGCTAAAAGGATATGTGCTGGGAGGGGGCTTTGGTATGAGAGAGGACATATGCCAGAACAGTGGGATGAATTTTAAATCTGATAACCCCTTCTAGCACTAGCCCTCTCCCTCCAAAAGTGCCCCCAGCACATATGCAACCCCCCTTCTAGCACTTGCCCCCTCCCCTCCCAAAGTGCCCCCCCAGCACATATCCGACCCCCCTTCTAGCACTAGCTTCCTCCCCTCCCAAATTGCCCCAGCACATATCCAACTCCTGCCCCTGCTAGCACTAGCCATTTCCCCTCCCAAAGCGCCCCCCCGCCCAACACATATCTGACCAATCGGACCCCACCTTGCTAGCTCTAGCTCTCTCCCCTCTCATAGCGTACCCCCAGCACATATCCCACCCCCCCTGCAAGCACTAGCTCTCTCCCCTCCTACAGCACCACACAGCACATATCTGACCCCCCCAGCACTAGCCCTCTCCCCTCCCAAAGCACCACCCAGCACGTATCTGACCACTCACCCTCCAGCTAGCACAATTACTCTGCTCTTCCAAAGAACCCCCTAGCACATATCTTCTTACCCCCCTCCCCCAAAAGAAAGAGATGCTAGCTGCCACAGAGGGGATGAGCATGGCATCTGGGACTCCGGGACCCCAAGAGATGGAGGGCATTTGTCCTGGATGCCCACACTAGTGCCCTTCTGCTAGGCAAGTTATTAGAGCCAAGTGACAGAACTTGTTCCTGCACTGGGCTTCAGGACTCTGGATTCATGGGACGCTGGGATTTTGTTCAAATTTCAGGAAAGGCCCATTAAAACTGGGACAGTTGGAAGGTATGGATTTGTATATAGAAGGGGCATTGTACCAGGATGGGGAGCATTTTGTCCTGAACGGGGGATTTTAGGGAAAGAATTTGTACTGGGAGGTTGATTTATGCTGGGGGGGGGGGGGGGGGTGTTGAGGTATATGTGCTGGGATGAGGAGCTGTGCTGGGAAGTGGATGTGGGGTGGAAGAAGATTTTTTTAGGGAGAGGTTTTTGCTTGAAGTGGGATTTCTTTTCTTTTTTTTGGGGGGGGGGGGGGGGGGCTGGGTGCATGTAGGAGATTTAACTGAAGATTTTTTTTGGGGGGGGGGGGGGGAATGGGAATGGGAACCTAAGGGTTTTACGCATCTGCTCGGACGACGAGCATTACAGAAAGAAACAGCTTGAGACGATGTATGACAAGTCCTTAGAACGCGGGTACCCTGCGTTGTTACTTGATCAGGCCCTCGCTAAAGCCCAGGCCGGACACACCAGGACCCCCAGTCCCATTGGTCGTCCAGTATTTGTACATACATATAATCGGGAGTCAGATGTGATCAAACGTGCAACTGAGCGTAATCTTAATATTTTGCAATCTGATAGATCCTTAGGACCTGAGATCAGGACAAGACCCATGTTAGCATACAAACGGGGGAAGACGCTACGTGATCATTTGGTACAGGCAGACCCTAGGTCCAAGTACGCCAAAGTGCAACTTAAAATATTGCAGAAAACTGGCTGTTACAAATGCTATAATTGCAATGTATGTAATTCTCTCATTTGTATGCATGGGTAATCAATACATGATACGTGAGTACTTTAATTGCAATACGGATTTCTGTGTGTACTTGCTAAAGTGCCCCTGCACATTGACATACGTTGGCAAAACAGTAGGCCCGTTCAAAAAGCGTTTTCAGAAACACAGAAGTGATATTAGGGTTGCCTTGGCCAGAATTGAGAAAGGTGAACAGATTGATCCTAACAAGCCTGTAGCATTGCACTTTGTCACTACCAAACACCAGGTTCACGATTTAGGTGGGATGGTGATTGAACAGGTCAAGTTGCCCACCAGGGGGGGGTGATCGTGATCGGTTACTCCTCCGTCGTGAGGCATACTGGATATATACATTAGGTACAGTACAACCTGGTGGTCTTAACACTAACTCATCTCTCACATGTTTTATTGATGAGAGGTGATCTCCTCTTCCTCATTCAGCCATTTCTATAAATTACATGCCCATGTCTCTTTTTGAACAGGGTACATGCCGTATCTGGGCAATGTCCTAACGGGTATGATTCATACCATGTGACTTACTATTTTCCTTTTTTCCCTTTTTTCTTCTTTCTTTTCCACTATCTCTTTTTTAACCCCCCCCCTTTTTTTCCCCACACCGTATGCTCGCCTGGGATACATATTGGAGTTGTCGGTTGCACATCCGTAATTTTTGTACATTTTTATTTTGAACATAATTTGAATTCAATAGGTTTGCTATTAGCCAAATTCAACAACCTTATCTCCATTTGTCTATATAATCATTTTATACTCAACATAGTATTTATTCTATTCTAGTCTATTACCCGTATGAGCGTATAGTGTTCTCACACAGGAGCCATGCGTTTGATTTCCCTTTTTTGTCTCTCTGTCCTTTTTCTACTCTCTTTTTCTCCATTAGTGTCCACTGACTTCATCTCTCTATACCCCACACCTCATTATTCTTCTTTATTTTTTAACATTTTGTACCTTTTTTCATTTTTCATTTTTATTTATTTTTGGTTGTTTACTCACATCTATTATCATTATTTTTGGTTTATTACTCATTATTTTCTTTTTTTTCTTTTTCTTTCCCGTTCACCTGCATTTATTTATTTTTCATATTTATTTTTATTTGCATATCTTTTGTATTTTTATTTTATTCACACTTATTATTTTTCCTTATTTGTTTATTTTTTATTTATTTATTATTTATTTTTTTTATTTATTTTTTATTTTTATTATTTATTTTTTATTTTTTGTTATTATTAATTTTATTTTTCATATTTTTTATATTTATTTTTATTTTTATTTAGTCTTTTTCATATTTCTATTCATTTTTATCTACTGATGTCTATCTCTCATTTTCTATTCTTTATTTCTTTATTTTCTCCTTTTTTCTTCTCTCCCTTTTTCCCTCTTTTTCTCACTTTCACCAATACTTTCCTTTGTTTTTTTTTTCTCTCTTATTTACTTCCCTATGTCTCTCTGCTTTTTCTCCTTCACCCATGAGTCTCTCTAAACTCTATCTTTTTGTCCCATCTATTGCTTGTTCCTCTGTCCCCCTCCTCGCGGATGTGCTCCTGCAATCTAACACATCTCTCACTTATTTTACTTTCCCTGATACGTGACGCTGTGGCAGCCGTGCGTCACTGGTTACCATGACGACGGCGGCCCAGCGGCTTGGCGCCCCCCCCTTCCACCGGTCACCATAGCTACCCCACATGCGCCGCTACAGGGCACGCCACGATTGGCGGCCAAAGCGGCAAACAAATATGACACTGGCTGGGTCCTAGCTGCCTGATGTTCCATTCGGAACCATCTTTGCTAGTGGACCCACACCAGTGGGCTTTTTCTAACAAGGACAATGCGGTCTGCATCCAGCGATTTCTATGGATCAGCACACTTGCCCACAGTAAGTAATCACTATTTTAGTAGCATTTGTGTCTACAAACGTGTCTCTGACGTCATTGGGCGTCACATGGAGGGGGTGGGACCCATTTCTTTCATTTTGCACATGGTTTTGATTGGTGACTGTTGTATATATATTCTGGTTCTGACACCACTGCACATTATCACATGCCTGACGAAGGGGTCCTGCGCGGCTCCGAAACGTTGCACCTTATATTTTTGTGATGTGATTTTTTTCATTAAAAACCTTTTTTTGGACGAAGATTTGTCGATCCATGGTGTGCTGGCGAATATGTACATTTGTTTGTTGCTTCCAGGACCCAACTGGTAATCGCTGCAGCACCCGCTATTTCGTTATGAGCCACAAATACCAGGAACGAGTGCGATAGGAATATCATTTTGACTACTGGAATGGGAGGCTGTGCTGGGAGGGATAATTTGGTGGTGGAAGAGAATTTATTCCGAAAGGGGTATTGGGGGAACAAGGATTTGTACTGGTGCTAGTGGCCAATGGAGTAAGAGGGCTTCCCTTGCGGCTAAGTTCCAGACTCCCCTGAGGGTGGAAACAGGAGAGGTCAGGCCCAAAGTAGCACGGGTCGCCTGCTGGACTGTATGCAGGAGGTTCCAGAGTACAGCTGGTGTGCTGGCGTAGAATCAGCAGACATGTGGCACCCGTGAGGTGTTGCAGGATTCGGATAATGCTGAGACTGGAGCATGGTCAGAAGGAAGCCTAGGTCATGAGCCGGGAGGGTAGCAGAGCAGACATGGTTAGGTGGATAGCCAGGGTTGAACACAGGAAGCAAACAGGAGCCGGGTCAGTAACAGGAGACACAGGAACAGGAATATCACAGAGATAACGCACTGGAGGAGCTGAAGATCAACCAGCAACTAAAGCCACTAGCAGACTTCCTTATATAGGCCCATGTGACCTGCTGCCGTAAGTGCTGGTAGAGATGCTAGGTCCTAAAGTCCCTCTCCTGCTGTTGGTTCCCTGACAGTGCCCCCCCCCCCCCCCCCCCCCAGACGGGCAGTTTCCAGATGCCCATTTGGGCAATTTTCTCTGGGTATTTGGCCCAAAACTCTTGGAGCAGTCTGGGGGCATGTACAGTATATTGGCTTTGGATTCCCAGGAGCTCTTTTCAGGTAGATACCCTTTCCATTTAATTAGGAATTGGGTTTGTCTCCCTCGATTCCTTCAGTCCAGGATTGATTCTACCTCAAATTCTGTGTCCTCTCCAATAGTCACTGGTGGCGGAGGTGGCTCCTCTCTCCCTGGAAATGGATCTGGAACAGTTGGTTTAAGCAAGGAGGTGTGAAAGACTGGATGGATCCTATATGAATCAGGTAGAGGCACCACTGTTTTTTTTCCCTTTTTTCATCTGAAAGGGGCCAATATACCTTGGCCCTAGTTTCTTCGAAGGGCAGGCCAATTTCAGTTTGGCAGTAGACAGCCACACTTTGTCCCCTACCTTGGAGGCAGGATTCCCCCTCCATTTCCGATCAAAGTGTTTTTTGTAATCCACTTGGGCTTTCTGTATGGACTTCTGGAGGACCTGATAATTGTTTTGTATGAAAACCAGTCTGTCCCGCAAGGCAGGTACAGTAGTTTCAGGCATGGTTTCAGGCAGGGCAGCAGGGTGGAATCCATAATTGGCCCAGAATGGGGACTGGTTTGTAGCTGAATGGACAGAGTTATTATAGGCAAATTCTGCCAGTGGGAGCAGGGATGCCTAGTCATCTTGGGGAAAAAGCTGAAAAGCAGCAGAGGTATTGCTCCAGGGTTTGGTTTGTACGTTCCACTTCCAAGGCTTTACACAGGGCTCTCCAAAACCTGGAGTTAAATTGCACCCCCGGTCCAAAATGATGTTCTTTGGGAGTCGGATGATCTCCTTGATAAAAGTATGAGCCGTTTTGGCCGCAGAGGGAGTACCAATCATTGCTATGAAGTGGGCCATTTTGGATAGTCAGTCTACCGCAACCAGGGTGGTCGTGAATCTTTCGCAGGGAGGAAGGTCAACAAACCTCAAGGGACGATTAGGTATAGGCAAGGGTCTTAATTACCCCCAGGCTTTGTTGCCTTTGCTATGTAGACATATCGTGCATGACTTGATGTAGGATCTGCTGTCCCGACTGAGTTTAGGCAACCAAAAGGACCGCTGAATGAGCTTGTTAGTTTTACGGGCCCCAAAGTGCCCTACAAGTTGGTGGTCGTGGAATGTCCTGAGAACCGGAGACCTTGCTTTTTGGGGTATAAAGATCTTGTCCTGGTGCCAAAGTAATCCATCCAGCCTCCTTAAAGGATAAGCATGGGAATGCAAAAATAGGTAGTACATGCTACTCTCATACCTGCATTGCATTTCTTTCTTTCCTCAGCCCTTTAGTTTTTGTAGAATAGTCTTTTGAAGAGTGCAGAATCAGCCTCTAACATCTAAAGTGAAATATTCCTGTTTAGACCCCGAATATTTCCCCAGAGTCTCCTTTTATTGTACATACAAATCATCCCTCTGTCACTGATCCCATCCCCCCACCACCATCCTTCTGCCACTGATGTCATCCCTATCCACCCATCACTTGTACTCCCATACAATCCCATTATCCCCTGTACTCCTATATACAGTCCCGTCATCCCCATCCCCTGTACTACTATACAGTCCTGTCATCCCCTGTACTCCTATACAGTCCCTTCATCCACATCCCCTGTATGCCTATACAGTCCCATTATCCCCTGTACTCCTATACAATCCCATCATTCCCATCCTCTTTACTCCTATACAGACCCATCATCCCCTGTACTCCTATACAGTCCCGTCATCCCCATTCCCTGATTTCCTGTACAGTCCCATCATCCCCATTCCCTGTACTCCTATACAGTCCCATCATCCCCTGTACTCCTATACAATTCTAACACCCCCTGTACTCCTATACAGTCCCATCATTCCCATCCCCTGTACTCCTATACAGGCCCCTCATCCCCATCCCCTGTACTCCTATACAGTCCCACCTTCCCCATATCCCCTGTACTTCTATACAGTCCCATCATCCCTATCCCCTGTACTCCTATACAGTTCCATCATCCCCATCCTCTTTACTCCTATACAGACCCATCATCCCCTGTACTCCTATACAGTCCCGTCATCCCCATTCCCTGATTTCCTGTACAGTCCCATCATCCCCATTCCCTGTACTCTTATACAGTCCCATCATCCCCTGTACTCCTATACAATTCTATCACCCCCTGTACTCCTATACAGTCCCATTATTCCCATCCCCTGTACTCCTATACAGGCCCCTCATCCCCATCCCCTGTACTCCTATACAGGCCCCTCATCCCCATCCCCTGTACTCCTATACAGGCCCCTCATCCCCATCCCCTGTACTCCTATACAGTCCCATCATCCCCATATCCCCTGTACTCCTATACAGTTCCATCACCCTCATCCTCTTTACTCCTATACAGACCCATCATCCCCTGTACTCATATACAGTCCCGTCACCCCCATTCCCTGATTTCCTGTACAGTCCCATCATCCCCATTCCCTGTACTCCTATACACTCCCATCATCCCCTGTACTCCTATACAATTCTATCACCCCCTCTACTCCTATACAGTCCCATCATTCCCATCCCCTGTTCTCCTATACAGGCCCCTCATCCCCATCCCCTGTACTCCTATACAGTTCCATCATCCCCATCCTCTTTACTCCTATACAGTCCAATCATCCCCTGTACTCCTATACAGTCCCGTCATCCCCATTCCCTGATTTCCTGTACAGTCCCATCATCCCCACCCCCTGTACTCCTATACTGTCCCATCATCCCCTGAACTCTACAATTCCACCATCCCCATCCCCTGTACTCCTATACAGTTCCATCATCCTCATCCCCTGTACTCCTATACAGGCCCCTCATCCCCACCTCCTGTACTTCTATACAGCCCCATCATCCCCTGTACCATCATCCCTGCCCCCTTTACTCCATATACAGTACCATCATCCCCTGTACTCCTGTACAGTCCCGTCATCCCCATCCTCTGTACTCCTATACAGTCCCATCATCCCCATCCCATGTACTCCTATACAGTCCCTTCATCCACATCCCCTGTACTGCTATACAGTCTCATCACCCCCATCCCCTGTACGCCTATACAGTCCCATCATCCCCTGTACTCCTATACAGTGAGGCACGGAATGTATGACTGCAGGGAATGGAATGCAGGGCCGGGCATGACAGTGGTGACTAAGGGCTACAAGGGGTTAATTGGTAACTGAAAAGAGATGAACAGGAAGGGGTTTGGCTGTGTGGTAATTTTGGAAGGAAGGGGAGGGCTGATATAAAGGTGGTGGGTGGAGTCAGGTGGTCACTTTCAGGAGTGTAACGAACAGAGGAGGCAGTTTTTTCTCCAACTGCTCCTCTTCTCTCAGCAGCATGGCAGAGGTGGAAGAAATGCTGGCGTCCTTGAGGAGGGCTGCGGCGGTGAAAGGGGCGGCATGGCTCAGAAGGCAAGTGGGGTCACTGGGAGAGGAGGAGGGGGGGGATCGCAGGACAGTGGGCGGCAGCAGCGCGCGGAGGCGCAGGCCTCAGACGCGTTATTCGCCTGGGCCCTCTCCTCGGCCACCTCGTGTCACCCGGAGCCCGGGGGATGACAGATCAAACCCCCCAGCGAAGCGCGCGCAGCGCGAGGGAGCAGGCCTGGGACGGGCAGCGAGAACGGAACTGACCACGGGGGGCGGGGCTACCGGCCGGAGTGGCGCGGCTTCATCGCCCGGGACCCACAGCAACACCGGAGGGAGGCGAGCTCCAGTGAGGCCTGGCACAGCGAGCGGCACCGCGGGGGGCGGGGACACCGGCCGGATCGGCGCGGTTTCGCCGCCTGGAACCCGCAGCTTCACCAGGGGCAGGGGGTCATCGGGGGGGCCCAGCATCGCTATGGATGTCGCGGGGGGCGGGGCCACCGGCCGGGATGGCGCGGTTTCACCGCTTGGAACCCGCAGCACTAGGAGGTCAGGGTGCAGGACTGGACACAGCGGGTGTGGGGGGGGGGCTCCGGCGGAGTGTGCGGCCCAAGGCAGCAAGTAACAGGGGCAGGGGTTCGGCGAGAGGGCGGGGCTTGCCGGAAGGACGATCGGTGGGTGGGGGGGGGGCAGCCAGCGATCAATGCGAGGAGCGTCTCCCAGGTCCGGTTTGGAGCGCCGGTCTGGGGTTGATGCGACAACAGCTGACAGCCAGGAGTCGGCGCCATCGGTGGGCGCAGCTGCCGTGGTTCAATCACCCGGGGGGCTGTCAGAATCACCTGACCGAGAGCGGGAGGAATGATCTGAGGGCGAGATCTCGGACGAGGAGGAGCCACAAGTGCCAGCGAGGGAGAGCAGCAGATCGGCTGTGGGACGACCTTCTGGTCAGCCGGGTGAGCCTACAAGTTCATTGTCTATAACTAATGCATTGCAGGATTTGTTGGGGGTGATCAGGGCGAACACATTGGAGTCTGGTGCACAGGGTAAAACGGGGGACCGGCCTTTGCCGGGGGTCACTCCTGGCAGGGCTGGGCCCGCGGCTCAAATGTCAGATTTATTGGATGGGTTACGGGCGCTAAATTTGGGGATAACCTAGGTCAGCATGCACAGGTGGCGCCATGGACAGCGGGGGGGGTCAGTTCGCCCAAAAAAGGGCCGGAGGTCAACAAGGGGGTGGAGCCCGCTACGGTGGAAGAGGTAGGACAGGCCGCTGCTGAGGTGGGCCCTGACGGAGTGGTGGAGAAGGAGACAGTGGTCCGGGCGGATGTGGTAAGGATTGCGGATGCGGCAAAATGCGAGGTGTATGTGTGCTTTGAGGGTCCGCTGGGAGCACACTTGAAACAGGAAGTCCGAGAAAAGATTGTCAAGGGTGAGTATGTTGAAATCTTTTCCCTCCTTCCGCTGGAGAAATTTAACTTGGACAGGGTGAAGCCGGATAGTTCCAAGAAGGATGATGAGGAGAAGCGCAGGTATCGGTTGATTCCGCGCACTTTTTCAAATTGTCTCCAGGCGTTTGCCATTTTGGCCAGTGTCATTGGGGAAAAGAACCCTGAGCATTGCTCGGCGTTGTTTTGCTACATGGACGCTATTGGGGAGGCACACAGAATATATGGGGGGGTGGCCTGGCTACGTTACGACAAGCAATTTAGACAGCGGAAGGCGGTCAGGTCTGAATTGAGGTGTGATCACAAGGACATTAGCCTCTGGATGAGGCTCATGTCTTCAGCATGGGCCCCGCCTCAGTTTTGTTCAGGGGGGGGCCGGGGGTGCGCCGTCCCAAGGACTGCCGGCCGGAAAAAAGCGGGGAGTGTGTTGGCAGTTCAACGAAGGAGAGTGTAAGTACGGAGGTACGTGCAAGTTCAAGCATGAATGTTCAGGATGTGGAGGAGCCCACATGCTGTCCAGGTGCTTTAAGAGAGGTAAGCGAACTGGCGACGCTAGCCACAAGAGGGAGGACGCCGGTGATGGTGGAAAGGATGCTTCCTTTTCTAAGTAAGTATCCGGATAGGGTGGCAGCTCGGTTGCTGGCACGGGGGTTTAGGGACGGGTTTCGGATTCCTTGTTCATTGACAGCTATACCGCCAGTGGCAAGAAACCAGAAGTCTGCGTTATTACACCCGGGGGTGGTGGACGAGAAGCTGGGAAAAGAGGTGGCCATGGGGCGGATGGGGGGTCCATTTCCACACAAGCCATGGCCTGATTTGGTTGTCTCCCCATTGGGGGTGGTTCCCAAGAAGGAGGCGGGCAAATTTCGCCTGATTCATCACTTGTCCTTTCCTAAAGGGGGGTCGGTCAATGATTTCATTGAACCGGATGCATGCACAGTGCCGTACACGTCCTTTGACGCGGCGGTACGATGGGTGAGTAAAAAAAAGGGCAGGGGGCACTTATGGCAAAGGCAGATGTGGAATCGGCTTTCAGGTTGTTGCCTGTGCACCCAGACAGCTTTAGGCTGTTGGGGTGTCACTGGCGGGATCAGTTTTACGTGGACGTGTGCCTGCCCATGGGTTGCTCTATATCGTGCGCTTTCTTTGAGACATTTAGTTCCTTTTTGGAATGGGTGGTGAGGGACGTGTCGGGCCTGGAGTCAGTCATACACTATTTGGATGACTTTCTGTGCGTGAGCCCGCCTGCCTCCGCTGTGTGTGCGATTCTCTTGTCAACGTTGCAGCACATCGCAGGCAGGTTCGGGGTTCCCTTGGCGGCGGATAAAACAGAGGGCCCGACGGAGGAGTTGAGTTTCTTGGGAATCGTCATTGATTCCAAGGCAATGGAGTGTCGTTTGCCCAGGGACAAGTTGGACGACTTGCAGAGGGAGATCAGGGAGATACAGGGAAGGCATAAGGTTCAGTTGCGGACGCTGCAATCCTTGTTGGGAAAACTTAACTTTGCTTGTAGAATCATCCCTATGGGGAGGGTGTTTTGCCGACGGCTGTCGGCAGCTACGGCAGGGGTGAATGTTCCAACCCACTTCATTCGTTTGAAGCAGGAACATAGGGAGGATTTGCGGGTATGGCATGACTTTCTATCAAGCTATAACGGCCGGGCTATGTGGATGGCGGGCCCGGTGAACAATTTTGACGTGGACCTGGCCACTGATGCAGCAGGCTCAACGGGTTACGGGGCATATTTTAGGGGCAAGTGGAGTGCAGAGCATTGGCCGCAGGCATGGGGGACAGCGGGGCTGCTGGGGAACTTGGTGCTGCTTGAACTGTTCCCAGTCGTCATGGCGCTGGAATTGTGGGGGGAGGAGTTTCGGAACTTGAAACTGCGTATAAATTGTGATAACATGGGGGTAGTGCAGGTGGTCAACAAAATGTCGGACTCCTCTCCCCCTGTCATCCGCCTGTTGCGGCAGTTGGTTTTTCTGTGCTTACAGTTGAATATCTTTATTTATGCTGTACACATACCTGGGATGGAGAACTCACTGGCGGACGCCCTATCTCGTTTTCAGTGGGAGAAGTTCAGGGAGTTGGCACCGGGAGCCGTGGAGACGGGGGCCCGCTGCCCGGAATGGATGTGGGAGCTGCCCTTGGAGTCGTCGCAGGCTGGATACGCCAGTCAGTGAGCGAGGCCACATGGGGGGCGTACTCCAAGGTCTGGAAGTAATGGTGGGAGCTGATGAGGGTATCGGGGGTAAGTGGTCAGGGCTCTGACACACGCCTGCTGGTACTGTACTGGGTTTCTCTGGGCATGGAAAAGGGTTTATCAGCATCAGTGATTGACAAGAAACTGGCAGGTTTGGCATTTCGTTTCAAATAACAGGGGGAGGAGGATTGGACAAAAGATTTTTGGGTCAGGCAGGCATTGAGGGGTTATCGCAGGCAACATAAGAGGAGGGACAGCAGGCGTCCGGTGACGTTCGCCAATCTTCAGGCTATATGTGCACAGTTGCATTCGGTTTGTATCACCGATTATGAGTCATTGCTGTTTAGAGCTGCGTTTTCCTTGGCCTTTTATGGGGCTTTTAGGGTTGGGGAACTGGTCAGCCCCGCCAGGACAGTGGCGGGTGGGTTGCTGCAGCAGGATGTGCAATGGACAAAGGATCGGGTGAGTATTTTGTTGCGGAGGTCAAAAACTGACCAACAGGTCAGGGGCAAAATGGTGTCCTTGTTTGAGTTGCCGGGTTCTAGTGTCTGCCCAGTGGCAGTGGTTGGGCAATTTTGAAGGGTAAGGGGCAGGGAGGAGGGCCCCTTTTTGGGTTCATGCAGATGGGTCATACCTTTCTAGGTTCCAATTTGTTGCAGTGTTTAGAAAATGCTTGGAGGCCATTGGCCTGAACAAATGGGAGTTTGCGTCTCATTCCTTCCGCATTGGGGCAGCCACGGAGGCTGCCAGGTGCGGGTTGGACGAGCAGGCAGTACGGAGAATCGGGAGATGGGAATCGAGGAGCTTTCGAACATATGTCAGGCCAGACGGGAGGCTGATATTAGATGGTTGGGCTTCCCGGTAGGGATGAGCCGAACACCCCCGGGTTCGAACCAGAACCTTCTTAAGTAGAATCTGAACAGGTACATTATGAAGTGTAGCTCCATCCCAAAAAAATTTTTTCTATTTTTAAGCTTTTTGGAGAACATAGGGAGGGGTTATCACCCCTGTAACATTTGCTGTCTTTGCACATCTGTTCAGAACATGTCACCTCACTTTCCGTCCCAATGACAAATGTTTTTGGAAAAGTGGGGTTTTAATTGAAACAAGGATTGGTGATAAAGTATCAGTAGAGAGGAGATACCTTTTTCCCAAATTAAATCTAACAGGATAGAATTTCCCTTCCTAGGGGTAGATTTCCTCTCACTTCCTGTTTTCTCTTTCCATTTGCAAGTAGGAGTCGTTTGTAAGTTGGATGTTTGAAAGTAGGGGCCTGGCGTATATACTCTGCAGAAATTTGCCCTATTAGATGTTGGTGTAGCCACAAGACTGGTGGGCACAGGAATGGGCCCTGCTGTGAGTTAATAGATCAAGATTTGTAATTGCATGCACCTGTTGAACAGGGCAGAAAAATTGGGGGTGGTGGTGGTGGTGGTGGTGGGACGGTTTTGCCACAAGACTGTAAGCTCTCACAGTTACTCTTGGTGGGCGCAGGAATGGGCCCTGCTGTGAGTTATTAGATCAAGATTTGTAATTGCAAGCACCTGATGAACAGGGCAGAAAAATTGGGCCTTTGGCGGTGGTGGTGGACGGTGTTGCCACAAGACTGTAGGCCCTCAGAGTTACTCTTGGTGGGCGCAGGAATGGGCCCTGCTGTGAGTTATTAGATCAAGATTTGTAATTGCAAGCACCTGATGAACAGGGCAGAAAAATTGGGCCTTTGGCGGTGGTGGTGGACGGTGTTGCCACAAGACTGTAGGCCCTCATAGTTACTCTTGGTGGGCGCAGGAATGGGCCCTGCTGTGAGTTATTAGATCAAGATTTGTAATTGCAAGCACCTGATGAACAGGGCAGAAAAATTGGGCCTTTGGCGGTGGTGGTGGACGGTGTTGCCACAAGACTGCAGGCCCTCATAGTTACTCTTGGTGGGGCGCAGGAATGGGCCCTGCTGTGAACTATTAGATCAAGATTTGTAATTACCCGCCCCTGTTAAACAGGGGCTGAAAAATTGTGCCTTAGGCACTGGTGTTGGTGCCACAACACTGCAACCCCTCACAGAGACTGTACTTGGAGCACAGCAGTCACACGTGTTGCGAAGCATTTTTTTAAAAAATTGTAAGTACACGCCCCTGTTAAACAGGGGCTGAAAAATTGTGCCTTAGGCACTGGTGCTGGTGCCACAACACTGCAACCCGGCCCTCACAGATACTGTACTTGGAGCACAGCAGTCACACGTGTTGCGAAGCATTTTTTTTAAAAAATTGTAAGTACACGCCCCTGTTAAACAGGGGCTGAAAAATTGTGCCTTAGGCACTGGTGCTGGTGCCACAACACTGCAACCCGGCCCTCACAGAGACTGTACTTGGAGCACAGCAGTCACACGTGTTGCGAAGCATTTTTTTAAAAAATTGTAAGTACACCCACCTGTTAAACAGGGGCTGAAAAATTGTGCCTTAGGCACTGGTGCTGTGGCATGGATCATTGAGGAGGAGGAAGAGGATAGTCAGTGAACATAAGAGGACAGTCACTCAGCATCAGCATAGGCAGTCTTGAAGGGATGTGACATTAAAAATTATTCGGTTATATCCGCCTCAGGTGCCTGGTAGCTGGTGGTGATCCAAGACTGATTCATTTTGATGAATGTCAGTCGATCAACCGAGGCGGTGGACAGGCGCACCCTATGATCAGTCACAAATCCTCCAGCAGCACTGAATGTGCGTTCGGAAAGAACGCTGGAGGCAGGACAGGCCAGTAGCTCAATTGCATACTGTGCAAGCTCTGGCCAGTGATCCATCCTCAGGACCCAGTAAGCCAGAGGATTTTCGGTGGGAAAGGTGTCCAAGTCTGACCTTGCCCCAAGGTATTCCTGCACCATGTATATCAGACGCTGGCGATGGTTGCTGGAACCGATCATACCTTGGGGCTGCGGACTAAAAAAATTGTCTGAACGCATCGGTCAGACGTCCACCTTCCCCACCGCTCCTTCTGCCACTGACCGAAGCCTCAGCAACTCGTCGCCCAGGACCAGGAGTTTGTAGCCTCCCAGTTTCTGGGAACGCGTTGCACAGACCTTTCTGCAAGGCCTCCCTGAGATGTCTCATCCTCTGCTCCCTCTGCGACGGCAAGATAAGGTCCGCAACCTTACCCTTGTACCGCGGATCAAGGAGAGTGGCCAGCCAGTAATGGTCCCTCTCCTTGATCCGAAGAACACGAGGATCCTTCCGCAGGCTTTGCAGGATCAGGGAGGCCATGCAGCGTAGGTTAGCTGAGGCATTCGGTCCGGAGTCTTCTGGGTCACTGAGGATGACATGATCGCCAGCCACCTCCTCCCAGCCACGTACAAGTCCACTGGCTTGTTGGGACTGTACATCATCCCTAAAAGACTGCTGCTGCTGATGCTGAGTGCCAGGCTCCACCTCCATGCTCACACAATCCTCCTCCTCCTCCTCCTCCTCCTCCTCCTCCTCCTCATCCTCTTCCTGTGTGATGGGTGGGACAGAAGGAACACTGTCCGGATAAAGGGGGCCTTGAGAGGCAAGGAAGTCCTCCTCTTCCTGCCTCTGTTCTGCCTCAAGTGCCCTGTCCATTATCCCACGCAGCGTATGCTCCAACAGGTGGACAAGAGGGACAGTGTCACTGATGCATGCACTGTCACTGCTCACCATCCTCGTGGCCTCCTCAAATGGTGAGAGGACAGTGCATGCATCCCTGATCATGCTCCACTGACGTGGGGAAAAAAAACCAAGCTCCCCTGACCCTGTCCTGGTGCCGTAGTCGCAAAGGTACTCATTGATGGCCCTCTGCTGCGTGTGCAGTCGCTGCAGCATGGCCAACGTTGAGTTCCACCTGGTGGGCATGTCAGATATTAGGCGGTTTCTTGGGCAGGTTCAGCTCCTTTTGCAGCTCAGTCAGCCGAGCACTGGCATTATAAGATCGGCGGAAATGCACACAGACTTTCCTGGCCTGCCTCAGGACATCCTGTAAGCCTGGGAACCTGCCCAAGAACCGCTGCACCACCAGGTTGAGGACGTGAGCCATGCAGGGCACATGGGTGAGCTGCCCCTGTCGCAGGGCGGAGAGGAGGTTGGTGCCATTGTCAGAAACGACCATTCCTGGCTTAAGCTGACGTGGCGTCAACCACCTCTCGGCCTGCCCCTGCAGAGCTGCCAGAACCTCTGGCCCAGTGTGGCTCCTGTCCCCCAAACACACCAGCGCAAGCACGGCATGGCATCTTTTTGCCTGCGTACTTGCGTAGCCCCTTGTACGCCTACGGAGCACCGCTGGTTCCAAGGACAGAGCACTGGAGGAAGAAGAAGAGGAGGGGGTGGAGGAGAGAGGTGTGTCACAACCAGTAGCAGTAGTCGCGTTTTGGAGGCGTGGTGGCGGAACAACCTCCAACACTACTGCACCTTGTCCTGCATCCCTCCCAGCTGCCAATAGAGTGACCCAATGGGCCGTGAAAGAAGGTACCGTCCCTGTCCATGCCTGCTGGACCATGAGTCAGCGGTAATATGCACCTTACCGCTGACCGCCCTGTCCAGCGAGGCATGGACATTGCCCTCCACATGCCGGTAGAGAGACGGAATCGCCTTCCGCGAGAAAAAGTGGCGTTTGGGAACCTGCCACTGAGGAACCGCACATTGAACAAACTCACGGAAGGGGGCCGAGTCTACCAACTGAAAAGGCAGCAGTTGAAGTGCTAGCAATTTAGCAAGGCTAGCATTCAACCGCTGGGCATGTGGATGGCTGGGAGTGTACTTCTTTCTACGGTCCAGCAGCTGGGCAGGGAAATTTGCCTGCTGCATTCGGACGTCGGTGTACTGCAAGTACTTGGTTGTGACACACCAAATTCTACACCTTCAGTCCTCTCAGAGCAGCTTTCAGAGAGGACTGAAGGTGTAGTGGGGATGGAGATCCCAGCTGAGGAGGAGCAAGGAGAGGTCCGCTTAGTTCTTTGGTGTGGGTCTTTTATGTGTGCCTGCCAACGAGCTGCATGGCAGGTCGCCATATGTCTGGTCATGCTTGTCGTGCCCAAGCGGCTGATGTTTTGGCCACGCGAGATACGCTTGAGACAAATATTGCAAATAGCAGTGGTGCGATCTGCTGCACTCGTCTCAAAAAAGGCCCACACCAAAGAACTTTTCTGATAACGTGCAGAGGCAGCGCCCTGCACAGGCGGAGCTCTGCGGTGTTGTACAGTTGCTGTGCTGGCCTCTACCTGGCCTCCAGGGGGCATCCTGCCTCGTTGGACATGTGACGCCGCATCCTCCTCCTCCTCGTCCTCCTCCTCATCCTCTCTCCCTTGAGGCACCCACGTGGAGTCAGTGACCTCATCATCCCCTCCCTCTTCACCACTAGAGCAAACCTGGCAGTAAGCTGCTGCTGGTGGAACTGTACTGCCAGATTCCTCAAGCTGGGTATCGTCATCCGAGCCTTCGAATCGTTGGGCATCCTCCTGGAGCATGTACCCAACACTGTGCTCAAAGAGTTCGGGGGACTCCTCAGGAGGACATGGTGGGTCTAGGGAAGGGGTGGCTGATGATGCTCTGTCAGTACCCTGAGCCTGGGTGAGAGAGGATGAGGAGGATGAGGAGGGCTTGGTCATCCATTCTACCAAGCCTTCAGCATGATGCGGCTCCACATGTCCAGCTGCCGAAAACAAAGACGCGCGTGTCCCATGGCCACGTGCTGATGACGATGCACGACCACGTCCACGTCCACGGCCACGTCCACTAGAAACAGAGCCTGCCTGCCCTGTGTTCTTGGCTCTGCACGCTCTGGCTCCCCTTGGCGGTCTTCCAGCCATTGTAGTCGGTAGTCCTGTGGGTGCTGCTGAGAAGAAAATATAGGAGCTCTGTGTGATGCCACTAACACACTAGAAGTCCTATAGGTGCTTCTGCAAAGAAAATATAGGAGCTCTGTGTGATGCCACTAACACACTAGAAGTCCTGTGGGTGCTGCTGAGAAGAAAATATAGGAGCTCTGTGTGATGCCACTAACACACTAGAAGTCCTATGGGTGCTTCTGCAAAGAAAAAATAGGAGCTCTGTGTGATGCCACTAACACACTAGAAGTCCTGTGGGTGCTGCTGATAAGAATATATAGGAGCTCTTGTGATGCCACTAACACACTAGAAGTCCTATGGGTGCTTCTGCAAAGAAAATAGAGGAGCTCTGTGTGATGCCACTAACACACTAGAAGTCCTGTGGGTGCTTCTGCAAAGAAAATAGAGGAGCTCTGTGTGATGCCACTAACACACTAGAAGTCCTGTGGGTGCTGCTGAGAAGAATATATAGGAGCTCTGTGTGATGCCACTAACACACTAGAAGTCCTATGGGTGCTTCTGCAAAGAATATAGAGGAGCTCTGTGTGATGCCACTAACACACTAGAAGTCCTGTGGGTGCTTCTGCAAAGAAAATAGAGGAGCTCTGTGTGATGCCACTAACACACTAGAAGTCCTGTGGGTGCTTCTGCAAAGAAAATAGAGGAGCTCTGTGTGATGCCACTAACACACTAGAAGTCCTGTGGGTGCTGCTGAGAAGAATATATAGGAGCTCTGTGTGATGCCACTAACACACTAGAAGTCCTATGGGTGCTTCTGCAAAGAAAATAGAGGAGCTCTGTGTGATGCCACTAACACACTAGAAGTCCTGTGGGTGCTTCTGCAAAGAAAATAGAGGAGCTCTGTGTGATGCCACTAACACACTAGAAGTCCTGTGGGTGCTTCTGCAAAGAAAATAGAGGAGCTCTGTGTGATGCCACTAACACACTAGAAGTCCTGTGGGTGCTGCTGAGAAGAAATATAGGAGCTCTGTGTGATGCCACTAACACACTAGAAGTCCTATGGGTGCTTCTGCAAAGAAAATAGAGGAGCTCTGTGTGATGCCACTAACACACTAGAAGTCCTGTGGGTGCTTCTGCAAAGAAAATAGAGGAGCTCTGTGTGATGCCACTAACACACTAGAAGTCCTGTGGGTGCTTCTGCAAAGAAAATAGAGGAGCTCTGTGTGATGCCACTAACACACTAGAAGTCCTGTGGGTGCTTCTGCAAAGAAAATAGAGGAGCTCTGTGTGATGCCACTAACACACTAGAAGTCCTATGGGTGCTTCTGCAAAGAAAATAGAGGAGCTCTGTGTGATGCCACTAACACACTAGAAGTCCTGTGGGTGCTTCTGCAAAGAAAATAGAGGAGCTCTGTGTGATGCCACTAACACACTAGAAGTCCTGTGGGTGCTTCTGCAAAGAAAATAGAGGAGCTCTGTGTGATGCCACTAACACACTAGAAGTCCTGTGGGTGCTTCTGCAAAGAAAATAGAGGAGCTCTGTGTGATGCCACTAACACACTAGAAGTCCTGTGGGTGCTTATGCAAAGAAAATAGAGGAGCTCTGTGTGATGCCACTAACACACTAGAAGTCCTGTGGGTGCTTCTGCAAAGAAAATAGAGGAGCTCTGTGTGATGCCACTAACACACTAGAAGTCCTGTGGGTGCTGCTGAGAAGAATATATAGGAGCTCTGTGTGATGCCACTAACACACTAGAAGTCCTGTGGGTGCTTATGCAAAGAAAATAGAGGAGCTCTGTTTGATGGGACTAACACACTTCAAGTCCTATAGGTGCTTCTGGGAAGAAAATATAGCTCTGTGTGTGTGATGGGACTAACACACTTCAAGTCCTATAGGTGCTTCTGGGAAGAAAATATAGCTCTGTGTGTGTAATGGGACTAACACACTTCAAGTCCTATAGGTGCTTCTGGGAAGAAAATATAGCTCTGTGTGTGTAATGGGACTAACACACTTCAAGTCCTATAGGTGCTTCTGGGAAGAAAATATAGCTCTGTGTGTGTAATGGGACTAACACACTTCAAGTCCTATAGGTGCTTCTGGGAAGAAAATATAGCTCTGTGTGTGTAATGGGACTAACACACTTCAAGTCCTATAGGTGCTTCTGGGAAGAAAATATAGCTCTGTGTGTGTAATGGGACTAACACACTTCAAGTCCTATAGGTGCTTCTGGGAAGAAAATATAGCTCTGTGTGTGTAATGGGACTAACACACTTCAAGTCCTATAGGTGCTTCTGGGAACAAAATATAGCTCTGTGTGTGTAATGGGACTAACACACTTCAAGTCCTATAGGTGCCTCTGGGAACAAAATATAGGAGCTCTGCCTGCCTGCCACGAACACACTACAAGTCCTATAGGTGCTTCTGGTAACAAAATATAGGAGCTCTGCCTGCCTGCCACTAACACACTTCAAGTCCTATAGGTGCTTCTGGGAAGAAAATATAGCTCTGTGTGTGTAATGGGACTAACACACTTCAAGTCCTATAGGTGCTTCTGGGAAGAAAATATAGCTCTGTGTGTGTAATGGGACTAACACACTTCAAGTCCTATAGGTGCTTCTGGGAAGAAAATATAGCTCTGTGTGTGTAATGGGACTAACACACTTCAAGTCCTATAGGTGCTTCTGGGAACAAAATATAGCTCTGTGTGTGTAATGGGACTAACACACTTCAAGTCCTATAGGTGCCTCTGGGAACAAAATATAGGAGCTCTGCCTGCCTGCCACGAACACACTACAAGTCCTATAGGTGCTTCTGGTAACAAAATATAGGAGCTCTGCCTGCCTGCCACTAACACACTTCAAGTCCTATAGGTGCTTCTGGGAAGAAAATATAGCTCTGTGTGTGTAATGGGACTAACACACTTCAAGTCCTATAGGTGCTTCTGGGAAGAAAATATAGCTCTGTGTGTGTAATGGGACTAACACACTTCAAGTCCTATAGGTGCTTCTGGGAAGAAAATATAGCTCTGTGTGTGTAATGGGACTAACACACTTCAAGTCCTATAGGTGCTTCTGGGAACAAAATATAGCTCTGTGTGTGTAATGGGACTAACACACTTCAAGTCCTATAGGTGCCTCTGGGAACAAAATATAGGAGCTCTGCCTGCCTGCCACGAACACACTACAAGTCCTATAGGTGCTTCTGGTAACAAAATATAGGAGCTCTGCCTGCCTGCCACTAACACACTACAAGTCCTATAGGTGCTTCTGGGAAGAAAATATAGCTCTGTGTGTGTAATGGGACTAACACACTTCAAGTCCTATAGGTGCTTCTGGGAACAAAGTATAGCTCTTTGTGTGTAATGGGACTAACACACTTCAAGTCCTATAGGTGCTTCTGGGAAGAAAATATAGCTCTGTGTGTGTGATGGGACTAACACACTTCAAGTCCTATAGGTGCTTCTGGGAACAAAATATAGCTCTGTGTGTGTAATGGGACTAACACACTTCAAGTCCTATAGGTGCTTCTGGGAACAAAATATAGCTCTGTGTGTGTGATGGGACTAACACACTTCAAGTCCTATAGGTGCTTCTGGGAACAAAATATAGCTCTGTGTGTGTAATGGGACTAACACACTTCAAGTCCTATAGGTGCTTCTGGGAAGAAAATATAGCTCTGTGTGTGTAATGGGACTAACACACTTCAAGTCCTATAGGTGCTTCTGGGAACAAAATATAGCTCTGTGTGTGTGATGGGACTAACACACTTCAAGTCCTATAGGTGCTTCTGGGAACAAAATATAGCTCTGTGTGTGTAATGGGACTAACACACTTCAAGTCCTATAGGTGCTTCTGGGAAGAAAATATAGCTCTGTGTGTGTAATGGGACTAACACACTTCAAGTCCTATAGGTGCTTCTGGGAAGAAAATATAGCTCTGTGTGTGTGATGGGACTAACACACTTCAAGTCCTATAGGTGCTTCTGGGAAGAAAATATAGCTCTGTGTGTGTAATGGGACTAACACACTTCAAGTCCTATAGGTGCTTCTGGAACAAAATATAGCTCTGTGTGTGTGATGGGACTAACACACTTCAAGTCCTATAGGTGCTTCTGGGAAGAAAATATAGCTCTGTGTGTGTAATGGGACTAACACACTTCAAGTCCTATAGGTGCTTCTGGGAAGAAAATATAGCTCTGTGTGTGTGATGGGACTAACACACTTCAAGTCCTATAGGTGCTTCTGGGAACAAAGTATAGCTCTTTGTGTGTAATGGGACTAACACACTTCAAGTCCTATAGGTGCTTCTGGGAAGAAAATATAGCTCTGTGTGTGTGATGGGACTAACACACTTCAAGTCCTATAGGTGCTTCTGGGAAGAAAATATAGCTCTGTGTGTGTGATGGGACTAACACACTTCAAGTCCTATAGGTGCTTCTGGGAACAAAGTATAGCTCTTTGTGTGTAATGGGACTAACACACTTCAAGTCCTATAGGTGCTTCTGGGAAGAAAATATAGCTCTGTGTGTGTGATGGGACTAACACACTTCAAGTCCTATAGGTGCTTCTGGGAAGAAAATATAGCTCTGTGTGTGTGATGGGACTAACACACTTCAAGTCCTATAGGTGCTTCTGGGAAGAAAATATAGCTCTGTGTGTGTGATGGGACTAACACACTTCAAGTCCTATAGGTGCTTCTGGGAAGAAAATATAGCTCTGTGTGTGTAATGGGACTAACACACTTCAAGTCCTATAGGTGCTTCTGGGAACAAAATATAGCTCTGTGTGTGTAATGGGACTAACACACTTCAAGTCCTATAGGTGCCTCTGGGAACAAAATATAGGAGCTCTGCCTGCCTGCCACGAACACACTACAAGTCCTATAGGTGCTTCTGGTAACAAAATATAGGAGCTCTGCCTGCCTGCCACTAACACACTACAAGTCCTATAGGTGCTTCTGGTAACAAAATATAGGAGCTCTGCCTGCCTGTCACTAACACACTACAAGTCCTATAGGTGCTTCTGGTAACAAAATATAGGAGCTCTGCCTGCCTGCCACTAACACACTACAAGTCCTATAGGTGCTTCTGGTAACAAAATATAGGAGCTCTGCCTGCCTGTCACTAACACACTACAAGTCCTATAGGTGCTTCTGGTAACAAAATATAGGAGCTCTGCCTGCCTGCCACTAACACACTACAAGTCCTATAGGTGCTTCTGGTAACAAAATATAGGAGCTCTGCCTGCCTGCCACGAACACACTACAAGTCCTATAGGTGCTTCTGGTAACAAAATATAGGAGCTCTGCCTGCCTGCCACGAGCACACTACAAGCCCCTCTTTGTCAATCAATCTTTGTAACTGAATCTATCTAACTCAATCTCTGCAAGTGAATCTCTCTCTCTATCTATCTAAATGCAGCAGAGTGTCACAGAAACAGCCTGCTCAATCTGCGCCGGAACAGCATGTGACCGGCGCAGACGGCGTGGCGGCGTTTTATAGGGGGGGGCGTGTACTACAGCCCCTGAGCTGTAATTGGCTACAGGCGTCCTGCCTGTAGCCAATTATGGCTCTTCGAGTTTCCGGGCTGTGATTGGCCAAGCATGCGGGGTCACAGTGCATGCTTGGCCGAGCGAGCGAACGCCCGGTTCTCGATGCGAACGTGGGTTCGCATCGAGCACCGGGCCCATCCTTACTTCCCGGGTTTGAAGTGGGAAAGAGTTAAGCGGGAGGTGGAGAGGTTTGCTTTCAGGGATAGGCCCCCGGATGTTTTGGTTATCCATGCGGGGGGAATGATTTTGGCTAACGCAAGGTCAGGGACATACTTGCAGACATAAAGGAGGACTTTATGCAGCTGTGGGCACGTTTCCCGACCACCATATTGGTTTGGTCCGACATTGTGGCCAGGACAGTTTGGAGATGGGCAAGGTCAGTGGTTAGCATTAATAAAATAGGATACGTATTAATAAGGTGATTGGGAGGTTTGTGGTCAGGAATGGTGGGATTGTTGTTAGGCACCGGGAGTTGGAGATCAACATTGGTCTCTATTTGAGGCGTGATGGTGTTCACCTCACTGACGTTGGGATTGATCTGTGGTCCATGGGTCTTCAGGAGGGGATACAAACAGCTCTTAGGGTGGGGCGGCCCTCAAGGTAGAGGTAGTCCCCCTTTCAGGCTGTGGCGGTGTTTTGGTGGTCTTTGATGGTGACGGTGTATCAGAGGTGATCGTAAATGGGTGGGGGGCTCATAGTGTAACTGCCCCTCCTGGGTATTCCTGAACGGTGGAGGGAATACTTGTTTGTTCACTGACAGATGGTTGTCTCCGAGAGTTCTCAGTTGGAGGCCTGGTAAAAGGTTAATTAGTACCGCAGTGACCTTGTTGCTTGGCAACAAGTTTGTTCACCGTCAGAGATCACCAGACTGGGCTGTTCAGTTATATCTTGTGATGTTTATGTTTATGTTTATGGTTATTTATATTTATATATATTATTTATATATATTTATATTTTGGTTGGAGTGTATTTAATTGGTTAATAAAGGCTGTCGTGGCCATTTTACTCCAAGAGCAAGGTGTGGTCTCATCCTTTATAAAGGGGGGTTATAAGGTTGGGGTATTTTGGCCATGCTGGTATAGGCATAAAAAGGGGACATTTAGGCTACACTGGTCAAGTCCCGACACCCCCATCCCCTGATTTCCTGTACAGTCCCGACATCCCCATCCCCTGATTTCCTGTACAGTCCCGTCATCCCCATCCCCTGTACTCCTATTCAATTCCATCATCCCCATCCCCTGTACTCCCATTCAGTCCCATCATCCCCATACCCTGTACTCCCATTCAGTCCCATCATCCCCATCCCCTGTACTCATATACAGTCCCATTATCCCCATTCCATGTACTCCTAGCAGTGTGAAACCAGCATATGTACATGGAAGGCTCCATGACCTCAATCACATAAAACAATCCGAATAGCCCAAAAATTATAAAATCACAATATTAGCTCAAATGGTTTACATTAAATGCAGACAATGCCAACAAAAGCCAGTGTTGTATTTTACTTTAAACATGTATTGTTTGCATTATAATTTTAGCAGGAAAGTAGAATGTAATACACTGTACAGAGCACTATCACTGACTTCTACACTCACTAATGCCTGCTGCTTTCCTGAATGTGTGCTGAGATCGTTCTGTCTGCAACACGGAAGGGAGAGGGGATGGGGGAGGGGAGGAGGAGAGCAACTCTGTGTGTTGTGTTTAGTCTCCGGAACCAGCAGAGAGCCCAGAGCTGATGTCAATCACAGAGAGGAGAAGGAAAGGGGTGAATCCAGACTTCCCATTGTTGGTATGAAGCTTCAAGAAAGTCTGTAGACCCTCCCACAGGTAATTAACTCTATTTTAACAGAAAGGGTGCACTTCTCAGAGGAGAGAAAAGATCTGTAGATACTAGCAGCTCATAAGGATTAGGATTAAGCAAAAAAAAGGCCCTGGCGCTGAGAGAGCACGGCTCTCATAGTTACTTCGGATGCGTCCTCCTCGAGAACATAGGGAGGAGCTGGGTCCGGGCGTTGCAATGCGGGAGCAGAGGTAACGAGAGCCTTCAGCTGTTCAAAGGCTGTTTGAGAATACTGGCTCCAGGATAAGCGTGAGTGTAGGTGAGTGAGCTGGGTGATTGTGGCAATGATAGTCGACACATTTCTAATGAATTTCCTATAAAAGTTAGCAAAGCCAATCAGGAAAGATGAGGACGTGCAACGCTTCACAGAGGGAGAGGCCTGACCGCGGAGCCGTCGGAGTGCACGAGGAGACCCGGGGAAAGCCGAGGAAAGCCCGTTGAGTGAGAGACATCGGTGCCCCCTCAAATGAAGACCCAGCGCTTCCTCGGAAACCCATTACGGAGACAGTGGAATGTCAGAGAAATGAGATATACGGCCGCCTACCTCCACTCGCTCCCCCACTGTCTTCCATAGACCTCTCTGGAAGGAAAAAAAAACGACCCTGGCTCAGTGTCTGGTAAAGCTGATGCCCAGGATAGGCAAGAAGTTGCCCGATTAGAGAGGAGAGGAAAAACAGCAATACAGAGGATCTACAGAAGTCCTACCTACAGAAGTCCCAGGAATCTGTGGTAAGTGGATACCTGAATGACCGGAGCTAACAACAGACGGAAAAAACAGGACAGAGCAGGCAGTAAGGTACTGTTGCATTTGAACTATGACTGGAAATGTACTATAACTGGTGAGAGTGTATACTGGGATAGACCAGTATTGACTTTTCAAGAGGTGGATGCATAGTAAGAACTACTATATGGAACTTAAAAAAAAAAAGGAGAACAGTATATACCAGCAGAAAGCTATATATATATATATATATTTTTTGTATACATCAGGACATACCTACGAACCTGCCTATGATAATAACTATCTGATTAACATCTGATGATACTGGGACGTATCCTGATTGGAGCTGGAGGGAACCATAATATGCATCCATTCCTGGAGGTTTAAAACAATGTGCTTACGTGGCAGGTGAATAGCTGCCACATAGCTGCCATATACCGGTTATCTACATTTATACTCTTGTAAAATCCATTATATATCTCTGGGGACCAGTGCATACCTGTATATACCTGGACAGAACTGAAAAAAAGGGTCCGGGACTATAAGGATACCCTCTTTTATATGAACTATAGATGGTACATAACCCGGTCGGTGAAACTGGAGTTCCGAGGGCAAGTATAAAGTAGAACCATGGTTTAACATTTAAGTGGGCATAAATATGGACATGTTTTTCTGCTTTGTACTTGCTGGATGTTCTTGCTAATTTTGAAACCAGTGCCACTAATGTCAAAAATACAATAACTTGGACACACTTGCAAATACCCCCAAGTTTCAATATAACGTTGGACGCACTAATAGAAGCAGGTATATGCATGTTGAGATACATTCAGAAGGGTGTTGCTCAGTATAGCTCTGCATTACTAGCAAATACTAGCACATCTCTGACGCAAAATTAGACTTGTTAGTACGTTTTATTAAATCTTATTTTTCCCTCTCTTTTCCCCGCAAATTTTTGGACACTCTAGCAGATAAATGCATATATTGGTTGCTAAACTGAACAGCCTTGGGGTCAGTGACAGTCATTCTTATACAGACTACGAATGTTACTGTGTGAAGATATATATTCCAGCACCAGAAGATGATACATGTGAAGTATCATCTTCTGGTTTAAAACTAGCAAACCAGTAAACAACAGCATATATTTTTAAAAACAGTACAATTTTATAAAGATGTGTACACTTAAATAAATTTAAAGATACTAGTGCTAAATCATTTTGCATCAAACTAAGGAGCTGTAAACTTTGGCAATATAGGTCGAGTAAACAGGAGTCAAGTGTACAGCACCGCCACAATCCGGTTGGCTATAATAAGCGTTCTTCTGTATTAATACCAGCTCTGAGAACCTGCTCGATCAACGGTCTCCTTCCTTTTTTTTTCACAGATTTTACTCCAGTTTATATGAAAGATAGAATTTTAAAGAGGATGCATCACTAACCCAGACATATTCTTCTGTGGGTGCCTTAGTTAGATTCGCAACAACTTTGACTAAAGGAAGAACTAAGAGACATTAAACTGGGGAAATGTAAAATTACAATTAAAAAAATCAGCATGAAAGGCAGGACCACGAAGGGAAGTGATCCAAAAACCCCTAAGGAATAAGCAAATACAAGCATGATCAAACAATATTTGACAAAAGAGTCAAGCCCTAAGAGTCCAGGATCAGGAAAACAACAGCAGGTGAAACAAGATAAGAAGAAAGGAGATAGCTCTGACCTTTCCAGAGAAGATATATGCACAGAGAGTGAAACAGATCAGTAAGATGGAAGAACAGAATGCAATTGTCCAAATTCAAACAAAAATAGAAATGTCAGAGATGTTATTGAGATTGGAAAACTCAATTAAAGGGGAAATTACTGCACTACGAACAGATCTGGGACAGCTGTTGACTCGAGTGGAAGAAATGGAGGAGAAAACGGACAACCAGGCCCAGGAACTCTGTAAACTAAAAGATCAAGTAAGATTAACTAAGATAAATCAGAGCAGAATTCTTTATAAACTGGAGGATCAAGAAAATCAAAGTAGAAGACAAAACCTGAGAATCCGAGCTCTCCCAGAGGAAAACGGCAAAGACCTGAGGAAAATAATGAATCTAATATTTAAACCCCTGCTGAACAAAGGAGTAGAGGAGTGCCTGAAATTTCATAGAATCCATCGGGTCAAAAAAACTAAAAATATAGCAGCAGATCGCCCCAGAGTCGTTATAGCTAGATTTCAGAACTACGAAGAGAAAGCAGAAATATGGAGTAACCTGAGGGGAAGACCCCCCTAAAGTATGAAGGGGTGAAACTTCAAATTTTTATGGACTTAGCACCCAAAACACTCGCCAGGCGATGACTCCTTAAACCACTTTTAGAGCAAGTGCGAACAGCAAACATTAAATACAACTGGGGATTTCCAACATGTCTGATAGGCCATAAAGATGGCAGATCCATAAGACTAAGGTTTCCAGAAGAACTGCAGAAATTTTGCAACAAATTGGACTTATGAGTCATAGAGAGCTCTAAAATAGGAAGACGGTTATCAATGATCCCTCCAGAGCTCTTTTTTCTCTCTTTGGCCCCTTTCACACTGAGGCGGGAGACGCGGTGACGGTAAAGCAGCACTATATTTAGCGCTGCTTTACCGTCGTTTTAGCCGCGGTATTCGGCCGCTCACGGGGCGGTTTTACCCCCCGCGAGCGTCTGAAAAAGGGTTAGAATCCCCCGCAAAGCGCCACCGTAGCGGCGCTTTGCGGCGGTATTGCGGCGGTATTACCGCGGTTTCCCATTGAAATCAATGGGTAGGAGCGGTATAGGAGCGGTATAGGAGCGGTGAATACACCGCTCCTATACCGCTCCAAAGATGCTGCTAGCAGGACTTTTTTTACCGTCCTGCTAGCGCACCGCTCCATTGTGAAAGCCCGCCGGCTTTCACACTGGAGTGAATTAGCTAAGAGATACCTTTCAGCTAAGTATAGCATCTAATAGTAGAAAATAACAATTACGTTTTTGACATACAATGTCTGCAGACTGAACACACCTACCAAGTGACATAAAATCCTGAAAGAACTAAAATGTTACGGGGCAGAAGTAGTGTTCTTACAAGAGCCACATCTCCTACAGGACACAAATGTTAAACTACTCTCTAAAGACTTCCCGACATGGTATTATGCTGACTCGACGACAAAGAGAGCTAAAGGGGTGGCTATCAGATTTCCCGCAGGGACACGGTTCAAATTAGAGGAAAGGATGTCTGACCCTGAAGACAGATACCTCTTTCTGAGAGACAGCCTAGGGGAAATGGAATGCACACTGGCAGATATATACGCCCCCAATAGGAACCCAATAAACTATTTGAAAGAGGCCATGGGGAAACTGATTTATTTTAAGAAAGGCAATGTGATATTGGCCAGAGATTTACATTTTTGTATGGATCCTGGAATGGACAGTACATCCCGGGTACAGGGGACTAGAAACATATCATTAAAAATGATTAAACCGAAAATGCATCAACATTAGTTGTTAGCTATATGGAGGATCATGGATCCTAAAACGCAAGACTATACGTTTTACTCCCCTGTACACGGGACGTACACTAGAATTGATTATATAATGGTAGACCATAAAGCTTTGGAGTGGGTAACCGAATCAAATATAGAAATATCAACGCTTTCTGATCACTCCCCAGTGACTATGAAAATGAATGTAATGGGATAACAGAGATCATCCTATAACTGGCGGTTAAATGAAGCATTAATACAAGACAAAAAGGACGCAGAAACAGTCCAAAAGGAAATAGAATATTATTTTTTGACAAATGACACAAAACGAAATATCACATGCTACTCTATGGGAGGCTCACAAGGCCTATATTAGGGGTATATTTATTTCTATAGGGGCTGGAAAAAAAAGAAGAGAGCTTGAAATATGAAATTACTAATAGATGAGATATATAGACTAGAGCAAATCCATAACAAATACAAAAGGATAACACCAGGAAACTTTTCACCTATTGGTAATAAAAAGGGATGAATTAAAAGATCTTATGACACCAGATACGAAAATAATATTTAATAGAATATTAAAAGACAGATATCTTTGGGGAAACAAACCGAGTAAGCGCCTCGCCAGGACATTAAAAAATTAATCAATAAATTACATAGAAAAGATCCAAAATAAACACGGGGGAATGGTGTATAAGACAAAGGAGATAGCAGAGGAGTTTAAGAGCTACTATGGGGCACTATATGCAGTAAATAAGGGGCAACAGGACAAAGATAGAGCAAGTAAAATAAAAGAGTTTTTAGAAAGAGCGGGACTCCCCCAAGTATCTGCGAGCGATAGCGATATGTTAGACAAACCCATAACTGAGGAGGAAATCAATAAGGATCTATAAGAAACCGCCGCAGGGAAAAGTCCCGGACCCGATGGGTTCTCAACCTTTTACCTAAAGAAATAGAAGGAGATCCTGGTACCAAGGTTATGTCAATATATGAACGGATTGGGGGTGGAAAATGAAATGAGTAGAGAGGCCCAGGCGGCGTTAATAACCATTATACTAAAGGAAGGGGAGGGAAGGATGGAACATGTTGCCCAAACTATAGACCAATATCCTTGCTTAACGCTGACACAAAACTATACGCAAAAGTCTTAGCAACCAGGATGAAAGACCTGATGAAAGTTCTAGTCCATCCCGATCAGATTGGTTTTATCCCCAGGAGGGAGGGGAGGGACAATAGAGTGAGAACTTTGCTCCTCCTCCAGAAAATTAAAAATGGTGGGTCCCCAGGTCTATTCCTGTCGATTGATGCCGAAAAAGCATTTGACAGGGTAGACTGGGGACTCATGATAAAAACACTGGACTTCATGGGACTGGGCCCAAGAATGATCCATTGGATCAAAGAATTATATAAACAATAAAAATAAAAAAAATTAATGGGGAGTTATCCCCCCCTTCAAAATGAAAAACGGGACGAGACAGGGGTGCCCCCTCTCCCCATTACTATTCATACTGTCCCTCAAACCCCTCTTAGCAACAATCCGGTCCAACCCCAATATAGGCAGAATTAGGATTGGCGATGGAGAGCATAAAGTGGCGGCTTTTGCCGATGACTTGTTGTTTTACATATCCAACCCTAGGATAACAATGCCAAATTTACTTAAAACCTTAAAACATTATGGAGAACTATCAAACTTTAAAATCAACCTTAACCTCCCTGGCGGTATGATTATTTCTGATTTTAGGTGCTGAAAGCGGTACAATTATTTTGCATGGAAATTTGGCGTTTTATATTGTAGGCCTGCAGTTCTTAGGAATAACTCACTTAAATCTGTCCAAACCAGAGTCTAGTAGACAGCCCAGGTATGATAAAGTTTGAAACACAAAATCATAAATTATAATATAATAAATAACTATTAAAAATATTCAATAATGTAATCAAATCAAAAACACTGAAATTTGCTCAGTTGCAGAATTGTCGCTGTCATTAGATTTAGTGTTTGATGACGAATTTCCCCACAAATCACTATCGCTCAATTCCGCAAGTGATTTTAATTTATTATCACTCTTTTCTAGCTGGTCTAAAATCACTAATTAATAGTTATATAATAAATAACTATTAAAAATATTCAATAATGTAATCAAATCAAAAACACTGAAATTTGCTCAGTTGCAGAATTGTCGCTGTCATTAGATTTAGTGTTTGATGACGAATTTCCCCACAAATCACTATCGCTCAATTCTGCAAGTGATTTTAATTTATTATCACTCTTTTCTAGCTGGTCTAAAATCACTTTTGACATAAAGGGATACTTTTTGGTTGCTATGGACAATCTCCGAATTCCAGGCAGAAAAAACAGTATTTATAATATAAAACTACATGCAGGACACTGGACAGACCACTAGGGACAAAGGGGATGTGTAATATTTGTATACAGTACTGTAATCTAAGATTACAGTACTGTATGTGTATTGTGTGTTTTTACTTTTTTGAATTTGGCGCCAATCTCCACTCCCGTGCGTCGCAACGTCGCAGGGAATGGAGCTCAGCGGCACTCGGGCACTGTGAATCGAGCAGAGGAGCTCGCACACACAGCGGGGAGACATCGCAGGATCCAGGGGACAAAGTAAGTAACTCTCCCTGTATCCTGCAATGCGATCCCGCGTCTGGCTTGGGGTTACCGCTATTGGTACTGAAATTCAACCCCGAGCCAGACTCGGGAATACCACCAGGGGGGTTAATAAATCAGAGATCCTAAATATAAATATAAACAAACAAGATGAGCAAAGTATGCAAAAGGAATTCCAGTTCCCCTGGAGGAAGGAGGGACTAAAATACCTAGGAGTAAAGTTGTCGACCTCCCTGAAGAAAATATATAAAGAAAATGATATCCCTCTACTAGACGACATAAAAAACGAAAGAAAAAAAATATCATTTAGATCCCTCTCTTGGATGGGGCGAATTAATATAGTCAAGATGGTTTTATTACCAAAGATCACATATAAGTTTCAAAATGTTGCCTATCGCCTTTCCGTACTACTACTTTAAAGTTTTAAAAGCTATTATAATGAGATTCATCAAAAACAATGTAAATGGAAATATAATTCACCTTTAATTTACTTGAAAGATAATAAGTATTTTTTACCGGGGAAAAGGGCTATAGGAGGGAATTGGGTAAAAAGGGAAAGCACTAAGAGATATAATTAATAAAGAGAAAATAAATACACTTTTAGAGTTACAACAAAACACGGACTTAATGGTAATAAATGAATGGCGCTACCTCCAGTTGAAGCATTTTGTGGAGAATTTACCTCAACCAATAAGAAAAGTGGACGAACTAACGCCATTGGAGCGGCTTTGTACGGTTGGGGGAGCAAAAAAGGATATATCTTGGTTATATAAAATACTATTGTCAAATGAGGAACTGGAGGTACCGCCATTCTTTAAAAAATGGGGTAAAGAATTGGGATCACTTGAGTATGAGCATAAGATAAGGAAAATTTTGAAACTAACACACAGTTCGGCCACTGATATTAGAACAGCTGAAATTAATTATATGTAAAATGTGTGGTGACTATTGCGCAAACCACTCAGGGAAAAAAATGCAAACCAAAATACACTACAAAGCTGAAAAATGCAGCAGCCACCATAAAAGTGTTCTCACACCAAGCAATAATATAAAAGTAAATAATAATGTGGCGCTTGCTAGCTCCAATAATGCACATCCTTTGAGGTCTTCCAAAAGGATAAATCAGAATGGCGTCCTTATGTTGATATATTCAATGCAATTGCACAGCCAAAGATAGGGATCAGTGCTAATGCAATATCTTGAATGGGCAACTAATATTCACAGATACATGGCTGTATTCCCACAACACGGATAACAATCTGTGCAAATAAGCAAATAAATTCAGCTAACTACATGAGTAAATAAATAAATCACATCAATAAATAACTAAAATATATTGAAGTGCAAAACATGTGCAAAAAATGGTATGTAAATAAATTCAGCAACACTGTGTGCATAAATAGATAAAAAAGTGTTCACACATAAATATAAAAAATATAAATAAACCAGTCTGTGCAAAATAACTTAAAATAAATTAAATCTGTGCAATAAATGCCTGTGCAAAAATGCCAATGTGAACGATAAATGTGCTGAATGATGTGCCAAAAATGCCCAGTATTACTTTAAAGTGCAAAGCAAGTAAAGATCAAAGCAATAGTCCAAACATTGCTTCAAATAAATAGTCATTAAAATTCTAATGTGTAACACGGTCTCAGTTAAGGATTTCCTGTGTATGAGGTCCGTTTTCATGTGCCTTAAAGTTCAAATGCTTGCAGCCAGTGATCCCATCCATGCAAATTCCAGTGAGGTGATAAAAAATGTTTGCCCCAGCCTCTTACCTTAAGGTAAGGTAGAAATCACCTTACAATCAATAGTTGCTCCTGCTTCTGGGCTTCACCTGCTGACGCTGTTCCAGATTAAACCAATCCCACCAGGCACTCAATCATAAAATCAGGGCAGAAACAGGGAAGGACTCCATAGTGTAGCAAGTCAGAACAACGTTTTTAATAAAAAATAAAAGACTTACAGTTTCAATTTAAAATTAACAGCGGTAGTACAAACTGTGTGACCGATCCCGGCCAAGATCGGACACGCTCTGTCACCAGACTCTCTTTCCTGATGCGTATCGTCACTGTCCACGTGACTTTATCAAAGGAATAGAGTCAGGTGAAAGGCGGTGACTAAAATAGCAGGGCGGTTGTCAGGGCAACCTCTAGTAATTACTTAATGCGGTTCAAAACGAGGAAATAACCCACCCAGCACAATCCATCAAGGAGGGGTACATGAACAAGATGAATATTAAAGAAAATATATGTAAAAAATTCAGAATAATAACCGGACAATGCATAATAGTAACATATCGCCATCTACTGGCCAAACAATGAAACTGTACTATCCAATAATCCAAATCATAAATGCTAATTACGCACCGCTGCTCAATTTCTGCTGATAATTAACTCCTGCATGTAGAAGGAACAAAAAGTGATAACATCCCACATATGGACAACAAGAGCCAGTGAGCAAATACAACGGGTCCAGCTGCAGGAATAATGCAATTGAACACTCCATTAATATATAACGGTCCACCAACCCCGGGTGCTAGTTAATGCTAGCAATGCGACCCTGCTCATTCCTCCAAATCGCATAAATAATAAGTAAGAGGAAACATATTACTGGATAACTAAAAGTAATAAATAATGATCAATATGTACATAAGACAAAGGCCAGAAGAACAATAAAAACGAAAACATAACTATCCATTGATCGGGTACCACAGATGGCTACTGATCATAAAAACAATCAATAATAAAAGATATATCCATAAAAACATGAAGAGGTAACTAAAAGATCAAGTAAATATAACGAGATTATTAATATGAATAATAAAAAATCATGACATCATCCAATGATGAGACAAAAGATAACATAATAGTATTTTAAATGATCCAATAATAATTGATGAGTAAAAATAAATAAAAATGCTCATAATGCCCTCATCTAGGTACATAGAGGACAGCAGTATGGCTAACATCATAACCATCTAATGTTCAGGTAGCAGGGCTAGAACCATAAATGACTATTGATCAATCGAATAATCAATAAAAAATTAATAACCATAAAAATATATAATTATTGGGAGGAGAAACTAAAAGGATCAATAATATATAGCGAGGCTAATACTAAAATTATTCATAGAAAGTCATAGCTTCATCCAATAATGAGACATAAAATATTAAAAACTATTACTAAATGATCCAATAGATAAAACATTCGCTAATAATGCCATCATCTGGATAACATAGAGGACATCAGTATGGGACTAAGACTAATGCATCTACGATAATCAAGAAGGAAACGTCCCTAAAGACAAGATAATAACAAGGATCAGATAAAAACATGGGTGATAAATCCGGGAGATAAATTAATAATCAGAAATAAAACAATTCGGGTCAAATTCAACATTATGGCCTAGCAGAAATAAAGTGCGAAGTTCATGAATCCAATGAGATTCAGACTGGCTAAATTTTCTAATTTTATTATCCCCCCTATCAATGATGGTTTGATAGATAAAGAATCCACGGATGAGTGGTTCCAGTTCTTTAATGATAAAGGTCTAGAACTATTGCAGCTTCTCATTAAAAGGAAACAATTGAAAATTAGGGCACTAGACAGGAATATTGCAGAATTAAAAGCAACTGCAGAAATATCTAAAGAACTCCCACACTTCACTGCCCTATCCAGACAACTACAGAGGGATATGGAACAGAAAGACAAAGAAACTTCAGCGAGGAAGAAAAGAAAATATCAGAGAGATATGAAAGACTATGAGGATGATTTGGTTTACAAATGGCAAAGTAAACTAGAAGAATCCACAACTGAATCCATCAGTAGCTCTCCTGAGAAAGAGGAAAAAATTAAGACGGGGAATGATAAAGTGAAGAAGCATCAAAATAATGGAGAAGGGAATCGTACCAATCATAATACTCCGAACCAGAGACCTGTATGGAATGGGAATAATAACTGGAAAAAACCCTTTTGGAAGAATAACTGGCATAATAACCAGCATAATCCATCAAAACCCTTCCAGAAACCATTCAATAGAAGAGAGCCACCTACACCACCATGGAGGAACTACACTAATCAAGATGATCATCATAGGTATGAGAATGGGAATAGAGACACTAGGCCATATCATTATGATGAAAGACGAGAACAAGGACCGTATGAGAATCAATATAATATTCCAACATACAATCGCTATGAACAGCTGAGACTGCCTGGTGAAGGTTGGAGAACTCCTAGGGACCACTATTAGAGAGGAAGAAGTCCGAAATACCAACATGAAAGACAAGATAGAACCCCGGTGCGTTTTTTAGAAATGAGACCAGGGAGTCTCCTAGGCGTCACCAGGCAGAGAATGGAACTCGGAGATCAGACAGACGGAGTCCAGATCGCAAACCAAGGGAAGAAACAAGGAGAGAAGAAAGAAACCAATATTGGGACAAAGATCGAGAAGAGAGATCAAGGAAATCACTGAGGAGAATTTCAGAAAATAAGTCTGGAAGAAACGCAAAACAAGGCGTGGGTGCAGAGCGGGAACAAAGAAACAGAAGAGAAAGACAATAGTGGGTGAAGGAATAATAAACATTAGTGGAGTAGAACTAACTAAGGATGAAATTAAAGTACTTGATAAAGGTTAAAAATTTGCACCAAAAAGAAATCTGAACAAATTTAATGTGTATATAGATATTAATAAATTTGCTAGGAATCTGCACATCAAAAAATATATGCTAAATAAACCAGGGGATAACACAATAAGAAAGAATATTGAGAAGAAAGAGATTGTGTTCAGTAATCTAAAGAACAAATCTTTATTCAACCTCCCAATTGGAACAGAAGGACATATTGAAGTATTCCGTAAAATGGTCCTAAAAGAACTTCAGGATTTGAAAGTGAAAAAGATGCAGGATCCCGGCGACATAAAGAATGGTATTAAGAAATTAGAAGAAAGAAAAGATATTGTCATCCGCCGGGCCGATAAAGGAGGAGCCATTGTTATTCAATCCAAAAAAGCCTATCAGGAAGATCTAGACAGACAATTGAAGGATAAAGATACCTATCAGAGACTAGCCGGGAATCCGATAGTGAGATACAAAGATGATTTGGCCGTTCTTATAGAAATGGGGATGAATAAGGGGCTACTTAACAAGAAGGTAAATACTTACAACCACTTGGATGCAGAATTCCAGTAATTTATACCCTTCCGAAGATTCATAAGGATAAGGAAAAACCGCCAGGAAGGCCAATAGTAAATGGAATTAACTCGGTTGGTGCAAGAATTGGTGAATATATAGACTGGTTCCTGCAACCGATAGTAAGGAAAACAAAGTCTTATCTCAGAGACACCAAAGATCTGATACAACTTCTTGACATGATCAAACTAGATGATAAACCTATCTATCTTGCAACAGCGGATGTTGCATCATTGTACACAATTATCAACCATGAAGAAGCGATTCAGGCAACAAAATGGGCCTTGAAAGAAATGAGTGGACTAAAAATCGCCCGGAGAAAATTCCTTGTAAACTGCCTAAAGTATAGTTTGGATCATAACTATTTCTGGTATGATAGTAATTACTACAGACAGATCTGCGGTATAGCCATGGGTGCGAAGTACGCACCTAGTGTAGCAAACCTTTATATGGCAGAATGGGAGGAGGATGCGTTGTATAAGAAGAAACCCCAGCAACTTCTCTTATTTAAAAGATTTATTGATGAAATTATTGTTATCTGGGAAGGAGATAGAGAAAGCCTGATAGACTTTGGTTTTGGCTTAAACACTAACAATAAGAACATCAAACTAACCTGGGAAATAAGCGATGAGAAAATTCACTTTTTAGATCTGGAAATTTAAAAAGAAGAAGATAAATTGATAACACAAACGCATTTTAAACAAGTCGACAGAAATAGCTACCTACCTCTAGATAGTTGTCATTATGCACCATGGTTGAACAACATACCTAAAGGCCAACTAATTAGACTAAAAAGGAATTGCACAAAAAATGAGACGTTTACAAAACAGGCAGAATTTATTGGAGGAAGATTTATCCAAAAAGGGCTATAAAAATGTTTTTATCCAAGAGAAAATCAAAGATGTAATGGCTCTGGATAGAAATAAGCTGATTGAAGATAAAATAAGAGATAAAGAGTACACAGTTGGTGTGCCCTTTGTGACGGACTACAATATCCAACACAAACAAATAGAGAAGATTTTCAAGAAACATTGGAACATTGTAAAAGCAGACCGGCACTTGGGGACGGTACTGCCAGAGAATCCAAGATTCACCTATTGGAGAGCACCCACTTTGAGGGATATAATTTCGAAAAATGTATTGGACCCTCCCCCCCAAAAGAAGTTTTTGTTTTTTGAGGGTAAGGGCTTTTATCCATGCAAAACATGTTATACATGCAGGCATATTAAGGAAAGTAAAAAGAAAAAACTGAATTTTAAGTCAACAGTAACTATGAGAGAATATCAGATAAAGGACTTCATATCGTGTAGAACAGAAGGAGTAGTGTACCTCCCTGAATGTCCTTGTCAGATTCAGTATGTCGGGAGAACCAAACGGGAATTATGGATGAGACTAAGGGAACACACGCAGAATATAAAAAATGGATTCCCCAAACATAGTCTATCCAGACATTTTGATCAGGTCCATAATAGGTATCCCTCTTCCTTGATGGTATGGGGAATTGAAAAATATAAACCCCATTGGAGGGGGGATAATAATATTTGAAAATTGAGCCAGTCTGAATCTTGTTGGATTCATGAACTTCACACTTTATTTCCGCTAGGCCATAATGTTGAATTTGACCTGAATTGTTTTATTTCTAAATTATTAATTTATCTCCCGGATTTATCACCCATGTTTTTATTTGATCCTTGTTATTATCTTGCATGTAGGGACGTTTCCTCCTTGATTATCGTTGATGCATTAGTCTTAGTCCCATACTGGTATCCTCTATGTTATCCAGATGATGGCGATATTAGCAATTGTTTTATCTATTGGATCGTTTAGTAATAATTTTTAATATTTTATGTCTCATTATTGGATGAAGCCATGACTTTCTACGAATAATTTTAGTATTAGCCTCGCTACATATTATTAATCCTTTTAGTTTCTCCTCCCAATAATTATATATTTTTATGGTTATAAATTTTTTATTGATTATTCGATTGACCAATAGTCATTTATGGTTCTAGCCCTGCTACCTGAACATTAGATGGTTATGATGTTAGCCATACTGCTGTCCTTTATGTACCTAGAGAACTTTTTATACCTGTTTGTAACCCCTATTCCCCCCCCCCCTATTCCTTGTTACAGGTACAGGACTAAAGTAACTACAAGCTGATTAAGAAACAGACTGGGTACATCTCCTACCCTCTTCAGATTATCATCATCTGCAACCTTATTTCAAAGACACCTTCGCCGAGAGCCATCCCTTTTCTAGCAACACAGTTTGACGATTCAAGGTACATGACCAACACAGCACAACATGGCTTTTAACATAACTTCCCTAAACATGAAGGGCCTAAACAGCCCACACAAAAACGCCTGTAAGGAAGCATCTAGGCTCAAATGTGACATTGTTTGCTTTCAGGAAACACACTTTATGTCAGGAAACCACCCCTCTTTCAACAACCGTAAATACCCTCATGTCTTTTTGGCAAACGGCCCCAAGAAAAAAGCAGGTGTAGTGATTGCTGTCTAAGACACCATTTCCTTTTCACTTCTAGAGGCCCATGCAGAACCCTCGGGAAGATTTATAGTTCTCATCTGTGAAATTGCAAAAATAAAACATACACTAGTAAATGTGTATCTATCAAACGTCAACCAAATTCGATTCTTAAGAAGAATATGGAAAAAAGTGACTTCTATGCAACAAGGCCATGTAATACTTTGCAGAGACTTTAATCTAATCCCAGATAAAGACCTGGACCTCTCTAACCGAACACCTCAGAAGAACCGCAGACCTACCCTGGCACAATTTATATCTTCCTCTGGCCTCCAGGATGTCTGGAGATGCCAGCATGCCTCTGAAAAGGACTTTACTTTCTTTTCCAATGTACACCATTTGTACTCACGTATAGATTTATTTCTCGTAGATAAGTTTATGCTTCAAAAAAACGCTAAGTCTGAGATACATGTTATAACGTGGTCTGAAAACGCTCCAATTTCCATGAGTGTGGGGGAAATTATGTTTTGTCCATCTCGCAACCTGAAAATTTAAAATTGATTAGAAAGGCTATGATAGAATTTTTTGAACTAAACACTCCCTCGGTATCCGATCCCTTCACACTCTGGAACACGCACAAGGTATTTATAAGAGGTCTGCTTATTCAAATGAGTGCTAGAATTAAAAGGCAATGGACACAGTGGCTCAACGATCTCTTATAAAAAATAAAAAATGTAGAAACCTCCAACAAACAGGGCTCCACACAAAAAACAAGAGATCTGCTGTTCTATAACTGCACTCACACTTGATCTCCCAGCAGGAGAATCGCTTTCGCATACTAAAAGCAAACAACTATCGTTATAGCAACAAACGGGGAAACTGCTGGCAAAATCAGTGGAAAGAAAAAAATAGTACAGCAAAAAATCAAACACATGGTAAACCCCAAAACGAAGAAAACTGTCTATAACCCCAAAGAAATAGCAGACGCCTTTAGCGACTACTATGAGGCTTTATATAACCTCAAAAATTACCCAGACACATATCAACCCTCTGATAAGTTAATCTCAGATTTCTTAGCATCCATAAACTTACCGAAAGTTCCTCAAACCAAACTAGACCTTTTAAATATGCCCGCTACAATCACAGAAATACAAAAAATAATAAACAGTATGCCCCACAATAAATCTCCAGGCCCAGATGGCTATTCATCTGAATACTTTCAAGTATTCCAAAACAAATTATCCCTATACTTGAAGCTGATCTTTGATGCCGCTATGTCTACTGCCTCATTCCCAAAGGAAATGTTAACTGCAACCATTATAACAATTCCAAAACCAGGTAAAGACCCCTCGGTCCCCCAAAGTTTCAGACCAATATCATTATTGAATGTCGATATGAAAGTGTATGCAAAACTACTGGCAAATAGGCTTGCCTCCCTCTTGCCGGAGCTCATCAATCAAGATCAGGTCGGCTTCGTGAGAGGCCGGCAAGCTAATGATGCGACCAGAAGATTGATAAATAGTATTCATCTGGCTGAAAAATCTGGAAGGCCTTCTCTGCTCCTAGCTTTGGACGCAGAGAAGGCCTTCGATAGAATCCATTGGGGATAGTTAACCAAAGTTCTACAGAAGTTTGGTCTAACCGGCCAGATTCAGCAGGCTATATTAGCACTTTACTCCTCACCATCAGCATTTGTTTATACAGAAGGTATGTTCTCAAAAAATTTCCACATAACAATTGGTACTCGGCCAGGTTGCCCGCTTTCGCCAATAATTTTTGCCATGATGATGGAACCCCTAGCAGAAAAGATTAGACAACACCCAGCAATTCAAGGCATCTCCTCTCAAGACACACAACACAAAATATCACTCTTTGCGGATGATGTCATACTGACATTGTCTGACCCCCATAATTCATTAGCCGCTGCACATGACACTTTAGTAATGTTCAGTAAAATTGCTTACTACAAAGTCAATGAGAACAAGTCCAGCATCTTGGGATAGCGATCAATAACTTTATTAAGTCCCAAATACAAAGAGACCTCCCATACCCATGGGCGTCTGACTCCATACCTTATTTGGGGATCCAACTAACCCGATCCATATCTAACCTATACCAAACCAACTGCCTCCCACTAGTACATGCAATACAAAAAGACATATCTAAAATTCAAAAACACTATATCTCTTGGCATGGTCGCTTAGCAGCATACAAAATGTTATTTCTCCCAAAAATAACATACCGATTTAGAACCCTACCAATACCTTTACCCACCTCCTTCTTTAAGTCCCTACAGAAACAAATGTTAAACTTTATCTGGGCGGGTAAAAGAGCTAGATTCCCATTTCAAATGCAAAGTAAACATAAAAGGCCTAGGCGTTCCAATCTTAAAAGATTATTACATAGCAGCAGTTCTAGACCAACTCAGAAACTGGTTTCTTTCGGCCGAACCGAAACCCTGGTGCCAACTAGAACAGGCATGGATATACCCTAAATCATTACAATCACTACTAATAGCTTATAACCTTTGCCAAGCCAATATCTTCATAGACCACCCTACTATTCAAGCCCCACTACAGGCATGGGAATACCTAAATGAATCATCCCACTCTAGTGCGCAACACACTGATATCCCAATACCCCTAGAATCACTTCTTTGGTTGATTCCAAACATCTCAGTGACCACATGGCAAGAGAAAGGAGTAAATTTAATACAAGACCTCAAACAGGGCGATAGCTTAATGTCCTTCAAGACAATTCAATCTAAATTTAATATTCCTCCCTCAGAATTTCTGACCCACCTACAGATGTCCTCATGGCACCGCCAAATGAACGTTACACACTCACCAGTCCTGACTCAATTGTGGAATCACCTTTAATGCTTCCAACCCTAAAACTAAAGGGATCTCACTACTATATGAAATAATTAATGCCGAATCTTATTTTTTCAAATTTAACCACCTTGCTAAATGGGAAAAATATCTTTATAAAAACTTTTACGAAAAGCAATGGCTATCAGTAATTACCAACAATCTACGCTTTTCAAGATGCTCGAACTATGAGGAGCTGGCAGCAAAACTAACTGCTAGATGGTACCTCACCCCCTACATTATGGCAAAATTTTCAGAGGACAATTCTAACCTATGTTGGAGGGGATGCGGGCAGGTGGGGACATTGGTCCACATGCTGTGGTCCTGCCCCCACCTCCGTAGCTTCTGGAACGAAATATTCAAACTAATAGCAAAAACCACCAGAGTTTTCACCCAACCTACCCCTGAAAAAGCAATCCTAGGCATTAATATGTCTGAATACCCGATATCGGTCAGATCAATAGCAATGCACATTACATTTGCTGCCAGGTCCTTGATAGTGCTCAAATGGAAGGCAAATGAAGTCCCCACTATGCGGGAATTGCTCGCAAAAGTCAATATAATCTCAGAATATGAAAAAATTGTGGCTTATAGAGACGGCTCAGGCACAAGATACACCTTAAACTGGTCAAACTGGAACTCGTTATATCACTCAAGAGCCTGAACAATGTTACTAGTGATGTAATATTACATGTTACTACTGTACTCCCCTTACCTCCCCTTCTTTTCCCCACAAATTATAAGGTGACATGTTATATGCCACCATAGACATGTTAACAATATTACAAATATGTAAACCTTAAACTGATAAGTTTAAATACAATATAACTGTTCAAATTTGTACTCTAAAACGGAATTGCAACATTACTACGATCAGTAGCATCCTAGAGTGTTCCTGTTAGTAGACATAATACACAGTGATTAAAAACAATGTTATAACCTGTACACAATTTATTGTACATTCCATATCATTCAGCACTCTATTCTTTGTAGCATCTCACGTTTTATGTCTTCAATAAAAATTATTTGAATTAAAATAGAAAAGTAGAAAATATATATATTTTTTTTTTATTTCCGCTTATATCGCAAAAAATAACAGATTTGTGAATAAATACCACCAAAAGAAAGCTATATTTGAGTGTACAAAATGATAAAAATTTAATTTGGGTACAGTGTTGCATGACCGTGCAATTCTTATTGAAAATGCAAGAGCGCTGAAAGTTTAAAATTGGCCTGGGAAGGAAAGGGGCAAAAGTGCCCAGTATTGAAGTGGTTAAGGTCCCTATAGTCATTACATGGTCTGAGAGAAGGATAATTTTTCTCCACGAAGAAGATGCCATCTTCAGCAGGCAAAGAGGAGGGGCAGATGAATACTTTGGCTAGGTTTTTATCTATATATTATCAGAGGGCCTCTAGCTACAGCTCGGATAAGGGAAAGATTCGCCCGAAGGATACTTCTCCTCCAGGTAGCAACTCAATTGGGCAGTCGAAGGACCGATGCGGGGGCAGGGCATCAGCATCTTTCTTGTCAAAGACATCAAGGAGATCAAGGTAGGCCAAAGTGATGGCATGACAGGGATCTGGTGTAGGCTGAACGGAGAGACAAACTGAAGGTTTGACAGGCGCCACAGTGTTGGCGACAGTAGGGAGATGAGAAGATGATTTCTCCCTTGGGCCAGTCGATTTGCAGGTTGTTTTTTTTTTTAGATTCTTTTCATGTTACACCATTGATGTTGCATTTTATTATACATGTACAAGATCGATTATGAGAGTCCACCTCACGTGTGTACAAAAATGTTACTCTCAATTATATTTTAACTTCTTTTTAATGGAGGTACCATGTTGATTTATTTCAATAATAATATTTCCAATCACAGTTTTATCAACATAGGTAGAATGTTGTGATTCAATACAGGTCTTTTCATCTGATTAGACGTTTTATGCATGTATAACACATGGTACATGCATATGGGGGTTATATTCTGTTTATAGTTATCTCCCCCTTTTTTCCTGCTTATTTTACAGTGTATTTATTCATACATTATAACCATCCTACAGATGAATGTCAGTGTGTTTTTTTATTAATTTTGTATTTACTCATGAGGTACCCCGTCATTTTGCGCCTGACAGTTTCATTTGTCTACCCCGGCGAGGTGTGTGATTGTTTATGTCCCCATATTTTTTCCATAAATTCTTCCATAAATCTATCACGTAAGTCTGCTAACCGATGTATGGGACGTCACCACGTCAGGCGATGAACCGCTCTCTCTCTGCTCGTGCGGAGGCACGTGATGGTGTTGCATCATGTGAATGGCGGATATCTGTTCGCCTGTTTGGAGCGCAAGCTTCTTTCACGTTTGAGGCGCATGACGTCATTATGTTATCGGCGCCTCTTAGCGTGATTGATGTTTTTCATTGCGTTCCACTGTAATTGGACTAGACACACTTTTGGTCCGCCATGCGCTCATACGGCCATGCGCCGTTCAGTAATCAACTCACATTGGTCAGTATTTTCTGTTCGGATAGAGGCGTGGAACGCACGCCGGGCCGCCATCTTGCCCAATACAGGAAGTAAGTCTTGGAATAATTAAAAACACACAAGGGGTTTGGCTCTCATGATTGGGGTCTCATTATTTATATATATTGGATTGGCTGCAGTGAATGGATACCCCAGACGATGTCTATGAAGACGAAACATGTCGGGAAGGACTCCACTGCCGACATTTGATTTTATATTAAGCGCTTGTTTTATCCATTTGAATGCAAGTGTTCCAGCTTCATTAAATTTATTTTGTTATTTAAACTGAATTACGCTATGTGGCCCCTTTCTGCTCTTCTTCCAATTATCCTCACCATACCCATGGACGTCTGATTACTGTTTCTCATGAAATCATCTGATAAGAAAATTCCCCATCTTGTGGATAGTCGGGTGTCCCTGGTCTAGCAACTTGGAGAAATACAGAGTCCATCTACCACGGTGGTTCACACCACACAGCCTGTTTGACCCATAGAGTGTATGTTCATTTGGATTCAAATGTTTTGGTAAGCCTTCCATATATTGGTGGCGGTTCCCTTTACCTTATCTACACATTCCAGTCACTTTTTGGATATTTAATTGGATTATTCCTTTTGTTCTTTTGACCTTTCATTTTCAGACTTCTTTATCATTCACTTGCACAGATTATTCACTATGTTTATCATTTTATTTCAATATATTACTGTGTTTTTGGTTTATGTTGATTTGCAGTATATTTAGATCAACATGTTTGTATATCAAACTGCTACACTATTTGTTTATTTACCGCAGCCAGGGTATCCCTAGGATGGCTGGAAATATAGGTGACATGATGATGTCAAAGCGGAGTAATTCCTGATGGGCTGCATCCGTGGTGGCAAGGACAGGGATAGTCTCCTGAGTGACAGGTCCAGAGCTGGAACCAGTACATCTGCTAAATGTACATCAAGTCTTTGTTCCTTTAGTTTCAGGGGTATCCGCAAGTTCTTGGCGAGGGTAATATCCAAAAGAAACAACTACAGGCTCCAGAGTCAATGATCGCCCACAGCTTGACTTGCTTTCCAGCCACCTGCAGAGAAATGGGGAGAATTACATGAGTGGATACAGTCCCGGATAACTGGAGGTACAAGGGGCGTGGAAGGCTGGACTTACTTGGGCGAACAGGACAACTGTGAAGGAAGTGGCCCGAAGCTTCACAGTAGAGACAAGTTAACTTGTCTGCATGCTCTCTTTTCAGGAGTTAAAGAAGGGCGGGGTAGGCCAATTTGCATGGGTTCCCCATCAGAAGTATTGGTAGACTGGGGAACAGAGACTGGGATTGTTGGTCCTATAACCTTTGGCATTACCCATGTGGGCCGGAAGCTCTAAGTGCGTTCGGGCCGCCGCTCCCGCAGTCGTCTGTCTAGTTGGATAGAGACTTGGATGAGATTCTCTAACGATGCGGGAGCCTCAATCCTAGCCATCCCTTCCTTGAGAGTTTCAGATATGCCTTGCCAGAACTGGTATTTCAAGGCAGCATCATTCCACCTGGTATCAGCTGACCACTTGCGAAACTTCACAATATAATCTTTCACCAATCATCTACCTTGTACTAGAGCATGAAGGAATCTGCGGTACCAGACCGCTGTGAATCATCATATAGGTTAGCCATAGCTTCAAAGAAGATGGCAACTGATTCTAGTACCAAGTTATTTTGCTCAAGGAGGTTATGAGCCCAGGACTGTGGCTCATCTGATAAGAGTGAGATGATGAAACCCACCTTGGCGTTCTCAAGAGAAAAAGTCCTTGGTTGGAGGGCAAAGTAAAGTTTTTGCAGGTATTTTTTAAGGCCCTGAATTCCCGTTGGCCACCTGAAAGTGCTCAGGAGTGGGGACTCTGGGCTCCGGAGGGAGTTATCCCACAGCAGGTGCGACTGTAGCAGGAGAACTGGCTGTGGGAGCGGAGACAGTAGAGCTAGTAGCTTGGTTAGATCTGCAGGAGTCATGGAAGTAGTTTGGGAATGAATACATCCTTCCAGCTGAAAGTAGCCATCTTGTAAGCTCTGGACTGCTTGTGTAAGAGAAGTCATCTACTGACATAGGGCCTCCAATAGGGAAGCACCTCTCTAGGCCTCGGACATCTTGGCTGGTTGATACCCCCTGAGGGTGGAAACAGGAGAGGTCAGGCCCAAAGTAGCGTATGTCGCCTGCTGGATTGTATGCAGGAGGTTCCAGAGTACAGATGTTGTGCTGGCGTAGAATCAGGTGGCCCCCATGAGGTGTTGCAGAATTTGGATAATGCTGAGACTAGAGCGTGGTCAGAAGGAAGCTTAGGTCATGAGCCAGGAGGGTAGCAGAGCAGAGGTGTTTAGGTGGATAACCAGGGTCGAATACAGGAAACAAACAGGAGACAGGTCAAGGACAAGCCGGGTCGGTAACAGGAGACACAGGAACATGAATATCACAGAGATAATGCACTGGAGGAGCCGAAGATCAACCAGCAACTAAAGCCACTAGAAGACTTCCTTATATAGGCCCATGTGACCTGCTGGTAGAGATGCTGGGTCCTAAAGTCCTTCTCCTGCCATAAGTGCTGGTAGAGATGCTGGGTCCTAGAGCCCTTCTCCTGCTGTTGGTTCCCTGAAATTGGGAAAGAGGATTTGTATTAGGAGGGGGAATTGAGGGGGCAGGGATAAGTGCTGGGATGGGGAAGAAGAGGGTGAGCATAAAGATTAGTGCTGGATTATTTTTTTTTTGCAGGAGAGAGAGAGTTGGGATTTGTTAAAAGGGCAAATTGGGGGAGAGTATTGCTTGTGGGGGGGGGGGGGGGGATTTTGCACTCTTCTTACCCCTACACCGACTGCTGTACTTTTTGTTTTGTACTCATGACTCCTACTATTCATTACACACTTTTGTACAGAAAATATTCCTGACCCCTGTATCCCGTGCATAACACTCACAATTTGGTCACACCCACTGTTCCCCACGCCGCGCTACATTACTGTTCTCTTTGAGGCAACCAAGGTCTTGTCTTTTACAATCTTATAGCATATACTCCAAAAAAAAATGCTGCTAAAGTGTTGGGGTTTGGCTTGAAGAAAAGATAGCAACCCTAGTCATCAACTGTATGCAGCCTTTCAATCAAGGCCAAATCTATGAGGGTGCTGGGGTAGGCTGCACCCCCAGATTTCAGTGGTACCCCCAGGCTGTTCTGGTGGCTCTGTGGGGCTAAGCACCACTGGTCATCCTGCTGCAGGCTCACCTATTTGCCAAGCTCCCCTGAGACTCAGCTGCATTGCAGCAAGTGTGCTGTGTGTTTGATTAAAAAAAAAAACGTCGGTGGCTGCTTAATAGAGCTGTGCCTGCTATTGTAAGGAAGACAAGTGGTTACGCTTGGGGGTGTTGCTTAAGAAAGGAGGTATTTAGCTACTTCAATACCACTTTCACCCTCTTCCTGCCCATGCCAAATTTCAGCTTCAGTCACATTTTGAATGACAATTACTCAATATACCGAAATTAAATGTCTATCCTTTTTTTGAAACAGATAAGGCTTTCTTTTGGTGGTATTTAATCACCACTGGGGATTACATATTTTGCTAAATAAATGAAAAAAGACTGAAAAAAAAAAGTATCTCTTAGTTACCGTTTTTAATTTTTTCAAATAAGTAATTGTTCTTTACTGATGTGCACTGATGAGGTTGGTACTGATGGCCACTGATAAGCTGCACTTATAGGCACTGAAGGTCACTTATAAGCGACACTGATGGGCACTGAAGCTGCACTGATAATCTGGGCACTAATGATCAGTGTCCTGGCTATCAGTGTAAATACTGTACTCACTGTGCCCTGACAGATCATCTCTCCTTTCCTCACACGCTGACTCTGTGAAGACTCTGTACTTCTTCCAATGTTGACTCAACTCTCTCTCCCACTCTAATGCTGGGTGTGCGGTGTGCCACTACTTATATTGGCATGGGGCGGGGGTCACCGGGTGATGTCACCTGGAAGCCCTTATGATGTCACCACATGGGGCATGGCAGGTGATGATGTCATAAGGGGTGGGGCTTCCGGGTGACGTCACCTAGTGACCTCCACCCCATGCAAATATAAGTAGTGGCACACCGCGCACCCAGCATTAGAGTGGGAGAGAGCGTTGCGTCAACATCGGAAGAAGAACAGAGGGAGAAGACAGCAGAGTACACCTGGCAAAAGAGCGGGAAGATAGTGGACAAGACCCAGCAGAGGCAGGAAACAGCAGACAGAGGGAGAAGAACCAGGGAGGGCTAGAAGACATCAACGGAGAGCGGAGAAGACCCAGAGAGGGGAGAAGTAACCGTCAGAGACAGAAGACATCAGCGGAGGAGGCAGAAGAGCCAAAGAGGGGAGAAAGAAATCAGAAGAGACGCCGGAGCTGCCTTAAGAAATTAAATAAATAAATAAATTATAATTTTTTGCACTTTTTTTGGTGAATGGGTAGGGGTACAATGTACCCGATACTCATTCACATAGGGTGGGGAGCCAGGATCTGGGGCCCCCCCTATTAAACGCCTGCAGACCCCGACAACCAACGGCCAGGGTTGTTGGGAAGAGGGCCTTGTCCTTACTAACATGGGGACAAGGTGCTTTGGGGTGGGGGGTGCAAGGCCCCCCTGACCCAAAGCACCCACCCCCAGGTTGTGGGCATGTGGCCTGGTATGGTTAAGGAGGGGGATGCTTAAGCAGGGGGGGCACTCGCTCGTCGCCACCCCCTTTCCTGACCTGCCGGGCTGCGTGCTCGGATAAGGGTCTGGTATGGATTTTGGGGGGACCTCACTTCATTTTTTTGGCGTTGGGGGGGTTCCCCTTAAAATCCATGCCAGACTGAAAAGCCTGGTATGGTCTTGGAGGGGGAAGCCATGCCATTTTTTATTTTTTTTATTTGACGTGGAGTTCCCCCTGAAGATTCATACCAGACAGAAAGTGCTTGTATTGTCGGGATCAAAGTCGGATCTTCGTTCATTGATGTCGGACTTCAAGTTGCAGGGCAAAGTTGGATCCACAGTCATATGACTGTCGTGTCGTACCAGTGTAATCACCATGTCGGATGTCACACGTCGGATGGTTAGGACAAGGATCCTACTTTGATACGACTTCAATGATATTCAATGGGCTGAAGTTGGACCAAAGTAGTGCAGGGAGCATTTTCAAAGTCAGCCTGGTGTCGGACCAGTTAAGACAGCTCTCATAGGGAAACATTGATTTTCACACGTCATGCGACATGAGCTCCCAATGTCTGTGCCTTTGTCGTACAAGTGTGAACCTAGGTTCACACTGAGTGCGGGAATGAAATGGTGCGAGTTCAGCTGAACTCTCAACATTTCATTCTGCATGTCAGTCCTGATTTCAGCAGCGATTTCAGAGACATCTGTGCGGTTTTCAGCACAGATGTCAATGGAAATCGCACCCCGAAACCTCAAAAAGTTGTACAGAAATCACTTTTTGAAATCAGTGTACTGGAGATATAGTGGACTAAATATGACTAAAACTAAAACAATTGCAGAAGACTAAAATGAGACTACAACTAAAATTCCATTTTAGACGAAAGCCCCATACACGCTATCAGCTGATTTTTGTCTTCAGATTTACCAAAAGCATGTAGTGTAAGGGCCTGCCTGATTGAATACACATTGCAACTCCTAAGGTTTGACCTCATATTATATGGCTTTGGTAAATCTGAAGACAAAAATCAGCAGACAATCTGAGAGTGTGTATGGGGCTTAAGACTAAATTTAAATCCAAATTTTCTGCCAAAATGAACACTGGTATACACCACTGATGAAGTGATTATGAAGCTAGGAAATGTGTTAAAGATATCAAATGTGTTGTGCAGACGTGTGAGAGAGGAGCTACAGGAATCCTGACTTTAATCCACAGCCATCCGTGCACCTTAGCGGCCAAATTCAGGCAATGCACCTGCCTTAGTGTCCCCCTATGTACCCAGCTGCAGCCTGTGTCCGGGATCGGCAAGAGAGACGCCAATCCGGCACACCCACAGCCGCCGCCATCTTCCCGGTCTCCATCCAAGGAGTTGTTTGCTGACCTGGTGGTGAGGTAGGAGACTCCCATCACCATCCATCCTGCCCTCCTGAGTGCCTGGCGGGGTCCGGTGGTCTGTAGGGCCGCCGGGATAGCCTGTAGCGGCAGCGGCCTAGTGAGACCTAGTGAAGCCTACCGCTCACCGCACTTTCCTACGCCGTCGGCCTGCTGGGGGAGCTCTGTGGCCAGCCCGGCCTGTAATCCAGGGCGCAGACTCTGCGGCCTACAGCTGCCTCATCATCCTATTAGGAACTATACAGTGCCTGGAGACTGCCTGTGCAGGCTGGCTACAGAGACCCAGGGCCTAGCATCCTACACATTCTCCTACCTCCATCCCAGCTCCCTTTTCATACCTACTGCACCGAGTGACAGCCTAGCCAGCTTATAGCCGCATCGTGATCGGGGGCACCTCTTGAACCCATAGATGCCATCCAGAAGACGATCAGTAAAGAAACAGCCACCACCTAGGACACAGAGCTCCCCGGCAGTGACACGTGTGGCGGCCACCTTGCCCTAAGGAGCGGAGCGAGCCGTGGCCATACAAACAGCCTTGCAGCTTCTAAGAGACATGGAGCAAAATGAAGGAGATCTGCAGCAGCCCTCAGGTATGGCGCAATCAGCAGCTACTGACTCTACTGCAGCCATCCTGGCGAACATCGAGGAGAGTAAAACCATGGTCATGGGGAGGATAGATACATTGGCCATGGAGTGTGGTCTTATCCGACAAGACAAGCGGCACAGTGGTGTAGTGGTTAGCACTCTCACCTAGCAGTAAGAAGGGTCGCTGGTTCGAATCCCAACCGTGACACTACCTGCCTGGAGTTTGCATGTTCTCCCTGTGCCTGCGTGGGTTTCCTCCCACAATCCAAAGACATGCAGGTAGGTTAATTGGCTTCTGTCCAAAAATTGGCCCTAGTATATGAATGGGACCTTAGATTGTGGGCTCCTTGAGGGTAGGCACTGATGTGAGTGTGCAATGCACAGGGATAGGGACAATTGTAGACACTTACTCAGGTTGGACTGGATGGACTGGTGTCTTTATTCAACCTTACTAACTATGAAACTATGAAACATGGACAAGTTTAGAGGCCGTGTCACGGCGGTAGACTCATATCTCGGATTTGGAGGATACTACGGCTGCCACCTCCCAGACTGTCACTGACCTGCAACACACAGTTAAAACCCTGATGGCGCGATCTGAGGACGCCGAAAAGAGACTGCACCGCAACAATGTACGCGTGGTGGGCCTCCCTGAGGGCGCGGAGGGCTCACACCCAGCCAGCTTTGCTGAAAATTTCTTTAAAGAAATTCTCAATTTACAACAAGTCTCCGCAGCTTACATTGTTGAGAGCGCTCATAGGGTCCCCACAGGCCCGAGACCTAAAGGCGCCTTGCCCAGACCATTCCTTGTGCGGTTTCTAAACTACCGAGATAAACATCTCATCCTTGCCAAAGCCCGGAAGAAACCTCAGCTCCGGTTTGAGAACATCACCCTGCATTTCTTCCCAGACTTTTCCCCGGAGTTGCAGAGACACCGTTGCACGTTCGTGGAGGTTCGGAAGAGGCTCTGAGAAAAGTGACTCACGTATAGTATGCTGTACCCAAGTAACCTCCATGTTGAACACTGTGGCTCTGTGAAATTCTTTGAGGTCCCCTCCGGATGTCTCAGATTGGCTTTATACCTTGAATTGAAGTGAATCATCATTTATTTTTTGTTACAACCTGTTTGGGCTGTGTTGTCACCCTCGTTTTTTCCTGCTGCTGGAGACAAGTAAAGCCCTTTTTATTTTTTTATTTTTTATATTAATATATTTTTTTTGCTTTTTACCACAATCCAGTGTAGTGAAGGCTGATTGTACACTGGCGGGCACATATGCTTTGACTGTAATAATCTTATCCCAGGTTATCCTTCCCAGTGGGTTTACTGCACAAAAACTTTCCCTTCAAGATGTTGCAGCATACATATAGCTGCTTAGTGCTTCATGGCTACATTATGCATGGAGCCGGATGCTCACAGAAGGCGCCTAGTGCTGGTGCTCACCCTGTTGACATTTTTGTTCCTTCCTAAAGGACATATGGAATAACTCTATAAGACAACATTCCACTTTTGTTTTTTTTGGGGGTTTTGGGGATCAAGTCTGCTGGCTGATGCAGGGTTTGTGAGGTTGTTTTTTTTTCTCACCCCCTTTTTAAGCTGGCAAGACAGGGGATTGTTGCGATGGGACTGTTCTGGAGTGAAGTTTTATTCATCTGACAATGCCGAACTTGCCGGGGGGGGGGGGGGAGGAGGGGGGTTACTTGACTACTTTTCTAGATATTTTGCACCAATTACTGCTTTAACTCGGGAAGTATGTCCCAGGGGCGGGAAAGCCACTGGTTCATATATTCTGCTTATTTATCGGTTTATTACCAATGGATAGCAGCCTTAAGATAGTGTCCTGGAATGTAAGGGGATTAAATAGTAAATTTAAAAGAGCAGCTGTTTTTCAATACCTTAAACAGGTAAAGCCGCATTTCGTCCTCCTGCAGGAGACCCACCTGGAGGGAAGTAAAATTCTATCCCTGTGCAAGGCTTGGATCCAAAGAGCACTCCACTCTACGTATTCCACATACTCTAGAGGAACCTCCATTCTAAATAGCAAAGCTGTCCCTTGCGTGATCCACCAGGTGTTCTCTGACTTGGGGGGGGGGGGTTGATATGTGGCTGTGGTGCTGGATATACACTACCAGAAAATGTTGATAGTGAATATATACTTGCCCCCTCCTATACAGATACAAGTGCTTTATGACCTTATGGTATAACTAGCCCCTTTCTTAACCTGCCTACCATATTTCTGGGGGATTTTAATGCCATTTTGGATCCTGCGCTGGATTCCTCCAATACCAATAGACCGGCCTCAATGGATTTATGTAACTGGATGTCTGTGTCAGGCCTCTGAGTTATGGCGTTGGAGGCATCCCAGTGCTAGATCCTATTCTCATCTCTCTAGCACACATAGATCATCTGCCAGAATCGATTTAGCATTTGGCAGCCCTTCGCTGCTAAGGTATGTTAAAGAGACAGAATACCTGGCTGGGGGAACTTCAGATCACTGCCCACTGTTGGTGACCCTGGCACTCCCAATTCGGGGCAAGCGGGGAGGCTGGAAGCTGTCACCGGATTGGTTACAAGAAGAACAAGTCACCTCACAGGTACAAGGCAGTTTGGGATGAATTTAAAGCGGTGACAAGAGGTGAATGCATCTCTGCGATCAAGGCTGCCAGGAGAGACAAAAATGCACAAGGGGAACTACTCCTAAATAAGGAAAGCGAGTTTGTGGGCGCTCATGCTGACTCTCCGACAGAGGCCAATTTTACAGCTCTGTTGGAGACCCGGCGACTTGTTTCTGTACACTTCTCCCTTTTAGTGGCAGAAAAAATAACACCAGTTAGTATTCCTATCATTAAAACCACTGGAGGGAGTGAGGTTTCAGTCCCTTCTGATATTCTAGGGGAATTTGTGCGGTACTATACTACACTATACTCTCCTATACCTGCATACGATACTAGTGAGCTGGATGGGCTATTAAGTGACCTCTCTCTCCCCACGTTATCAGACTCGGATGTTACACTTCTAGATGCTGATATATCTTCTCTAGAAATAGAAGCAGCGATACTAGCTTTTCCACCACACAAGTCTCCGGGCCCAGATGGCTTCCCGGCGCACTTCTATCAGCACTATATGGCACAATTAGCCCCAAGACTGGACCTTTTTGACCATTGCCTTAAAAATGGAGCTCTCTCGAGTTCAATGATGGATGCATATATGGTAGACATGTGCACAACAAAAACATTTGTTTATTTTCGTTTCGTTTTTTTCGTTTCCGAAAAAAAATTGCTTTTTTTCGTTTCGCTTTTTTCGTTTCCGTTGATTCGTAACGATTCGTACATTCGTAAATCGTCGGTGTTCGTATTCGTAACGATTCGTACATTCGTAAGAGTTATTTTTTCGTTGATTCGTTATTTCATTAGTTTAATTTTCGGACGCATTCGTATTTATTCGTACATTCGTAACATTCGTAACATTCGTAGATTCGTAATCGGAGCATAATTCATAATTTTATGTAATGTGTATGCTATTATTACATTTTAATAATTTACGAATCGAAAAAAAAAGTTACGAATCGAAAAAAAAAAAAGTTACGAATCGAAAAAAAAGTTACGAATGTACGAATTTTTTTGTTCAATAGAGACACGGAAAATTACAAATCGAAAAAAAAAAAAAAAAAAAAGTTACGAATTGAAAAAAAAAGTTACGAATCGAAAAAAAAAAAAAAGTTACGAATCGAAAAAAAAGTTACGAATGTACGAATTTTTTTTGTTCAATAGAGACACGGAAAATTACAAAACGAATGAAAATAACGAAAAAAAACGAAAAAGAATTGCACATGTCTAATATATGGTCCTGCTGTTGAAACCGTGTAAAGACCCACAAGAGTGTTCGTCCTACCGCCCCATTGCTTTACTAAATGCGGATTTAAAGATACTAACCAAAGTATTGGCATCGAGTTTGGCCAAGATTATTGACCAGACGGGGTTTATGCCCGGGAAATCTACGACACCAACCTTCAGAGATTGTTCACTCATTTACAATTAGATACTACAGAAACTCCAGAAAAAGTTAGAGTGTCTATCGACATTGAAAAAGCCTTTGACTCCGTCGACTGGCTCTATATGCACAAAGTATTTGAAGAGTATGGGTTTTGGACCTAATTTCTGGCAATGGGTCACTTTATTGTACAGTGGCCCGCGGATGGCGATTCGGTTGGGGCTCCTGACTTCAAAGCTTTTTGCAGTGGAAAGGGGAACTAGACAAGGCTGCCCTCTTCCCCCCTTCCTCTTTGCCCTAATGATGGAGCCTATAGCGAAAGCACTACGTCAGTCTCAGGAAATGGGTGTCATTCAGGTGGGTTCCATACAGGAGAGCCTTGATCTCTATGCAGATGACCTGCTTCTGTTCCTCAGAGACCTGAGAACATCGCTACAAGCGGCCTTGCGCATACTCAACAAGTTTGCCTCCTTCTCGGGTCTTCGGGTGAATTGGACCAAGTCTTCAATTTTACCATTGGGTCCGAGGGCGCAAAGGGTAGATGAGGACAATCCCCCACTGCAATGGTTTTCCACCATCATGTACCTGGGGGTAAAGGTCACGGCTAATGTACGGGATTATACACCACTAAACCTTCTACCACTAGTTCCTCCCCTGACGCAAAAAATACAGGCTTGGAAACGGCTTCCTCTATCTCTATTAGGATGTATAAATCTCCTGAAAATGACGTTTTTGCCAGTAATTCTGTATTTTCTAAGGCACTCTCCAATATGGGTCCCCAAATCATTTTTCCACAAACTGAATAGTATTAGTTCCTTTCTGTGGTCTCCCAAATCACCCCGCATAAGCATAAAGGTACTTCAGGAACCATGAGGCAGGGGGGACTACCACTGCATGATTGGCAGAAGTACTACTTAGCTGGACAGATGGTTTTTGCAAGAAGCTGGTTGGTGGCGGAGGATGGGGATTCGGCCACGGTTCTTGAGGCTGCTCATTTGGGCTTCTATGAGAGTTTGAGGCTTGCGCTCTATAGGGGCCCAAAATCCAATCTACCTTTAACGGAATCCATGAAGGCAACAATTAAAGCTTGGGAAATAGCCACGACTCAAATGTCCCCCAGTTATTTGGGAATCACTCCATCTACCCCATTATGGATGAACCCCAACTTACCTCAATTCTATTCCCTGCCAGATCCCATGGTTTGGGCTAGTAGGGGGGTTAAAGTTCTAGGAGATATTACAAAAGAGTAGGGATGGGCCCGGTGTTCGATTCGAACCCATGTTCGAATTGAACATCGGCCGTTCGTCCGCTCGTCGAACCCAGAACTCTGAGGGCCATTCGCATCAAATTTGTGTGATGCGAACGGTCCGCAATGCACTGCGCCAGTCGCAGTGCATTGCTGGCTGATGATTGGCCAAGCATGCACTGTGACCCCGCATGCTTGGCCAATCATAGAGCCAGCGGCGAGGAGAGCAATAATTGGCCACAGGCAGGATGCCTGTGGCCAATTATAGCTCAGGGGGTTTAGTACACGCCCCACACTATATAAGGCCGCCGCGCCGGCGGCCTCGTGTAGTGTGTTCCGACGTTAGGAACAGTACACACTATATGAGCTTGTGTCAGGGACCCAGCGCAGGACGAGCGGCCCGCTCTCCGGTGCGCATGCGCGGCGGCCCCGCTCTCCGGCGCATGCGCACTCGCGGCTCGGCGGTCCGGCGCTCGCGCATGCGCACTGGCGCCCGTTTGTGCGCCATGGCGCACAATTAGCGTCCACTGGGCGCCTATAAAAGCTGCCTGACGCACAGGCACTTTGCTGGTCTGTCTTTCCAGCTCAGTGCCTGTGTGTCTCCTGTGTTTACCAGATCTGATCCTGTATCCTGACCCCTTGGCTTGTTTAACGGACGTTTGCTGCTCTCTCCTGTGTTTGACCCCCTGCTTGCTCAACGGACTTTGCTGCCTGATCCTGTGTTTGACCCCCTGCTTGCTCAACGGACTTTGCTGCCTGATCCTGTGTTTGACCCCCTGCTTGCTCAACGGACTTTGCTGCCTGATCCTGTGTTTGACCCCCTGCTTGCTCAACGGACTTTGCTGCCTGATCCTGTGTTTGACCCCCTGCTTGCTCAACGGACTTTGCTGCCTGATCCTGTGTTTGACCCCCTGCTTGCTCAACGGACTTGCTGCCTGATCCTGTGTCTCACTCCCTGCTTGCTTCCACGGACTGGCATTATACTTGTGTGTGACCCCCGGCCTGCTGTCCGGACTTACATCACTACTGACTGCTCAGTGACCTGTGTCAGTTCATCAGCCAGGTGTTTGGGCTCCTGCCTCTCCTCTCTGCCATCTGCCGGTCTGCCCAGGCCAGGTCCACATCTCTCCCAGGCATTCCACTGGTCCCACCTGCCGGAGGTGACCTGTGCCTCCTGGTGCCGTTTGTTCCCTGTTTCACCTCCAGGGGGCAGATTGCGCCGGGTCGCAAGGGTGAACCGCTCTCAGCATCTCGGTCTCGGTAAGTACATCTCTGATAGCTTGTGATTCATTTCTGTGTGGGGACTAGTGTAGGGAAAGAGGAAAAATAGGCAGAGATAGTTTATTCTTCTCAGTGCTGTTCTCTAATCTCTACCAATCCAGCCATCTGCAGGAGTTAGTGTGTGTGCGTGCTGTGTGAGTATAGCACAGCAGTAGCACACTAAACCACCTTACCCTGTATCTGCCCTTCTGCCCTGTTGTCATCTAATCCAGCCATCTGCGACATGACATTAAAGCCTGCAAGCAGTTTTAAATGGCTTCTTTTTTTCCTTTACAAATGTAATTTTGTGCAGGGACAGTTCTAAACACGGGAAACACATGCCACTTAACAGGCATACTTTAGACACCCCCCAGATACCATATTTAAAGGAATATTTCACTTTTTTTTTTCACTTTATGCATCATTAAAATGACTGCTCCCGAAAAAACGTCCGTTTTTAAAACTTCTTTTTGCATTGATACATGTCCCCTGGGGCAGGACCCGGGTCCCCAAACATGTTTTATGACAATAACATGCATATTGGCCGTTATAATTAGCACTTTAGATTTCGAACGTTCGCATCCATTGTAACTAATAGGGTTCTAACGTTCGCACGAACTTTAGGTCCGTTCGCAGGTTCTGGGGTGTTCGGCTCATCCCTACAAGAGAGGGAGAACTCTTAACGTTTGACCAACTAAAAGCAAGACATAATTTACCTAACTCTCACTTTTTCTGGTATTTACAATTACGCCATGCGTTCCAGACACAATTCTCCACCCAGAGGGTAGAGGAACTACCCTCTGCTCTTGAAGATCTGTTGGCGGAAGAGGAACTGCCCAAACCTTTATCAGCTACGTATAAATCCTTAACTAGATGTAAGGAAAAATGAGTAGCAGATATCACCGAAATCCAAGGAGAAGATATGTGGGACCACCCTTTTAAGCACCTGGTATCTGCTAGGGACCGCCTTATACATTTCAAGTATCTACATAGGATCTACTATACTCCAGCCAGGCTGGCACACATATATTCCTCTGCTACAGATGAATGCTGGAGGTGCTCTTCCTCCCCTGCAAATGCAGAGCACATTTTCTGAAGTTGCTCACGGATCAAGAGTTTCTGGTCCGCGATCACCTCCTGCTTGGCAGAGGTTCTCAGTATCCCAATCCCTACAACCCCAAGAGTATGCCTCATAGGTTTAGTTGAGGAGGTTGTCCCTTCTGTGGCTCACCACACTTTACTTAATATAGGGCTGTTCTATGGTAGGAAGGCTATTCTATTACATTGGAAAAGGCAAATGCTCCTACAATAGCATACTGGAAAGGTCTGATGAACTCAGTAATCCACCTCTATAAGGCTACTTACATTTCTAGGAACTGCAAGAAAAAAATTCTACAAAGTATGGCAAACATGGTTGGACTCCTCAACAACTGTGAGTTTATACAACCAATTCTAGCCGAAAAAGATTCCATAATCTCTGCAATAGGAATTAGGTGATGTAGATTTTTAATGGCAACGTTGAAGAACCTGCTCTGCATGTATACTGTATATGATCTCTCTACTGACTATCCCTAAGTGCTTCAAATGGACAAGCGACACAAATGAGCTCTGATTAAAATTTTCTGGTGCAACATTTATCCTGGACTAGTGCCACTTAAGTGGTTAGTTGGACTATGTTAGTTCCAATGTTAGCCCTGTGCGGCTAAGAGGAGAGAGTGTATGTTGCCCTCTCGACCTCTATGTTTTCTGTCTGTAAAATATGTGTGAAAAAACGGAATAAAAACAATTGTTTTTCTTATGGTACCACCGCTGCCTGGTGTCATCTTTATGTAGCACCTTTGTTGTTTGCTAGTTGTTAGGTAGATTTAGTTAGCTCCTCTGTAGGCAGAGCAGCATGGGGTTAATTGTGTTTAGGAGGCTGTGCAATGCTTCACAGGTTGTGGCTCTGTTACTTCCCCCTGTCTCCTGGAACTCACTAGAAGTTTACAGAACATACTGGGTGGGTGGGGCAGAGGCTGCACACTGAATATTTATGGAACTTCCAGCAATCCCTGGGGAAGTGGACCGGGGTCCAGCTATCTGAAGGAGGAGAGGGAGAGAGCAAGAGGGTGAGAAAAGAGGAAGAAGGGAGCTCCAGGAATTAACCCAGATTAGGTCTCAGCTAGGCTTAGCTGCAGACCCCTAGCCAAGCCAGAAGCAGCCTGTCCAGTGAAGACCAAGACAGCAGTCATTCTGGATTCTGGGAGTTTCTTAAGGAACTAAGTGAGTACAAACCAGCCATCACCTCTAAGGGAAGAAGAGGACAGTAAAGTGCCATGTCTCACATGTCTGGGACAGAGTGTAGCTCAAGTGCAGTGCAAGATAGACAGGAGCCCGCTAATTCTCCAACCTTGGGACTAAAGCAGCCAGGTTCTGTGTCTTTAAATGCCGCGTACACACGTGCGGACTTTTGCCGGCGGACCTAGTCCAGCGGACAATCCCGAGGGACTTTCCAGCTAGGTCCACTGGACTTTCCGAGCGTGTGGACTTGCCCACACACGCACGGACTTCTCCAGCGGATAATCCGCCGGCCAAAAGTCCGCGGGACTTTTGAAAATGAACGGACTTGCCCACACACGGAGCAGTCCGTTCATTTCGAACGTAACTTCAGGTTACGTAGCTAGCGTAGGCAGTAAATGCCGCCGCGCTAGCTCCGCAAGCTGGCATGGATTTAAAGGGACTCCCCACGCCGAAAAAACGGCGTGGGGGTTCCCCCCAAATCCAAGTCAGACCCTCATCCGAGCACGCAGCCTGGCAGGCCAGGAAAGGGGTGGGGACGAACGAGCGCCCCCCCCTCCTGAGCCGTACCAGGCCGCGTGCCCTCAACATGGGGGGTGCCCTGGGGAAAGGGGGGCCGTGCGGCCCCCCCCCACCCCAAAGCACCTTGTCCCCATGTTGATGAGGACAAGGGCCTCTTCCCGACAACCCTGGCCGTTGGTTGTCGGGGTCTGCGGGCGGGGGCTTATCGGAATCTGGGAGCCCCCTTTAATAAGGGAGCCCCCAGATACCGGCCCCCCACCCTATGTGAATGAGTATGGGGTACGATGTACCCCTACCCATTCACCTAAGGTGTAAAATGTAAAGTACAAAAACACACACACTTTTGAAAAAATATTTTATTGCACTGCTCCGGGGGTCTTCTTCCGTCTTGGGGGTCTTCTCGCCGGACTCCTCCGCTCTCTTCTTTTTTTTTTTTTTTTTTTCTTTCCACTTCAGCAAGAGCTTGTTGGGACCAGATCAGAAGCGCCCTCAATTTTTGTCCCTCGTTGTGTCTTTACATCATTGTGGAACTGTTTTTTTTTTTTTTTTTTTTTTTTTATTAATTGATTTAACACTCGAAAATTTCAGAAACATGTTACTCCTTTTGTGGAGCTAGTTATAGGAGCTCATTAGATGGGGCCTCTCCAGCTCTCTCCATTTCTAATATAGCTCTTCAATCTTATCCACATCCCTTCTCTCCCCATCCCCCCCTTCCCCCCCGCCCTCCCTCCCCCCGCCGCTGGGGTCGCTCCTATACTCAATGTGTGTTTATATTTGTACATCTCTCTCTCACTTATTTCTTAATGCTTCTACATAGCTCCAGGACCTCTTAAACCTTCTCCATCCCTCCCATTTAGCTCTCATGTCCTCTCCTTCCTCGATCACACTATTTGCGAGGCATTCCATGGTGTAGATCCCCTCTACCGCATCTACCCATTCCCAAAGAGGTGGGCTCTCGGGGTCCCTCCATCTTCTGGGTATCACTCGCTTCGCTGCGTTTAGCAAGTGCGGAACCAGAGAGCTCCTGTATTGCCTAGACCCTACTGGTGTATCATGCAACAGTACTTCCCATGGGTCCTCTTTTACCACTACCTTCGATATCTCTTCGATGAATTTTAAGATAGATTTCCAGAATTTTTTGATTTTTGGACAGTCCCACCAGAGGTGTCCCATGGTTCCCCTCTCCTGGCAACCTCGCCAGCAGTTAGCAGACACCCCTGCCTGGAATTTATTTATCTTATCCGGGGTCAGATACCAGCCCGAAAGACACTTATAGTTAATCTCCGCAGATTTAACATCAACAGCCGAACTATGTGTGAGTTGAAAAATTTTCTTAATAGTCCCCGTGTGAGGTGTTCCCAGTTCCCTTCCCCATTTTTGGATGAAGGCCGGTACCTCCTGTCCGTCCCCCGATAGCAGGAACTTATAGATTTTTGTGATCGATTTCTTGGTATTTTCTGCCGTGAAAACACGTTCCATCGCCGTGAGGTCCCCCCGTCCCCTCATAGGGGAGGGCAATGAGCCCACCAAGTGACGTAACTGGAGAAACCGCCAATCATCCACCAAAAACAAGTCATTCTTCTTTTGTAACTCCTGAATAGTCAAAATTTTTCCTTTACTAATTAAATCACCTAACCGTGCGTTATCGTCTCTAATCCATTCCCCTCCCATTTCCTTCCTCCCTGGTTGAAACAAAAAGTTTTCTTTTAGTGCAATCAAAGGTGAATTGAATTTTATCTTCAAGTTTTTGTGCATTTTATCCCAAATTTTTAAGGTGTTTTTTGTGATCGTGTGTGTTTTTTCTCCTACTTTTCTAAATTTAGGTGGATTCCAAATGATTCTCCCTAACTGTGTTTCACTCAGTGCTTCCTCCAAACCTACCCATCTCTTTTCACTATGTGTCTTCCCCCATTCAGGGATTCTTAGTAAGGCTATTGCGTAATAATAGTTGACGATATCTGGTACTGCCAAGCCCCCCTTGCTTTTTTCTAGTTTTAAGATTTGTATTGAAATTCTGTGTGACTTCTGTTGCCAGATAAAGTTCATCATGATAGCTTGTAATTTCCTCAGGAACTGGACTGGTAGCGATATTGGGATCATCTGTAACCTATACGTAATCAGCGGAAGTATCATCATTTTGACCGCGTTTATGCGGCCTAACCATGATATTGGTCTCGTTTTGAACTCCTGACATTTTTTCCTGACTTCGTCTAATAAGGGTAGGAAGTTGGCTTTATACATTTTCCCCGTACTATTCATTAGCTCTATACCGAGATATTTAATCTGTTTCTTCCACATGAAATTATACTCCTTCATCAAAGCTTGTTTTTCCGCTCTATTTATGTTGATATTCAAGATAGAAGATTTCGCCAGGTTGATCTTAAAATTTGAGACCTAACCGTACGCCGTGATATTCTTTAGTATATTGGGAAGGGATTTGCGCGGTGAGCTTACATAAAAAAGGACATCGTCGGCAAAGGCCGCCAGTTTGTGTTCCTCTCCCCTCGCCTCACATCCCTCTATGTCCCTGTCTCCCCTTATTGTAGCCAACAATGGTTCTAAAGAGAGGACAAAAAGGAGGGGGGAGAGGGGACAGCCCTGCCTAGTCCCATTGTGCATTTCGAAGGGAGAGGATAGGACGCCATTCACCTTGATGTTGGCCTTGGGGTGGTTATAGAGAACCCTTACTTTCTGCATTATTTTCGGTCCGAATCCCATAACCTTCAGAGTCTCAAACAGGAACCCCCAGTCTACCCGGTCAAATGCCTTTTCCGCATCGATAGACAGAAGCAGACTGGGGGCTCGTGAATCCCTCATTCTCTGAATCGCCAGCAGGGTCCGCACGCTGTTGTCCCTACCTTCTCGACCCGTCGTGAATCCCACTTGGTCTGGGTGTACCAACTTGCCTAGACATTTCTTTATGCGCTCTGCCAGAATCTTAGCGTAAAGCTTTGTTTCAAAATTAAGTAATGATATTGGTCTATATCCAGCACACGTCGAGCCGTCCTTCCCTTCCTTTCGTATGACCGTTATCGTAGCCGACAACGAGGCCTCACTCATGCCATACTCCGAGCCTAGTCCATTCATATATCTCAGGAGTATAGGTATCAAGATCTCCTTGTACGTTCTATAGTACAGGGCCGTAAACCCATCTGGGCCCGGGCTCTTCCCTAGTGGGGAGTTATTAAGGGCTTCCCGTACCTCCTCCTCCGAGAAGGGTCTTTCTAACCTTTCCATCTCTTCTGATCCCAAGGACTGTAGTTTTGCTTTTCTGAGAAAAGATATGGCTTTTTCTTTCCTCCTCCCTACTCCTTCTCCATTCCCTTGACCGACTGAGTATAAATCCTCATAAAAGTCCCTAAACGTCGACGCTATGTCTTTGGAGATAAACCTCACCTCTCCCTTCTTGTTGACAATCTTCTCTATAAAGTTTTTGGCTTTGTTTTTTTGCAGCAGCCTAGCCAGGTGTTTCCCTGCTTTATTGCCATACGTGTAGCGCTCTTTGGTGATCCTATGATATACTTGTTTTATCCCCTGCTCTGCGAGTTCTCTTAGCTCTTCCCTTTTAAGCGTTATTTCCTGCCATAAGGCCTGGTTCTGTGAGGGGTCTTCCTTATGTTTATGCTCCAACTTTTGTATAGTGTCTGTTAACTCCTGAGCTCGTCTTAGTCTTTCTCTCTTCTTCCAAGTGGCCTTGGATATGAACACCCCCCTGATGAAAGCCTTGTGGGCGTCCCAAAGGCTTGAGTCTTTCACAGCTCCATTATCATTTGTCTGAAAGAAATACTCTAATTCTTTTCTAACGCTTTCTCTTGTTTCCTCGTCTTTCAGCAGCTCGTTGTTTAATTTCCAACCGCCCCCCGGCTGTTTAAATTCTGGAAATCTCAGTGTCATGCTCACCGGAGCATGGTCTGATAAGGAGGCTATCTCGATCTTGGTGTCTGCTACTCTATCTAGTAGGCCGTGGTCCACCCAGATATAGTCCAGTCTGGAGTACGTCTTGTGCACAGGGGAAAAAAATGTATAGTCCTTGATGAGTGGATGATGCAATCTCCACACGTCGACTACTTGTTCCACGCTCATCTTTTTCTTTAGAGCCTTCAATTGGACGTTTCCTGTCCCCTGTGCACACGACGAACTATCCAGGCCCGGATCCAGGGCTAGATTCAGGTCCCCCATCAACACCAGGTATCCTCTTCCAAAGGACCTTAAGCTGGAGAGAATTCTAATCATGTACTCAGGTGATCTAACATTGGGTGCGTAAATATTTGCGAGAGTGAATGTCGACCCGAAGAGGGTCCCCCTCAAGAACAAGTACCTTCCCTCCGGGTCGACCTTTCTGTTTTCAAGGGTAAACTGCAGATCTTTTGCTATCCCTATTGCCACCCCTCTGGCTCTACTTGAGATGGTGTCACTGTAGTACCAGGTGGGAAAGGCTTTAGAATGGAGTTTAATATTTGATGTCAAAGCTAGGTGGGTCTCTTGTAAAAAGACCAGGCCGGCCCCGAACCTCTCCACTTCCTCGAGCACTCTGTGCCGTTTAATAGGAGCATTTAGCCCTCTCACGTTATATGTGAGACATTTAATTTCCGTCATCTAAACATGTTGTTTTGATCTGGGCTTCTCCTATGCGACCCCCAGCGGCTGGGTCTCCCTCCCTTGTCCCTCCCCTCCTCTCCTGTTCCCTCCCTCCTCCCTCTCCCATCCCCCCCCCCCCTCCCCCTCTCTACCCCTCCCCTCACTACCCCCTCCTACCCAATCCTGGGTCTCTGTGTTTCGGGGTGCCATTCAATCACTTGGCCTCCCCTAAACTCCAGATCTCTGGAAAGGCAGGTACCCGAGCCCGCCCCCGGTTGCCCGCCCCCCTCCCTGCCCCGTTGGTGCCTGGCAGGTGAGTGGGTTATTGTGAGGACCCAGCTTCCCCTTCGGGGGGACCCCCCGCCTCCCGCCCCCTCCCCCCCGTCCACCACGCCCCCGCCCTCCGCCCCCTTTTTTTTTTTTTTTTTTTGATTCAGTTGTTGCTTCTCCTCACCCTTCTAACCCACCTCCTCCCATCCCGACAAATCGGGTATCTGGATATTTAGTTTCCCACAGAACTCGGGTAGCTCCTCTGGATATCTCAACCTGGCCCATTTACCCTCTTTTGAGCCCATCAGGCTTGCCGGGAAGCCCCATGTGTATTTAATATTATTGTTTCTTAGAATCTCTAGTAGGGGTCTCTGTTGTCGTCTTCGCTCGAGGGTTCGTGCTGACAAATCGGCGAAAATTTGGATTTCAGCCCCTTCGAACTCTAGGGGTGTCTTCCCTCTGATTTTATGCCCGATTTCCTCCTTGTCCTTGAAGTGGCTAAATCTGACAATGACATCTCGGGTTCTATTTGATTCAGAGAAATCGGCTCTACCTATTCGATGTATTCTCTCGATCCTGGGAAACTGTTCTCCCCCCCTTCCTATAACGGGGGCTAAGATCGTTCTGACAGTTTTTTCGAGGTCTTCTCCTCTGTGCTCAGGTATGGCTCGAAATCGTAGGTTTTGCCTCCTGTCTCTGTTTTCCTGCTCTTCAATTTTAGACAGCATATCCCTTTGGAGCAATTGGGACTTTTTTAGTTGCATTTTTAACTCTGCGACTTCTTGCTCCAGGTTGTCAGCCCTCTCCTCGATCCCCTCTACCCTAGTTAACAGATGGCTCATGTCCTCCCTCACTTTATTCACTTCGCCTTTGATCACAGATTCTAGTCTCACCATCATCTCCTCCATTTCCTTCTTAGAAATAGGTTGGGATCCTGTTAGGTGCTCCTCTGTCCCAGCAGTGTCCCCTTCACTCTCCATTGTCTGGTCAGCCCTTGATTGATCCTGCGAGGTGTCTGATTTGTGGGGCCTCTCCTTTGCCCTGGTAACTTTTGGGGAGGTCTCTGATGCTGGCGTGGACGGGCTCCCCCCCTGTCTGAGGTAGTGTTTAATAGAACTTGGGTCGTTTTTCTGGGTTTTTGGGGCTCCTTTTTTGGGGGCTTTGTTGGGATCCTTACTCATGATGTTTTTTCTTTTGTCTCCTCTTATTCTCTTCCCCAGTTTGAAGACACCACCGTCCGTGGTCACTAGGGGAAGAAGTCTTACCCCTTCCCTGTAGAGTCCTCTTCTTATGCTGCTGGGTTAATCCTGCTGGTCACCTCCCTTGGGTAGCCTCTCTTCTGTGGTGGTTGGGGGGGTTTCTCGGGGTTTCTCCTAACCCTCTTCTTTCCCTTATATTTGGGGTTCTAACGCCGAGGTTAGCCGCCCAAGAAACAAGGCTTCCCGGGATGCCAGCTCGTCCCAGGGGTATCTCCCAGTGGAGGGTCCTAATGTTCTTGCGTCTTCCCAGTACTGAATGGCCCCCCTTATCCAAGGACTCCCCCTCCTCCTCAATACCCGCAGTTTTAAGAGATGGCCTAGGATTTTATCTCCCTGGTTTTGGGTGTAAACGTAGTGCGGCGAGGTTGATAAAGTCCGTCTTGGGGTGGTCTGGCCAACGTCGGAGCCAACCCCCTCAGTTCACGCCCCCCGGGAGCGTAGTAGTTTCTTTCTCTGCCCCCTTTTGTTCCGAAACCCCTGTTGGCAAATGGGCAGTGTGTGACTCTATTTTCTTAAGCTGAAGTCATCTTTCGTATATAACTCTTACAACAGAAACTTATCCGACATGTTTCCTATAGATAGACATACACACTTTCCTCTTCCTGTGTTTTATTTACCCCCTTCAGAATAGTCAGAGAGCAATGTAAAATCTAAATGGGACGTTCGATCCCGGGGGAGGAGGGGAAAGAGAAAAAAAAAGAGAGCAAAAGAAAAAAGAAAGTATCACAACCTCCTTGGAGTGGTAATAAACTTATGTACTGTATGAGCCCTGGGTGCGGCTCTTACCACTCCGACTTTTCCCGCAGGCTTCTTATAAATAGGGTACCCGTCCGTAGTCTTCCTGGATTTTTTTTTTCTTTTTATTTTTCTTTTTTTATCCCCCTATAGGATATTCGACAGACGGTATGTAGTATTTTTTGGGACAAATACAAATGTTTTTCCTTCCTGGGGTTTTTACCCCCCTCCAACCAGCTTATCGGGGGATGTGAGATCTTTAGCCTCCTATAGAATATTCAGCAAACAATATATGTTTTCCTAGAAGCATTTCCAAGAGTCTCTCTATAGCATTATTAAGACAGGATCCTTACAGCACCAGCTAGTACAAGTAGTTTTTTACACATAAGCAAAACGTTTTTTTTCTTTCTTTTTCCCTGTGAGATCTTCTGGGGACCTTTAAACATTTCACGATTTCTTTATTGAGCCAGGTTCATCTTACCTTTTTGTCCACTTTCCCCGGGCTGAGCGCGTTTGAGAGATACTCACAAAACTCCATGGTTGCCACTTTCGATCCTTATCCTTATGCCGAGTGAGACGGAGGGGTTGAGGAGAGGGCGAGGAGGCAGGTAAGCTGGCGGCGCGGCGGACGAGGGGACGGGAGAGCCGGGAGAACCGCCGAACGAAGACCTCCGGTTTCGGCCCGCCGAGACCCTCACACAAAGCCCTCTCGGCGGGTGCGTTGTGGGCATCCAAGCCCGATCCAGCGAGGGCTACTTTTGGTCCGATGCTAAGCCTAAGGCGCGCCGTCCCGGCGGTCTCGCGTGGCGGTCGAATTCAGCGGGGAGCCGGCGTTCTCATCAGCCCCGCTCCTGTCCTCATTAGCTGACGGGCTCGGGTCCCTCCCTCCATGCCGGCCGTTACGTCGGCACGTCCATTCCCTCTCCTCCGCTCTCTTCTGCTCTTTTACCTAGCTCTTTCACGAGCGGGGGGAGTCCGGCTACCTTCTTCGTCGTCGCCGCCGTCGTCTGGGGGTCTCGATCCGCCTTCGGGGGTCTTCCGGGGGTCTCTTCTGTTCTTGCGGCGGTCGTCGTCTTCCGCGCCGCCGGCGCCTTCTTCTTCTTCTTCTTCTTGTTCTTCTTCTTCCGATGTTGACCCGACGCTCTCTCTGCCCGGAATGCCTGTGCCGCTCTGCGCTGAGACTTATATAGGGGAATGGGGACAGGGTCACATGTTCATGTCACATGGTGACCCCGCCCCCTTGTGTTGTCACAGTCCCGGAGGATGCTGGGACTGTGACATCGCAAGGGGGCGGGGTCACCATGTGACATGAACATGTGACCCTGTCCCCATTCCCCTATATAAGTCTCAGCGCAGAGCGGCACAGGCATTCCGGGCAGAGAGAGCGTCGGGTCAACATCGGAAGAAGAAGAACAAGAAGAAGGACAAGAAGAAGAAGAAGAAGGCGCCGGCGGCGCGGAAGACGACGACCGCCGCAAGAACAGAAGAGACCCCCGGAAGACCCCCGAAGGCGGATCGAGACCCCCAGACGACGGCGGCGACGACGAAGAAGGTAGCCGGACTCCCCCCGCTCGTGAAAGAGCTAGGTAAAAGAGCAGAAGAGAGCGGAGGAGTCCGGCGAGAAGACCCCCAAGACGGAAGAAGACCCCTGGAGCAGTGCAATAAAATATTTTTTCAAAAGTGTGTGTGTTTTTGTACTTTACATTTTACACCTTAGGTGAATGGGTAGGGGTACATCGTACCCCATACTCATTCACATAGGGTGGGGGGCCGGTATCTGGGGGCTCCCTTATTAAAGGGGGCTCCCAGATTCCGATAAGCCCCCGCCCGCAGACCCCGACAACCAACGGCCAGGGTTGTCGGGAAGAGGCCCTTGTCCTCATCAACATGGGGACAAGGTGCTTTGGGGTGGGGGGGCCGCACGGCCCCCCTTTCCCCAGGGCACCCCCCATGTTGAGGGCACGCGGCCTGGTACGGCTCAGGAGGGGGGGGCGCTCGTTCGTCCCCACCCCTTTCCTGGCCTGCCAGGCTGCGTGCTCGGATGAGGGTCTGACATGGATTTGGGGGGAACCCCCACGCCGTTTTTTCGGCGTGGGGAGTCCCTTTAAATCCATGCCAGGTCACGGAGCTAGCGCGGCGGCATTTACTGCCTACGCTAGCTACGTAACCTGAAGTCACGTGCTAAATGAACGGACTTGCCGATGAGCGGCAAGTCCGTTCATTTCAAAAGTCCCGCGGACTTGCCCACTAACGGCGGGATTGTCCGCTGGACTGCCAAGTCCAGCGGATAATTTTAAAACCAAACTTAAAACTTTGGTCCGCCGGACTTTGGCGCCAAAAAGTCCGCCGGCGCCCACACACGAGGGGATTATCCGCTGGACTTCAGTCCAGAGGATAATCCCGCGGGATTGTCCCTTCGTGTGTACGCGGCATAATACAAACTTTTTGGGACAGGTATACATTTTGCTTTGCAGTACTACTCCCACAGCTGTGCAATACAGCTTGCATCTTGGAATTTGAGAAGTTAGAGATTTAGCAGGTCCTAAACTGTTTGTACATAGTTTTACAATGTTTTTTCAGTTTGGGATATCCCATGCACCCCCAATTCCCATCCAAGTTCATTTTTCCTCAAATAACCACCAAAAAAAAACAAAACCCCTAGACTGTTTAGTGGGCCGTCTTATGTAATTGCCCAATGTGTTGTTTGAGAATATGTGCAACACTGTGTCTTGTCTACAGAAATTTTATTTTTGCAAAATCCAATGTTTGTGCTGCCAAGCTATTATTCTTACAAATAATCACCACACCAGGAGGCACCTTGTGTAACAAAACAAGTCAAGTGCACTTGACATCAGGACACCAAACTTGAACACTAGAACCAGATATCTAAGAAAGTCTAGGCACTTGCATTACCCAAGATCTGTGCAAAGAACTTTTCTCTTATAATTGAATTATACTCCTAGAGCAGTGGTTCTTAACCTCAGTCCTCATTACCCCCACCAGGCCATGTTTGCAGGCTTTCCTTTTATCTTGCACAGGTGCTTTATATCTAAGTCAATGGCTTGGTATTTTGGACAGCTTTTTTTATCTAAGGGAAATTCCCAAAACATGGCCTGGTGGGGGGTAATGAGGACTGAGGTTAAGAACCACTGTCCTAGAGCCACACAGACTTTATGCTTGCTGATAGCCTTTGGGAAGAGGAGAGGGGCTCACTTTTTAATAGCATTTAAAAGACAAAAGAAACCCAGCAGATTTGGAGTGGAAAAAACACTAAATCATTGAATAAAAAGCAATTTTTGAAGCAGATAAGAAAGCAGAAATCTGACACCTACAAATTGGATTGCAGATGTGTTTTGTGTGATCTGATACCCTCTGCGTGATCTATGTACATGGCAAGGATTTTAACAAAATTTGTTGCAGATTCCTACCTTTTTGTTATTATGAAGAAATCCCTGTGTGTTTTCTGTATCCATCTAGGGAAGTTAGTCTAAAACGGGTTTCAAACCGAGCCGTGGGGGCCGTCGATTTAGTGGCTATATTCGGCCGCTAGCGGGGCGGTTTTAACCCCCCGCCAGAGGTCGAAAAGGGGTTAAATCCGCCCGCAAAATCGCAGAGCTGCCCCATTGAGCTCAATGAGGAGCAGCAGTGGAACAGCGGTGAGTTCACCGCTCCAAAGAAGCTGCTGGCAGGACTTTTTGTGACGCCCTGCCAGCGCACCACTCCAGTGTGAAAGCCCTCAGGCTTTCACACTGGAGTGAATGGACCCGCCTTTTTTCAGGCGCTATACAGGCACTATTTGTAGCACCTGAAAAACGCTGCCAGTGTGAAAGGGGTTTTATGGAAGTGGTTTCATAATTATCAATCAGCCGTGCACCTGCAGTACTCTATTGAGCAGTGTCGGGACTAGGTCATCCAGTGCCTAGGGCAAACATGCCAAGCTGCGACCCCCCCCCCCCCCCCCAGGTTGTGCACATTTGGAGCGATTTTCTGATAATCTGACCATCAGTACACAGCTTTCAAGAGCTGGTTACAACAGTTCATGTTAAAATATCACAAAATAGGCACAAAAAATATTTATTGTAAGATAACAGAACAGGCGATTTTCATGTAATTAGTATGTTATGTGCACGAAAAAAATCTACGCATGCTCGGAAATGAAAGAATACATTACAATACATCATTTATGAAGTTGTATTCTGTCTAATGGGAATTTTTGTAACTTTAGTAACCTATTTGTTTTCCATATTAAACTAGCATGGAAAAAAAATGTGTCTGATTATTCTCATTGTGTGTATGGGCCTTTTATTCTAGGAGCAGAGGATTAAGGTAAAACCCCTTAAACGGGAACACATGTATAGTTTATTTTCCATTCAGCCAGTAGGCTAAATAAAAAAAATAAAAAACACTAATGCCGCGTACACACGATCGGAATTCTGCTCAAGCTGTGTTGCCTACACACTATCACACCAAATTCTGACGGTCAATAACACAGCGGCATAAAACACGTTCGACAGCACTATAAAAGGGAAGTTTAATGCTTCCGAGCATGCGTCGAATTGTTTCCGAAAATGCGTCGGAATTTTGCGTGTCGGAATTGCATACACACGATTGGAAAATCCGATAGAAAGGTTTTCCGTCGGAAAAATTGAGAACAGGTTCTCAATTCAAAGTCCGTCAGAAATTCCGACAGAAAAAGACCGTTGGGCATACACACGGTCGGAAAATCAGATGAAAAGCTCCCGTCGGACTGTTTCCATCGGAAATTCCGACCGTGTGTACGCCGCATAAGGCTGGGTTCACACTATTAAAGAAAACGAGAGAATAGGACACCCAGGCTCATCCAATCTTGTCCAGATCGGTTGGGTTAAGAAGGATTTAACCAAGCATCTACCCAATAAACCAATCTGTTAACACCGTCAGCCTGACTTAATCAGTATCAATGAATCAGACCCCCCCCCCCCCCCCCGGGGTAGTAATCCTCTGAATAAAAAGGCATATAGAGGAAAAACGGGAAGACCCCAAAAGATATTCTTCAGAAAGGATATATCAGATGAAACAAGATTTATTTATAAATATCCACATAACATAATGAATTGTTTAGAAAAATACATTTAAATATAAAACGCCACCTCCAACCCAAGTGATTTAAAATGAAGACAAAGGGTCCTAAAGAGACACCGGTGTCTACCATAAACACTCATACACACCTTTCATTCATTCCATAAACACAAATCTATTAAGAATTTGCTTGGATAGTGAAACCAAGTATAATCAAAAAATTTACTGATTCAAAAATAGGGAATCACTACAAGAGATGAAACATATTGGGGATTCATTAGATTTGAGTGTTCATTGACTACAAAAAGCCGTTCCTGTAACCTATGTATTGTTTCAGTGATTTTAACTTAAGGATTGGAATGACCGGGACCAGAGCATTCATTGTCCAAGTATTTTATATAGATACACAGAGTAGTTTGTAATAAAGGCAGATCTTTGATCATGGATTAGCAGGTGTCCATGAAGCAGTAAACAGGGTTCACACTATTGCAAATTGGATGTGGGTTTCCCCACGTCCAATTTGCATGGCAGGAGACTGTGACCGGATCTCTATGGAGCCGGTTCACACAGCTCCGGGATGGCTGCGGAGCGAATTGCACAGGAGTCTTGTGCATCTCCTGGTCCATTTCAGGTCTGAATTCAGCCAAAAATTCGGACTGAAATCAGAACTGAAACAAAGAACAGGGACGCACTGGACTCCTGCTGTGAGCCACTCCGCACAGCAGTCTGAACCCAGCCTTACAGAATGATCTAACCACACAAGAGAGGTAAATTCCCTTTACTGAGATGTATTCTGACAGTGGGGACTCTTCTCTGTCAGAATACACTGATCAGCGCTACAGCTGATTTTCTGCAAGCTGCTGAGCGAACAAGTTTTTCCAGCAGTCCCATTCTACAGAAGCTAATCTGACGGGGCGGCTTCTAACGTGCAAGGTCACACATAGATCAAAATTCAGCTGGCCCCTGCTAAAGTGAACAAATTTTTATCCGTGTGTACCCTTACCTAATTCATTGCGCTAGTAGGCTTTTTCTAGTGCTGAGATTGGCCCTCTGGAGCTTCTGGGTGAATTGTGAGTGGCTGTGATCACACTCCAGTCTCATCATACCATACAGGGTTAATGTTCCTGTATAGTATGTGATGATGCTGAGGTCTGTGTGGAGGAGAAGAGCACTGCAGCTGGCTGGAGCAAGTACAAGCTTTCCCCCAGCACTGCAAGGGTGAACGTTTACACTTTGCTGGAGTTGGGCTGCATTACATCACTTGCTGTTTGTGGTCAAATCTTTGAATAGGTTAGGAATATACAGGGACATTTCAGGCTGTACATCCACACACATTATATCTTATTAAAAGGCATGATTTTCTTAAAGATATACTGTATACAGAGCAGACAGTCTAGTATGTGTGTGTGTGTGTGGGTGTGTGTGTATATATATATATATATATATATAATATAATATACAGTGCAGTCAGTGTAGAATATGTGTGTGTGTGTGTGTGTATGTGTATACACACACACACCTTACATTTTTGTAAGTATTTTATACCTTTTCATTTGACAACACTGAAGAAATGACACTTTGCTACAATGTAAAGTAGTAAGTGTACAGCTTGTATAACAGTGTCAATTTTCTGTCCCCTTAAAATAACTCAAAATAATAATAGAAAAAAATAAAAAAGTTCCGCCTCGATGGGAGGCCTCCCGGCGACTGCTGTCTCTTGGCTGTGACAGTAGTTATATAGGCAAGGGTGGGGCCACCCGGTGAGGTAACAGAGTGACCCCACCCTCTTGTGATGTCAGATGGGGGCAGGGTCATCCAGTTATGTCAGCCGGTAGCCCTGCCCTTGCCTATATAAGAGCTGTGAAAGGGAAAAGACAGCAGTCGCTGGGAGGCCTCCCATAGAGGCAGAGTTTTTTATTTTATTTCTATTTTTCGGGTCCGTCGGGCTGCGTGATTGACGATGGATTTTCCTTTTTGAAATTTTTTTTGGTGAATGGGTAGGGGTACAACCCGATACCCATTCACATAGGGGGGGCGGGATCTGGGGGTCCCCTTGTTAAAGGGGGCTTCCAGATTCCGATAAGCTCCCCTGGTTGTTGCCCTCAACATGGGGAGGGGGCTGGGGTGAGGGTGATGGGGACAGGAGCCTCTTCCCGACAACCCTGGCCATTGGTTGCCGGGGTCTGCGGCCTGGTATGGTTACTCGTCCCCCCCCATCCTGACTTTCAGGCTGCATGCTCGGATAAGGGTCTGGTATGGATTTAGAAAGGGGGGCCCCACGCCAGTTTTTTTTAACACCCAAAAGGGCCTGGTATGAACTTGGGGGGGGGGGGGGGGCGCATCATTTTTTTCCTTGATTTTCTATCTATATTGCTGGGACCTGGCAATACATTACAGCCACAAGCAAGTTTAAATGCCAATTTTTTGCTTTAGAAATGTAATTTTCCTGCAGCAATGTTTTATACATCGCATCACTTTACAGGCCCTGGGGGGCAGGCATGATATTTAAAGGAATCTTTCATTTTTATTGTTCACTTTAAGCAATTATTAAAGCGGAGTTCCACTTCCATTTGTTGTACTCCTCCCCCCCTCCGGTGCCACATTTGGCACCTTTCGGGGGGAGGGAGGGACAGGATATCTGTCTAATACAGGTATCCTATTCCCACTTCCGGAAACCTCAGCCGCGGGGTATTGACGTCACCGCCCAGGCTCTCTCCCGGAGCCTCGCGCATGCGCAATATGGTTCCCGGCCTGAAGCTGTGAGGCTTCACTACCAGGTTCCCTTACTCACAATGGATGCGACAGCTAATGGAATCATCAGATGCGGTGCTGACATCGCTGGACTTACAGGACAGGTAAGTGTCTGATTATTAGAAGTCAGCAGCTGCAGTATGTGCAGCTGCTGCCTTTTAATTTCTGCAGTGGTGGGCGGACCTCCGCTTTAAAATCGCTGCTCCTGAAAAAAAAACGGTTGTTTTAAAAACTTTTTTTTACATTGATACATGTCTCCTAGGGCAGTACCTGGGTCACCATACACTTTTTATGGCATATAAACCTTTAAAATTAGCACTTTTGAGAGAGGAAAGCTCTAATGTCTACTGAGCAGAAAACAGTAATTAGGGCTGCAGTATACTGCTGTCTGCCTGCTCCACCCACCTCTCAATGTCCCTCTAAAGCCGCCCAGCCTGTCAGGTACCTGTGTCTGGGAGAGTGTTTGTGTCTATTCCAGCAATGAGCGGGGAAGCCTGCAGGAGGTTTGGGCGGTTTGAGCACATTCTCAGCTCTGCTTTAGAACAGAATTTAGCAACACAGAGGCTAGGACAAAGGGTGATGCTCCAGTGTTTTAATGCCCCCTTCCACACTCCGCCCAGTGCAGTGGTCCCTCCCGCCCACCCCTTGTACCAGCCCTGCTAATGAGGAAAGCTGCTGGGCCTGCATCCCTTTAGCCGTGATTTCTTATTAAAAGTATCTCACCAAAAATGAAATTTCTGTTGCAGGGGATGCCTTAAATCTGACTTGTATCTTATTGCAGTCTTCAGGGAAAATCAGTGAGCCAATCACACAAGCAGGAAATTAGGTTTCTGGGGGGCATTATGTACACATTCTGTGTACAGAACACCTCCAGGTAGCCATATTGCATTTTTAGAAAATTGCAGAGCTGCAGATTGAAAAGGAAAGGTAATTTTTAATAACATTCAGTTACAATATGACTTGTGTCACAATTGTATACACTATATTATTTTTTTCTTTATTTGCTTTTTTTTACCCACGAAAGTGGAGTTACCCTTTAAACATTGTGGTAGTTTCTTTATTGTAGTCGTATGTGATTAATGTGTCCATTCATTCAACTCAAACTCATTTGCAACAAGCCTTTCAAAATAGCCTAAAAAATAACTCAGTCACGTTATGAAATAATGAAACACCAATGTTGCAGACTTGAAATTTTAGAATTCAAAGCATAGCTGAAGGAGGCACAATTAATCAGTAAATGCATGGAATATCCTTACCTAGCTCAGTATTGGGCACACAAACCTTGTGTTCTGTGTGGTACTGCATATGTAGTGGGCAACGGCAATAGAAGGAGCCTCGAGTGTTGATACACTGACCATTGACACAATTAGACTCATCTACGCATTCATCCACATCTGTGAGAGAAAGGTAGACTTACAGCATTAGTCTAAAGACAGACCATTTGCATTCAAATCATTACAGTACATTTATAGGCTACAGTATATCATGCAAACACTGTGTAGCAATATACATTTCCATCAAGGGATAATTATTTCATTTGGTCTTCCTAAAAAATTAGATAACATATAATTTAGTAACACATCTTATGTCTTTAGGCTATAAGAAAAGCTGCCACCTTGTTGCTCATAGACCTCTGTATATGCTCAGTCAGATACCTGCTACCTTGTTGATCGCTTATAGTTCCTCCCATCAGCTTGCCAGTGGCGTCGCTGTGGTACCTGGGTGACAACCGCCAGAGGGGTGACACCTCTCCAGTGTCCACTCCAGACCCAAGCAGGCCAGGATCCCTGGCTGGGATGAGTCGCCATGTTTCTGGAGTCCAATACCCATTCAACCCTATGTAGCGGGTGTCGGCATTCCCCTCCCCACTCAAGCCGTGGGGAGTGTACACAGCAGTCACTGCATAGGGGACAGAGGGGCTGTCAGTGTTTCCTTCTCCCCCACACCCTGTCAGCAGCACGGGACAAGAGAAGGCTACCAGCTCTGTGTAGCCCGGCCCGTTGATGCTTGTTTCTGATTGGCCAAGAAGAGGACCAAGCACAAGAGGGGAGGAGGGCACCATGGGACATGTAGTCCCAGCAATGTATAGGAGATAACTACAGCCCCCTGCATGCTTGCTGAACTGAGAGGGAAAAGGGCAAGCCTGAAGCAAGGAAAGGAGAAAGGATCAGAGTTACTGATCTGGGGAGAGACCACAAGGCGGCCAGAGAGAGGAGACCATGAGACCAGAAGCAGGAGATGGAGCTCCTTCCCCTTGCCTGCTTTAAGAGACATCGGGCCTGAGCAAGGTGGTGACCATTCCTGCCAGCAAGCTCCACAGTCAGATGTGGGTCAACTGTTGCACCTCCAGGCGCATCTATACAGGCATCTCTGGATCCCTGGGTCATTAGGTTGCCAGTCAGGCATCCTTCAAGAGCCTGTTCCAGGACATCCCCTTCCTTTGAGCTTTGCTATCTTCAGGATTGGTGAGTGGGCAGAAGCACACTGTGTGTACACATACCTCTCAACTGTCCCTGACTTGGAACAATGTCCCTCTGTCCCTCATTCCTCCTCATTTGTCCCTCATTTTGGTCTGATCTATATAGTTGTATATAAAATGCACTTTTTATCTTTCAAAAAGTGTTACCTAGTGCTAAACCTTTCATCCGATTTCTAAATTGCTGCATTTGTACATTTTAAAAGCCAATATAAAGGAATAGTAGTTTTTTTGGGTGTTATTTCTCCTTTAAGGGGGTGTGGCAGGGGGCGTGTCCTATGCCTACATACATTTGCTAGTAGGTGTCCCTCATTCCGATCAAAAAATGTTGGGAGGTATGTGTACACCCTACAAAGACACTGCATGTGAACACCTTTATCCTATCTCTGTGCATGAGAGGCTGAGGTTGTTCTTGGGGTTGAGACGCAGAACAGAGAACCCAAAAGTTACCTTCGTGAGTGGCGCTACACCTATAAGGTAAGTCAGAAAGATGGCGGCCCCCATGATTAAAAAAAAGGAGGTGGAGACCCAGGATCAAAGTGTTTGTGGAGAGAATGGGATGAACGTTTTACCGCATCAGGTGACACCAACCCTAGTGACGCCACTTCAGAAGTGACATGAGCGGGTGGCAGGACCAGGTATTCATACACTTGCAAGTGTATGAATATTGCAGTTGCCTGGAGAGCAATGAAGAGGTGGATTAATAAACAGGCTGCTGGAAAGGTAAGTATATGCAGTATTTCTTTTTAGGTATGTTGTCCATACAATTGACCCTGTGCTGACAGTTTCCCTTTAAGCAGTATTTCTTTTTAGGTAAGTTGTCCATACAATTGACCCTGTGCTGACAGTTTCCCTTTAAGCAGTATTTCTTTTTAGGTATGTTGTACATACAATTGACCCTGTGCTAACAGGTTCATTTTAAGCAGAACAGAATAAATGACATGTAGACATCATTTGTGGTCTGCTGAAATTACTAAGGATGGTCAAATTACAATGTGGCTATTGTTCTGGCAGACCATCTCATGTACAGTAGTGTCTGAAACCCTGAGCATTTTATGTCTTTGCACACCTGCTCAACTGTTGGCACGTTACATAAACCAAACAGACATAGGCATGCTTATATTACCTATGATTGATCACTGCTGTTGCCTTTTCTAAAGTGTGCGCTATAGTGTAAATTTAGTTTTTTCCAGAACTGTAACAGAACTGTAACAGAACTGTAACAGAGTTGTAACAGAGTAACTTTGGCATCAGTTTGGATAGGCTGTACTGGAGTTCTGCCTGGTCATAGGTGCAGTGAGGTACCTGTGACAGGCTGAGAACTGAGCCCGGTTGGACGTGTTAGGTACCAATCTTTCTCAGAGCCAATCAGTGGGCGTGTCTGGCCCTGCTGTGTTGTCTGGGAAGGGATATTTAAGATGCTGAAGTCACATGTTCAGGGTTCAGCTTGCTCTTCGATTCCTGGTTACGGTCCGGACCAACCCCGTGAGGGGTCCCAGACCCAGGAGTGTCTGCTGCCCCGTAAGCATGGTCACCATGACCAGCCCCAGAGGTCCTCATTGTCTGGGGTGGGGATCCGTCAGTTCCCGAGCCTCGGAACTGGCTAGTTCGAGACTGAAGGAGGATTCTGAGGTGTCCCAGTGTTCTCTCAGGACAGCAACTCGTACAAGCGACCAGGGGAGGACTCTTTGGAGGAGGGCCAAGAAGCTGGCTGCTCGGTAAGAGCCTGGGAGCTGAAGTTGTATGGACACTAGTGAATCTGCATTTCTTACGGTATCGCCGAAGCGGCTGAAAGATCCAGGTACCGTAGGAAAAGTTCCTAACTCGCCTTTCAGTTACAATCTAGTCTGTGGCAGAGACTTTGCGAATCTTTGAAATCACTTGTTGGCTGCTAAATCTACCGCTAGAGGTTTATCCAGCAGTGAAGCACCCAGTTGCGAGTGGCTACTCTCTGGGTTACCTAAAGAGACATTCAATTGATGTCAGCAGTTCTGAAGTGCCTGAGCTTTATCACCAGTACCCTCTATTCCCAACTGAGACTGTGTTATAATTGAATGTTACCCTTTGCAAATAAAAATCCTCAAAAGGACATTTGAGTGTCAGCTTCTGAAATTACTGGGTACTAACCCTGGGAACCCCTAGACAACGAACGACGAGCTACAAGGAGGAGGTAATTGGTAAGCCCAGACAATTCATAGCCGCCCCCAGGGGTTATGGCGCTACACAAGTCAATCCGTAACATAAATTCATGTATCTGTACTTATATATATTGACATACCTCCCAACTTTTTGAGATGGGAATGAGGGACATCTACTAGCAAAAGTATGTAGAAATAGTAACGCCCCCTTAAAGGAGAATTAACCACCCAAAAAGCCAAGGGCTTTTTTTTTATTTACCACTACTATTCCTTTATACTGGCTTTTAAAATTTACAAATGCAGCAATTTAGAAATTGGATAAAATGTTTAGCACTGGGAAACACTTTTTTTACCACTTCCCATCCGGCCTATAGCAGAATGACGGCCGGGCGGTGGTTTTGTTATCCTGACTGGGCGTCATATGATGTCCTTCAGGATAACATGCCGCCATGCCCCCGTGGGGGCGCGCATCGCGGCGATCGGTGGAGCAGTGTGTCAGTCTGACACACCGCTACACTGATCTCGGTAAAGAGCCTCCGGCGGAGGCTCTTTACCATGTGATCAGCCGCGTCCAATCACGGCTGATCACGATGTCAACAGGAAAAACCGGTGATCAGCTTTTCCTCACTCGCGTCTGACAGACGCGAGTAAAGGAGAGCCGGTCGGCGGCTCTCCTGACAGGGGGGGTCTGCGCTGATTGTTTATCAGCGCAGCCCCCCTCAGATGCCCACACTGGACCACCAGGGACTCCACTAGGACCACCAGGGAAGTAGGCAACATGTGGATGGCCAGGTATGTACCCCCTGGCCATCCACATGTGCAAATGATGCCCATCATGTACAAATAAAAATCAGGCAATGCCAGCCATCAGTGTCATTAGTGCCACCCATCAGTGTCCAGCAGTGCCACCTATCAGTGCCCATCCATGCCACCTATCTGTGCCACCCATAAGTACCCATCAGTGCCACCCATAAGTGCCCATCAGTGCAGCCTATGAGTGCCCAGTGCCGAATTTTTGGATTTTCAAATTTCCGAAATTACGAATTTTCGAATTTTGGTTTGAATTTGGTTTCGAATTTATCCGAAGTTATGAATTATCCGAAATAACCAATGCCACAGCTAAACAAATGGACCGGAACAATTTAATAATAAATAATTAATAATAATAAAAAGGTTTTATTATTATTATTATTGCTATTTATTATTATTAGATCGTTACGTTCCATTTGGTTAGATGCGGCATTCGTTATTTCAGATAATTCGTAACTTTGGATAAATTCGTACTTGTTACTTTCACTAACAGACAAATTTGAAAGGGAATTCCAATACTTATAATTTAATAGTTAGTTATTTAGAATTAAACGGATTTTCTTTCTTTTTTCTGATTTTCAAATTTTTTATATATCAATCTTATTTTATTATTCATTAATTATACAGACTAGAACATTTTTAGACAAATACATTGTTGCACACAAGTTTGAGTCACTTAATTAATCCAACATGGTTTTTGTAAATGTCTTTGTACACAGTTACTATTACTTCAACAAACAAAAAAAAAAACAAGAAAAAAAAAAAAAAAAAAAAGAAAAAAGGGAAAAAAAAAAAAAAAGGAAAAACACAGATTTATATCTTAACAATCCCCCTCACCCCCCCCCCCCCTCCCCCCGTCCCCCCTCTCTCTCCCAGTGTCGAAGCTCTGACTATTGTTACTGTGATCCATATTATTGATTTCTTGCCTTCGCTATTATCTAATTTAACTATATTTCTCTATACATCCTCCAAGGAGCCCATATCCGCATCCATTCCTCCTGGTTGCCTATTTCATATGCCGAAAGTTTTTCTAATCTTTCTATATTGTCCATTTCTGTAGCCCATTCCATTATTGATGGAGACTGAGTTGAACGCCAGTGCCTTGGTATAACCAATCTTGCTGCTGTCAACCATTGGCAGAGAAGACTTTCTTTTATGTTTTTATATGTACCTGGTAGAATAGAGAGAAGGGTAATTTGAGGGGTGTTGGGTATTACCTCCCCTGTGATTGTAGTATACATTTGTATGATCTTTTCCCAAAAATTATGTATTTGGGGGCATTCCCACCAGATATGGAGCAATGAGCCCCTATCTGTGTGGCAACGCCAACATTTATCTGATCTATCTGGATATATACGCTGTAGGGTCACTGGGGTCCAATACCACCTTGAAAGGATTTTATAGCTAGTTTCCTGTGCTTTAATTGCTATTGATGAACAATAGACTAGATTAAACGCCTTCTCCCAGTCTTCCGCCTCGATTGGAGCATTAATCTCCTGTACCCAGTTGTTTATAAATTCTGGTGGCTCCGAATAGTATTTTGTGGTAAGCATCTTGTATATCTTAGAAAGAACGTGTTTTGGTTTAGAATCTTGTAACAAAAGACTTTCAACCTGGGTTGGCTCTCTGTATAGAGATCTATTAGGTGAAATAGATAACCAAAAAGACATTAGTTGCCAGTATTCCATCCTTTGTATACCCGATGGTTGTTGCGTGGGGAATAGGTTTTGTAAGGAGGGGACTCTTCCTTGGCAAAGGGTTTGACCCAGTCTTAAATGGGACTCTTTGTTCCAAGTTAAAAAATGTGTACGGTTTACTGCCGGTGGGAAGTTAGGGTTGTCAAAAAGCGGGGTCATTGGTCCAATATAGGAGGACAGTTCTAGCTGTACAACTGTTTTTGCCCAGATTTTTAATAGATGAGATGTAAGGAGGGGCATATTTTTTTTTTTTTGTAGCTCTCGACCGATATCTCTGGTGGATAGGTTTAACCAAGGTATCGCCTTGAGGTCCAGTTGGTTTAAACCCTGTTCTATTTCTACCCATTGTTTTATTTTCGAGTGGTGGAACCAGTTCACTAGTCTAGTCAAGATTGCCGAAGCATAATAATAATACAGATCAGGTGCACCTACTCCTCCTTTATTCTTTGGAGTTAATAGTAATTTCTTGCGTAATCTAGGTTTCTTGTATCCCCAGATAAATTTTACAAATGCTGTTTGTAAATTTGAAAAAAAAGATCTGGGGATAGGCACAGGGATGGTTTGAAAAAGGTATAAGAAGCGTGGTATTATATCCATTTTTAATATATTGATCCTCCCAAACCATGAATGTTGCTTAGCATCATATTTTTTCAAATCTAGTAAGGTACGTTGCAAGAGAGGGATATAGTTCATTATATAGAGATTGATTGGGTCTGAAGGAATCTTAATACCTAGATATTTCAGCGCTTCTGAACAGATTTTTAGCGAAAAATTGTTTCTTATATCTATAATTTGTTGTGATGTCAATGATACGTTAAGGATTTCTGATTTCTGTATATTTACTTTAAAGTTACTCAAGGTTCCAAAGCGCTGAAATTCAGACATTATAGAAGGCAATGAAATATGAGGGTTAGTAACATAGAGTAATAGATCATCAGCAAATAGAGCTAACTTTACTTCATTTTCCATAATTTTTATGCCTGTTATGGATGGGTTCTGTCTAATTGCTGTTGCCAAATACTCCATCACTAAAACATAAAGTAAGGGGGAAAGTGGGCATCCCTGGCGTGTGCCATTTTGTATACTAACACTCGATGTCAGCGATCCGTTAATCTTTATCCTGGCCGCTGGATTAGTATAAAGCTCCATAATTTTATTGAATAGATTTGCCCCCATACCTATTTGTATTAATGCGTGTTTCAAGAAAGGCCATCCTACCCGGTCAAATGCCTTTTCTGCATCGACTGAGAAAAGGCATACCGGTATTTTAGCTGTTTTAACGTGATTCATTAGGAGAAAAGTTTTAATCGTGTTATCACGTGCTTCTCTTTCTTGAACAAATCCTACCTGGTCTGTATGTACTAGGCCAGGGAGGAGAGGCTGAAGGCGGAGCGCTATCAGTTTGGCATAGATTTTTATATCTACCCCGATCAGAGATATCGGTCGATAGCTAGAGCATAGTGTTGGGTCCTTATCTGGTTTTGGGATCAGAGTAATATGCGATTCCAAAGACTGTTTTGGAAATTGGTTATTAAGAGAAATAGAGTTAAATACTTGAAGCATAAATGGTGATAGCTGTTCTTTATAAGTTTTATAAAATTTTGGGGTGAAACCGTCCGGGCCTGGGCTTTTATCTGATGGTATATTAGTGATTACGTCTAGTAGTTCTTTATGTGAAAATGGTGCGTCCAGAGCGATCTTATTATCATCATCTATTGTTGGTAAGGTGTTTTCTCGTACATATCTTTCAATATCATTCTCTCCAGGAGAAGATATTGGGGGCAGGTTGTATAGGGCCGAAAAATATTCCTTAAATATTTGTTGAAGTGTTGATGGGTCCGATGTAAGCTCTCCCGATGTTTTTTTTATACTTGATATAAAGGTCTGAGAAGATCGTGGATGCAGTTTATTAGCTAACAGTCTCCCACATTTATTCTCGTACCTATACCTACCCAAAACTCGCCTCTGTTGGTATGAACTTTGGTAGGCGTCGTAGATCTGTAGTAAAGACGCCCTTGTGCGTGTCATATCCGCTAGTAGATCTGTTGATGGATGTGTTTTATGTTGAGTTTCTAGTGAGCTAAGTTTTGTCAAGATAGTTTCAATATTTTTAGACTTTTCTTTCTTGATACGCGAGCCGTGTTGAATAAACACCCCCCTGAGTACAGCTTTGAAAGCTTCCCATTTTATCGGGAGTGCAGTGTCGTCTTGTTCATGGTCTGTAATAAAGTTATTGATTGTAGCTATAATTGCCCTGTGACAGGTATGAGCTGTCATTAGTTTGTCATTCAGGCGCCAGGACCAATTCGTCCCCTGCGTCTGGGGAGGAGTTATTGTTAAAAATACTGGGGAGTGATCGGACCAAATAAGAGATCCTATTTCCATTTGCGGGTGCCATTCAAGTATTTTAGGACCTGTTAGAAAATAATCTAACCTACTGTATGTTTTATGTGCTAAAGAGAAATAAGTGTAGTTACGGTCTTTAGGGTTTAGGATTCGCCAAAGGTCAAGCAGCCTATGGTCAAAAAAGTTTTTTTTCAGTGCTCTCAAACAAGAGAATGAAATGTTTGATCTTTGGGCCGAAGTGTCTAGTATAGGATCCAGAGCTAGATTGAGATCTCCCCCTACAAGGACTGTACCTTCTGCGAATTCAGCCAGAAGGTTAAGATACCTTGAAATTATTATTGTTTGGGCTTGGTTTGGGATATAGAAGTTTGCAATTGTGAAAGTTTTATTCCATATTTTAATTTTTAAGAAGAGGTATCTACCATTTTGGTCTGTTTTATGATTTAGATATTGTATCGGCAACTGTTTATGAAAAGCAATAGATACCCCTCTTGCTTTAGAGTTTGGCATAGTACTATGGAACCATTGAGAATAATGTTTTCGTGAACACACTGGAATACTACCAGTGCGGAAATGGGTCTCCTGGAGTAAAATAATGTTTACCTTCGCTTTATGCATATTATAGAGGATTTTACCTCTTTTTGATTTGTTATTCAGTCCTTTAACATTATAAGTACAGAGCTTCAACACAGCCGGGGACGAGTAGTTTACTGCCATGATAGGTAAGTGGGAGACCGAGGGGAGGAAGGAGGAGGAAGACAGAGAGGGCACAAACCACCAAAAAAAAAAAAAAAAACGCACAAATAGTTTGAGAGGATCCCTCTCGCAAATCCCAATACTACTCTGGGAAATGCACACTACTATCTCTTCAGGGAAGAAAAAAAAAAAAAAAAAAAAAGGAAAAATTACACTCAGGTCCCCTAAGGTTTTGGGATATATCCCAAAGAAAAAAACCCCCAAGCCCTGCCAGAGGGCTGGGGTACCTATTAAGGGGAGAAAAGACTTGACGAACACGGAGGGTACCTCTCCGCAGTAGATCTGGACTTTCAGTCGTTTAAAAAAAAAGGTTGGTGATTTGTATAATTATATACCTCGTAGACCCATCTTTCCCCATTTCAACCTCCCTCCTACCACCCCCACCCCCCACCCCCTCCCCCTTTTATAGCTCAAGCATTTCATACACTATGTACCTCCCAATACCTGACTATTACAGCAAAAATTCGGAAATTCGAAAATCCGAAATTCAAAATTCAGAAATTCAAAATTCGGAAATTCGAAAATTCGGAAATCCGAAAATCCGAAAATTCGGAAATCCGAAAATTAGAAATTCGGAAATTGAAAAATTCAGAAATTCGGAAATTGAAAAATTCAGAAATTCGGAATTAACGAATTTGTCAAAATTTGTTAAAAAACAAATTAGGAACTAAACGAATTGCACATGTCTAGCACAGATGTTCTGGAAACTAAACATGACGAGCTATCACTTGCTCATAATGATCTTAGAAAAGACTTTGAACTCCTAGCTGAAAAATACTCATATTTGCAATCGCAAGTGGAAGACTTGGATAGTCGTAACCGTAGGAACAACCTGAGGATTTGCGGTTTCCCAGAATCAATCTCTGACCTAATGCCGGCTGTATCTAAATTGTTCCACAATCTCCTCCTAGAGTCACCACCATCTGCATTTGCTTGTGACAGAATCCATAGGGCCTTGCATCCTAAACCGCCTCCAGACAAGCCCCCATGGGACATCATTCTGTGCATGAAAGATTTTATCACAAAAGAGAGCACATTAAGATCTTCCAGAAATATGCACAACATCGAATTTGATGGCACAAAAATCCAAATTTTTTCTGACATCTCCCAGGATACCCTAGAAAGGAGACACAAAATTAAGGAAATAACCTTGGTGCTACAATCTGCTCACATAAGCTACAGATGGGCATTTTCTTTTAAATGAACAGTGCCCCACAATGGCACTACTTACACGTCTTTAATGTTTCAGAAGGTAAAGATCTCCTGGTGAAGTTGGGACTTTTGGATGCGGTGGCGGAGGCAAGACCTACTATTCCCCACACTTCACCTATTTGGGCTACCCCAGCCACACGTCGGGATCAAAGAAGATGGCGACAAACCTTCAGAAATATGGATGCCTAAAGAAGTTGTTTCATTCCCTCGGTTAACATATCATCTTTTATCTTTTAAAATACAAAATCAAAGAAAAGATAGGAACTAAATAGAGACAAAGATCAAAGATTTCCACTTATTCCATCAAGTTAAAAGAAAGGTTATTAAAGTTTTGAAAAGTTGCAAGTTAATAAGGCAGCTCAAAGTAAACAGTTGAAATACTCCTCTGGAGGGACACCTGCTGGTATTTTATATTGCCTTTTATAGGAAGTTATATATTTTTGTTTTCACTCTTTCAAGATATGATATACTGCATGCACATTTTTTTTGTCTTATGGAATCTTCGCTGAGGCCGATCTGCTCCGTCTCCGTTAGTTTGTCCACCTAATCACAATGGGTTCCCAAAATATGGTTCAGTCCGTAGCGTTTATTAGGTAACTGATCATGTTATCTGTTATTTTAATAGATAGGGCTCCCTATGTGAGTTTTGGACAATTTTGTCCACACCAAAATGGTTCTTGGTCAGATGGTGTTCCACACCCTGACTCCCTACTTGTTTTTACAAGTTATTTTATATAAGAAGGTCTACCATAGTAAACCTACAGTTAAGATTGATATATTTAACAATGTTGTACACAAGTGAAAAATTACATTATATCATAGAAAACAATAGTTTGATCTCTTTCACAGATCACACAAAAATCCTAATGTTGACATTGATGAAGACAATGGTGGTTCTGTATCTTTTTGCACATGAGCTGTGCCCTGGGCCTCGTGAGCTTTTCCTATCACCCTATAACCACTATAGCTACCCATCACATATTCAATGGGGCTTAGGGTATTGCGCCTAATGGAGCGCATTCGGCGCAATACAAATCCAATATGAAATCAAATCAAATCAAATCTCACAATGCCCAGGGCATTAACTCTCCCCAAAAGAGGAAAAAAGCTTTCCACCACTACAAGAGACTGACATTATTCTTTTGCAGGAAACTAATTTTGCAACAGATAAACATCCTACATTTTTTGACAAGGGTTACAGTCAATTCTATTGCACAACATTTAACACTAAATCCAGAGGCGCAGTAATCTTTGTAAGGAACTCAGTGGTATTTTAAAACCAAAGTGTTTTTAAAGACCCAGACAGTCGGTATTTGATTTTAAAAGGTTCAGTGAGGGGACACTCAATCACCATTGCCTCAGTATATGCTCCCAATGATGCACAAACAAGCCTTTTTCAAAATTCTTTGACACCTTAGATAGATTTCATTCCACACACTTAATAGTAGGGGGTGATTTTAACCTAGCTGCACATTCAGCATTAGATAGAAGCAGAGTATTCCCATCCTCCAAAGCATTCCCTAAATCACTTAATCGATCATTATACAACCACCAACAAGTATATACATGGAGAGCTCACAATGTAGGTATCAAAGCCTACACATTCTACTCTCACCCACATGATAGCTATGCACGGCTGGATTATATTTTTTGTACCCCAATCTTATTAGCCAATTCCTCAAAAGTGGGGATCCACCCATGTCCCTGGTCAGACCACCATATAGTCTCCTTCAACACCTCACATATAGGCCTAGCAACCAAAACACATAAATGGCGAATAAATGATTCCCTGCTAACTGACCCAACAATTTCTCAAGAAATCCTATCTCACCTAGAGCAATACTTTGCTCTTAACATAGCACCAGACATGCCACCTACAACTTCATGGATGGCACATAAGGCAGTCATTAGAGGCCATTTGATAAATATTGCTTCAACCAAAAACAAATCTAAACTCGCTGATATAAGATCTCTTACAAGAACAACCAAAACCCCTCCAGCGATCTTTTTAAACAAATTCAAGAAAAACGCACAGCCTTAGACTCATTACTTACATCAGATACAGAAAAAGCCCTTAGATGGTCTAAAGCTAGATTTTTACATTTTTTTTTAAGTCTTTATTTATAAGTTTTTAAATGCATACAAAATAATTACATCGTGTAAATAAGTAAGGAAAATACATTTAACATTTTCTCCCCTGCCCCCCCTCCCCCCCTGTCCCTGCCCTGCAAAACGCTTTGTGGGTACTACCTATTGGTTTCATGTGTATCACGTATATACATATTGAAGTATCGTGTTGCATGTAGGGTACTCCTGAGGGTCCCGTCTCTCGACCTCTATCCCATTATTTCTTCCGCAAATCTCCATGAGTCTTTGAAGATTTCCCAACCCTCCCATTTCCCCAGCCCTTCCTCAGCTTTCTCTCCTCCTACCCTTTGGGCCTCAGGACTTGCCATTTTTTGCTGTAGATTTACTCTGGTTATCCATTCCCCTGTACGCGGGCTCTCTGGGTCTTGCCAGTGCTCTGCAATGAGGTTTTTAGCTTCGTTTAGAAATATCAGAATTACTGAAGACTTGTACTGACCCATGGGTGTATCCGACCCATGGAACAGTACTGTCCAGGGGTCCTCTGGGATATTTTTCCCTGTAATTATTTTAATTAGGTCCAGAATTTGTTGCCAATATTTTTTGATCTTAGGGCATTCCCACCAAATATGGGCCATCGTGCCTATACTCCCACAACCTCGCCAGCATTTTGGAGATTTATCTTTTTGGAATCTGCTAAGCTTCAAGGGGGTCAGGTACCAACCTGAGATGCATTTATAGTTAACTTCAACTGTTTTCGTGTTAAACCCAGAACGGTGCATTAAGTGAAAAATTCTATTAATTCTAACATTGCTGCAAGGGGTTCCCAGTTCCCCTTCCCATCTTTTGACGCCTGGAGGGACCCAGTCAGTTTCCTCCTGAATCAACATCCTATATATGCGGGATGTGTTGTTTCTCGTTGTGGTTCGTAGGCAAATTTTCTCCAGAACTGTATAATCCTCTCCAAATCGGATTGGCTGTGGGAGACTGTCTACAAAATGCTTGAGCTGCGAGTACCTCCAAGCGTCAATAGACATGAGCTCTCTATTATTTCTTAATTCGTGATAAGTGACTATTCTTCCTTGCTTAATAATATCTCGTAGCTGTGCCTCCCCATTTTTAATCCAATTTCCCCATATTTCACTCCTACCAGGTGTAAAAAAAATATTATCTTTTAAATACAATAAAGGAGAATTATAAACCCATTTATTTTTCCTAAATAACCTATCCCACTCTCTTAGTGTAACCAATGTGATTTTGTGTGTCCCTCCCCCCACTACTCTATATTTTGGGGGATTCCACATAATGTGACCCAATTGTGTGTTGCTTTGTGCATTCTCAATATTTACCCATCTCTTGTTGCTTCCCCCCTTTATCCATTCCATTGCCCTTGAAAGTACTATAGCGCTAAAATATTTCTCAAAGTCGGGGCATGCTAGCCCTCCCTGATTTTTTCCCTTGGATAGCATCTTTATGGATATACGAGGCTTCTTATTAGACCATATGAATTTGGAAATGATTCTGTTTAATATTCCGAAAAAGGCTTGAGGCACTGAAAGTGGGAGCATCTGTAGTTTGTAGTTTACTTTTGGGACAATAACCATTTTAACCGCATTAATTTTCCCCATCCAGGACAGGGGGCAGGATGACAATCTTTTAGTTTCTGCTTTAATCTCGTCCAGCAGGGGTGGATAGTTTAATGTGTAGATTTTCCTTAAAGTGGACGAGAGCTTAACTCCCAAGTATTTTATTTTGTCCCTCCATGGAAAATGGAACTCTTTTGAGAGTCGATCGACTTGCTCAATATTTATATTTAAAATCTCCGACTTGGCGAAATTAATTTTGAAGTTAGACATAGAACCGTATAGTTTCAGAGTCCTGAGAAGGTTTGGCAGAGTGGTCCGGGGGTTAGTAATAAAGAATTGCACATCGTCGGCGTAAGCCGCCATCTTGTGCTCCCCCCCGGCCCCTATCCCCTTTATGTCGATTGTATTCCTAATGGTGGACAGGAGCGGTTCTAAAGACAGAACAAAGAGGAGGGGGGACAAGGGGCAACCCTGACGTGTGCCATTTCTCATGACCAACGGTGGTGAAAGCACTCCGTTGACCCTTACCCTTGCCTGGGGATGATCATACAAGACCTTCACCCAGCTGATCATTCTCTGTCCTACACCCATGGCCTCCAATGTATTGATCATGTGCCCCCAGTCTATCCTATCAAAGGCCTTCTCGGCATCCAATGACAGGAACAGACTGGGGACCTCTCCCTGTCTTGCCGCTTGGAGTAACAACAGGGCCCTAATCCCGTTGTCCCTCCCCTCTCTTCCCGGGGTAAACCCGACCTGGTCAGGGTGAACCAGTTCTGTCATGTGTACCTTGAATCTATTTGCCAACACCTTGGCAAACAGTTTTGTGTCAGCATTGAGCAGGGCAATGGGTCGGTAGCTAGAACCTAGTGTTCTGTCTTTCCCCTCTTTTAAAATCACTGTAATGGACGCCATTAACGCTTCAGTTCTCATTGTACAGTCAACTCCAAGCCTGTTCCAATACCGACACAATCTAGGAACGAGAATATCTTTAAAGCGTTTATAGTATGTTAGGGTGTACCCATCTAATCCCGGACTCTTGCCTGTTGGGGAAGTATTTATAGCTTCATGTATCTCCTCCTCTGATATGGGTCTGTCCATGTTCAAGCTATCCGGCCCCGATAGGGAACTGAGGAGGCTATTCTTTACAAAGTCCTGACAGTGGATGTTGGACCTCGCGTGGTGCTGTTCCTTTGATTTGACATCGTATAATGTCTCATAATATGTTCTAAACTCGTTGGCTATGTCTTTGGAAGAATTGAGGATTAATCCGGTTTCGTTTTGAATTTTCTCTATATAATTAATTTCTCGTTTCTTTTTTAGTATTCTTGCCAAATGCTTGCCTGACTCATTTCCCCAGTGATGTCTATCTTCAGCTATTTTATGAAACCATTTCCTTGAGTCTTGTTCGAGGATGGTTTTTAATTCCTCCCTTTTATTTATCAATCTGTGGAAAATGTCCTGGCTTTGGGCGCTTACATCTCTGTGCTTTTGTTCAAGAATATGGATCTCTTCCCTTAAATGCTCCCTGTATTCTCTTTTCTCTCGCTTCTTCGCGGCACCGATCGAGATAAGTATCCCCCTAATATAGGCTTTGTGTGCCTCCCATAATGTGCAGTCTGATATCTCTCCCGTGTCGTTGGTCAAAAAGAAGGATTCAATCTCCCCTCTTATGACCTCTTCAACTGAGCCCTCAGATAGGAGGCTGTCGTTCAAGCACCATGTAAATGGTAGCCTTTGCAACCCCGGGAGCTTCATGACCATCGACACCGGAGCATGGTCAGAGAGGGTCGTTATCTCGATCTGCGTTGTCACTATTAGTTCTGAGACTTTGTGCTCCACTAAGAAGTAGTCTAATCATGAATATGTACCGTGAACAGGTGAGAAGAAAGTGTAGTCTTTGACGCCTGGATGTTGTACTCTCCAGGCGTCAATCAACTGGTTCTGATAAATCTTTAATTTTATTTTTTTAAGCTTCGCATGGCTCGTACTCTGTATACCTGATGAACTATCCAGTTTAGGGTCCAGTCCAAAGTTCAGGTCCCCAGCCAGGATAATCTCTCCCTCACGGAATTTCGCCAAACGGCTCAAGACCCTTGATAGATAGCCAGTTGGGTCTTTATTTGGGGCATAAAGATTCGCTAGGGTCAATGTTTGCTCCCCTATTTTACATTTCAGAAACAAAAATCTACCATCGAAATCTGTCAGTCTGTCCAGCAGTTTAAATTTTAAGTTTTTTGCAACCCCAATAGCCACCCCCTTAGCGCCTCTTGTTGGGGAATCACTGCAATACCACTTGGGGTATTCCTGAGAAGAGATCCTAATGTTATTCTCGTGTTGAAAGTGGGTTTCCTGTAAGAAAATAATATCTACATGATACTCGCTCATTTCTTTAAGAATCTTAAATCTTTTCTCTTGTGAGTTAATACCCTTTTACGTTGTACGTTGTAAGCTTCAATACACCATCAACCATGTTTAAAACGTGAGCCTATGGCCCAAATGGACCATTTGGTCTTACTCTTCATTTTACGTTTTTGCAGGGCAGGGACAGCCTCTTTCCCCCTCCCCCCCCCTTTTACCTCCCCTTTCCCCCCTCCTCCCCCCTCCCTTCCTTCAAAACCCCTCCCCCCTCCCTCCGGTCTTTTTCCGACCCTATGTGCACCGCGGGGCATCCCGTTGGGGTCCCCCCTGTACACTGGCCAATCTAGGGGTGGAGCTCCGTGTCTGGCGGAGATCAGCCGGATCTCCGCCCCTCTCCCTCTATCCTAGAGGGAGGAGGGTGGAGTTGGCCAAGCCCTTGAATGTCCCCTCTGAGTTACCCACCGCACCACCCCCTTTCTTCCCACCCCTCGCCCTTTATTAGTTGCCAGCACCCTGGAAAAAAAAAAAGAAAGAACACTCCCCCTATCCCCCACAACCCTATCCCACCCTCCATTGTCAGAACTGCTTCAGTTAGTCAAAGTTAATCAGGGGGGCCAGGTATAATGGGGGGGGGGTAATCCCCAGTTCCTGGCAGAAGTTTGGCATCTCATCCATGAATTTCAATCAAAGTGATCGACCTTCTTTGGAGACAATCAAGGCTGCAGGGAAACCCCAACTGTATTTAATGTTTGATGTCCGTAATATTTCAAGTAGGGGTCTCATCTGTCTTCTTCTTGCTAGGGTCCCAGCAGAAAGATCGGAGAAGATTTGGAGTTCTGATGTTTCAAATTTCAAAGGGGGAATACCCCGGAGTTTACTCCATACTTGGGATTTCTCTTCGTAGGAATGAAATCGAACAAGCACGTCTCTGGGGGCTTCCTCTCTTACCCCTAATGGTTTTCTGACCCGGTGGACCCGGTCAAATTTAAAGTCTGGAGCTTCGGGTTTTCCCAATAAAGGTTTGAAGATGCTGTTAATTTTTGTCGCCAGGTCTTCCCCCCTCTGTTCTGGAAGGGACCTAATCCTGAGATTTTGTCGTCTGTTCTGGTCCTCCAGACTCTCCATCTTATAGGTAATGTCTCTTTGCTTGATTTGCATTGTTTCCATTTGTTTTCTGAGATGCTGCAGGTCTTTAGTTTGTTCAGTGGAGACAGTTTCAATAGTCTCCACCCTTTTTAGTATTTGTCCGAACGGACATTTTTAATTTCAGTTTTAATTGAGTTTTCGAGACTGGAGAACATTTCTGCCATCTCGGTTTTAGTGGGTATTTGTGTAAGGTCCCTGTGTGTCATTTGTGCCCCGGGGTCTCCAGCCCTTTCTTGTTCGGCCTCTATTCTAGATGCTTCGGCCAGCTCTTGTTTCTGTTTTTCTGTCTCTCTTTTCTTCTCCTTTGCCCCCTGTTGTTTGTTTTCCATCTCTGGGCTTTGGTTCTGTTACCCTTTGTGACCTCCCCTTCATTTTATCTGGACCCAACATGAGTTTAAGTTATTCCTCCCCTCAAAAAACGAGAGTGCTCCTGTTGACCTGAGTTAGTACAGTAGTCGTTGTTTCGGTGAGGGGGTCTATGCTCCTACGGTCGGTATCCAGAGGTTATTGTGCTTGCTTAGGAAGGTTAACAAATTGATTTAAGGAATAAAAAAAAAAAGCGTCCGATACACCTCCCACGTCCACCTGCTATTTAAATGCCGAGAGTGTACGTGTATCTTTCCGTTCTAGTACAGTCAATAGTCTTGCGCGTCCATTGGCGGTCTAGTGAATAAGGGAGCCTATAGCCTAAGTCCGGGAGCCTCTCCCTTTTAAAGCTTTTATTCCGTTTAGTCTTTGGGCCTCTACCGGCCTGTAATTGCATGTACCCGCCCGATTCAGGCGTCTTACCGGATTATGCTTTGTCCTGTTTTCATTGTATAGTGTTTAGGGTATGGTTGAACTGTAATGGCCCTTTTCCTAACCCTTTTTTATATTATGTTACCGTCGTGTGTTGGTTAGTAGGGCTTGGAGAGGGAAAATCCGTATAGCTCTGTAAGACTCACAGAACCTCTATCTATGTGGGCCCTAGTATAATGTTATCCGCAGACCAAATGTGGTGGTGGGGGGGGGGGGGTGTACCCACTTTGTTTCTTTTATATAATTGTTCCTGGGTATTTGTATGTTTAGGCGGAGACTTTGGAGCCTATTTCAAGTGTACAGGATTTTCAAAAGGTGCTAATCATGCAGCATGTTTTACTGTGCTGCGATTCGTGCCTGGAGGAAGAGTGCCCTACCACAAGATAAAGCCTTCCCCTTCGCCTATGAATGTCTCTGGCGCACCTAAGGCTCTCTCCCCGGGAAAAGTGGGGCCCCCCTGGTGCTCTGGGATACAGTTTATTTGTACATTTATTTCCAGTTGAATGCCCTCCTTGCTAAAAGACTAGAAAAGTAAAGTACTCTTGTCCTGCTGGGCTCTGTAGTCCCCTGGAGCTTTGTGTGAGCAGAACCTGTTGAACTATGTCCCAAGTAACACTTGTTTACAGAAGAAGCCTTGAATCTTTTTGCATTATTTCTCCATCTCACTGTTTACGATAAACTAAAACTTTAAAGCCATTCATTGCTAAAATAGTTTCTTCAGAAGTTGTTCAATTGGTGTAATAAACAGTATAGAAGTAAAAGTTCATACCTGGACGGAGGGTACCCACCGAAAGTATCCCCCCCCCCCCCGTCTCCTGTCTTTGTCGGTATCAGGCAGGAGGCTCTTCAGTGAGAAGGGTCCAAGAGGTTTGTCAGGTGGAGCGAAGAGATCCTGGGAGTATAGGGTAAGCAGGGTGCGATGGATGAGGGACGCTGCGGGGTTCGCTTGTTTAGGAAGTCGTCCGCTCCGGAAGTTTGTATGCAGGATCTCGTCCTCTCTGTAGCAGCGTGGAACCTCTCTTCCTGCTTCCCTTTCTTTTTTTTTTTTTAAAAGTGCCGGCAGGTTTAGACGCTGGATCTCGATTCCCTCCAAGCAAGGAGGGTTTCTGTCCTGCGAGTGGTAGGAGGGCGGCTTAGTGGGTCTCGGGGGTGTCACAGAGGGTGATCCCGCTGGAGTTGGATGGGGCTGGGCGGGCTCTCACCACCGCTTCGCTTCCCTGGGTCTCCTAGCTCGCATGACCCGACACCTCTCCACGCGGCTTGTGACTCCGCCATCTCCGGGCGCCTCCCCCTATGTCGGCGTCTCACATCTGCATGACGCCTCTCTCGAGAACCCCTACCTTAACCTTACCAAACACCTTTGGGTTGTAGATTTTTACTTAATAGCAATTCATACTCTACCATGTTTGCCAGAAAACAAAATCAAACAACAAAACCTCCCCACACCTATAAATTAAGGAATTCATCAGGCAACTTAGTATCCCATCCCAAAGAAGTTATGAACATATTTTTAGACTTTAGACTATAAAAAGCTTCTCTCTACTCCCCAATCCTCACCTAAACAATCTTCTCTGAGCTGGCTTAATGATATTACACTACCCATTCTATCTAACCAACAAATAGAGATGCTCAACGCTCCTTGCCCCTCTACCATAACCCCCAAACACGCATCAAACTCCCCGGCAACAATTCTGACTTTTTACTCTGAGCAAGGGCACCAGGCAAGGATGCCCACTTTCCCAGCTCATCTTTGCCCTGGCAATAGAGCCCCTTGCCTGTGCGATTAGAAACAACACAGATATCAAAGGATACACTAAAGGGTCCAAGGAATTCAAACTAAGCCTCTATGCAGATTATGTCCTTCTCTTTCTAACAGATCCCCTCATCTCCTTACCGAATCTGACCAAAACACTCAACATTTTTCATGACCTGACTGGCTTGAGTGTTAACTTGTCTAAATGCTCAGCCCTTCCCATCAATATCCCACCAGCCTTAGTAATAACACTTGAATGAATAAGTCGGTCTAATGACGAAAAATGTCGGGGGCGTGGCTGAGCGGCAATTAACTTTGTGATACACAGCGCTAGAAGCTTACGGAGGAGCGGAATTCCCTGGTCTTGGAGTGCGGGCAGTGAGGAGGGGGTGAGATACATCTAAACAGCATTGTGTACACCTCGAGTCCGCCGTGACTACAGGCCTTAACAAGTGTGATATTTGGAAGTGGAGCGTGCAGTGCTGGTTGCAATTAACTTTTTGCTGGCTTTTACTTTGAAAAATGTGAGTGAAATAATTGAAGATTTTATTTGGTCTGAATAAAAGTTTTAAAGTGGTTTTACACTATTGGAGCATTTCTTTTTATTCACATATGGAGAGATCCAATTGCACAACTGTTTGGGAGTGACCACTTATCCCCTTGGGTGGGATTCTAAGCGCAGTAGCCTGTCACGAGAGTGCGGGCAGTATATCTGGTGAGTGCGTTTCTTTTGGGAGAGGAAGCACGGATCACTGTGGTGTGGTGGAAGAATTAAAGAAGAATTTATTGCAAGCTGTGTGGAATATTACACAAACTTTTGTGTTGTTCATTACCACTGTTTGTTTTGTGGCGACTAGTATCATACTAGTTGCTGCATCATTGAGTGCACTCATTTTTCTACTTTTATTTTCTTGCACACACTGTTTTTATAATTGTATTGTATTTAGATTTCACTGAGCACTAGGTGGTGAAATTATTTAGTTGGTTAATTTATTTATGCACATATTATTTTGTGATATTTAGCGCCACTATTTATGCTGGATCTTTGTATATATATAAGATTTTAGTATAAATTCATTTCACATATTTTTTGCTAAAGTGGCAGCTGTAGGCGAAACAGATAGGTTGACCTGTGCGCAGTGGGAGGTATCTGAATAGGGGCGAATTATTTGGATTTTCCTACATTTTCCTACATTTTGACATTAGTAATAACACTCAAAGACAAATTCCCATTCAATTGGTGCACAGATTCATTCAGATACCTAGGTATCCATAGTACGCCCTCATACAAAACAGTACTTCATGCAAATTACCCACCAATATTTAATAACATCAAAAATATTATGAAACTATGGTCTTCATACCAAATATCATTCTCAGGAAGAATAGTGGCCACGAAAATGGTTATACTACCCAAACTTTTATTCTTTTTTAGAGCCCTTTCACTTACATTACCCAAAAATATGTTAGATTCTCTCCAAAGAGAAATCAATAAATTAATTTGGCAAAACAAAAAAACAAGGTTTAGCTACTGCTTAATGTTCAGGCCCTAACTAAAAGGAGGTCTAAATATTCCAAATCTATGGCTATATTATCTATCAGCCAGATTCACCCAACTAGCACAATGGTATGCCCCAGCCTCCAAAATCCCCTGGCTCCTGTTCGAAGAACAATCAGTCCTCCCATACCACCTACAAGGTCTGCTCTGGTCCAAGTCTATTTTACCACAGAAAATAAGACCATTAAATATAATTGTAACACATTCCCTTCAACTGTGGAACAGACAAGATACCAAATTTAACATGTCTTCAGATATCCCTCCCCTAGCCTTTCTAAGAGACCCTCACTTCATTTCCTTAGATAATAACCAAAACACATTAGCAATATGAAAACTACATACCGTATATACTCGAGTATAGGCCGACCCGAATATAAGCCGAGGCACCTAATTTTACCACAAACAACTGGGAAAACTTATTGACTCGAGTATAAGCCTAGGGTGAGAAATGCGCAGCTACTGTAAGTGGAAAAGAGGGTCAACGATGCCCATTTGCAGCCTCACTGTGCCCATGCAGATGGACACAGTTGACCGATTTGGGGCCCTGTATCTCAGGGTCACTTAGTGCTAGGAACCCCATCTTTAGATATGTTGTAGTGCTAATTCCACTGGGTTGGAATACAACATTTGGGGTTCCTAGCACCAAGTGTCCCCGAGATATGGGGCCCCAAATTCGGGTCAGAAAATCTCAAGCACTTTTCTGCAGCAGAGAATGACATTTTCTGAACCAACTTTGGGGCCCTGTATCTCGGGGCCACTTAGTGCTAGGAACCCCATCTTTGGATATGTTGTAGTGCTAGTTCAACTGGGTTGGCACACCAAATTTGGGACTCATAGACCCAAGTGGCCCCGAGATACGGGGCCCCAAAGTCGGGTCGGAATTTTTTTTTTTTGCTGCAGAAAAGTGCTTGACTCGAGTATGAGCCGAGGGGGGCACTTTCAGCACAAAAAAATGTGCTGAAAAACTCGGCTTATACTCGAGTATATACGGTAACCTAAAAAAATCTAAAATCACTTATCCATAACAATACATTTTACTCCTTCACTGAACTACAAACAAAATATGACCTTGTACCTACAGAACATGAAAATTATACGAGGATAAAACACTTCTACCAAAAATACTACTCACTCACTCTACTTATCCCCTTCTCTCAATTCAAACAGATTTGTATTTCTTCCCCACGGGACAAAGGATTCATTTCCAAAATCTATAAAAATCGAAATTAATTTAATATGCCTGAAAAAACACACACCACGCTACAATGGGAATCAGACCCAAACATTTCATTCTCCCCTGAACAATGGGATACCATATTTGAAAACTTACACAAATGCACCTAAACCTACCACCATCAAAGAATCTGCCACCCAACTGCTTTATAGGTGGTATCTCACCCCTGCCAAACTCAACTCATTCTACCCATCAACATCCCCACTCTGCTTCAGGGGCTGCCCTACACATGGGACACTACTACATATATTTTGGGATTGCTCCCATCCAAAAAACATTTGGCACAATGCAAGTCTCATGATCCATCGAATTTCAGGCAGAAAGATCCCACTAACACCCCAAATGTGCCTTTTATTCTCCCCCATACAAGATATACCAATAGTCTGTTCTAGACTAATCAATACTCTATTTAGCTCTATCCACTGGACCATCGCCTTCAACTGGCATTCATCCATCGTACCATGGCCTCAGGTTCTTAACCGTATGGCAAACATCAAATTATCAGAAAGAATATACCACACGTTATATGACACCATGCATATATATATATATATTGTGACAGTACAGTTCCCTGTCCTAGTAAATGTCGCCCAGGGTTCTCAAGTATGCAGGTTGAGGGGCTCCAGGGGTATTTCATGTGGAGGAATCTGTTTTATCAGTTTCCTCCAAAGTTTGTAAAATCCAGTTGGGGACCTGGAGCCTGGAGATTCCATAGCGTTATGGGTGGGACGGAATCTCCAATCCTGGGACCGGGTTTTGGGAACAGCCAGGAGTCTGGCTCGTTGATTGAGCAGGTGGATCCTGGGCTTATAGCAGAGTCAGGATTAGGGTTCTGGGCTCCACCCAGAGAGACAGGAGGTCTCCATAGAGTGCAGGTGTGCACTAGTGAAAGCCAAAGACCCAAGTCTGAGGATCAGAGCAGTGAGGGGTTGCTTTCTAGATAGACGCTGTGTGCGTTGAAGCTGTGTGCATCTAAGGAAACATATGAGAGCCTGAAGTGGAAGGCCTGAGCTGCAAGGAAGCTGAAAAGAGGTACAGTAGTTGTACGGGAACCCTGTTATATGGCCAAGAGGGCTGAAGTGTAAAGCCTAAGTGGCAATACTTCTGAAGAGAGCCAGGTGGCTTGGCATTTTTCCATTTGTTATTTTTTTTTCGGGAAAAGAACCCCTGTGTGGGCATCCAAGTGCATGAACTTTCCTTTTATTTTGTTCATTTTCAATAAAAGTGGGCTACCATGCCCTTAAACTAAAGTTCCTTCATCTACCACTGAGCTAGACATCCCCCAATGTCACAATATATATATATATATAAAAAATGTACTTTATGGGAAACCTCACTACTGTTGTAATGTCCACTACTGCTATTCTACTTAAGCACATATACAGATCCTTTCCCGCAAATGTTATATAGATTTATAATTTAATATATGTATTTTCTCATATGATATGTCTTCACTTGGATATAGTGTATAATCTAAATGACTCTCTCACTTGTACATCTTATAACATTGTTTAAATCCTGTACTATGACCTTATCCATAATAAAAAACGTTTGTAAACAGAAAAGATACCCCTATGGTGGAAGGGAGGCAGCCCAGGAGGATCAGGATAGACTAGGATGGACGATGATCAGGCTTCATTAAGGCTGGCAATGTCTGCACTTTTTTTTTCTTCTAAACATCTCCATGGCAGCTGTGTATATGTGTCATGTGTTATTTTCCCCGTTAGCCATTTCAGGCTTTCATGGCTCCTGGAAAGCTTCTGCATTCCAGGACGCCGCACTGCTTCCTGTCTTTAAGCCACCGCGGGCATCTGCGCATGTGCGAGGCCTCTGCGAAACCGAGTTCCTTTTCTGCCTCCGAATCTGGCGGTTTGTCCAGGGGTTATAGACAAGTCACTGCCGTCGTGCGGCCAGCCCTCACGCACAAGGTACATGCAGATGAGGGGACGGGGCTGATTGTTCTTTGGTTGCCCCCCCCCCTTTTCTCTTTTACAGCCCTCCTAGATCTGACCGCCAAATAGTGGTTCAAATCGACAAAAACCTTGCCAGGCCGCAACATTATCAGCATCACTCATCATCCAGGTCCAGACGGGACTCTCCGTCTGGGACCCACAACCAGAGGAGATGTTCTCATTCCTCCTCCAATCAAAGGAGATGTTCCCATTCCTCCTCTAGTCACCGCTCTCACCGCCATGATAGCCGCTCTGATCGCAGAGCCTGCTGGGGATGTGGGACCAGAGTCCCAGAGGGTGGTCGGGGAAAAAGACGGAAAAACAAAACATGGGGGCTGATTTACCAAGATGAATGTGCTGCGCCGGTTCATACCACAATTGATGCGCCAGATAAATTATTACTTGAGTGTATGAACCGGCGCACACATAAGCGCAGCACATAATATACCGGCGCACCGCGAATAGCGCACACCGTTATCATTAACAGTCCATTTACACACAGGCAACACGACTTCCAGCATGACTTACAACACGACTTGGGGCGACTTTACAACACGACTTCCAGCGCAACTTACAACACGACTTCCAGCGCGACTTACAACACGACTTTAAGTCGCCCCCAGGCTAGGCGACTTTAATTAAAAAAAAAAAAAAACGGCATGGGTTCCCCTCCAAGAGCATACCAGGCCCTTCAGGTCTGGTATGGATATTAAGGGGAACCCCGCACTAAAAAAAAAAAATGGCTTGGGGGTCCCCCTCAAAAACCATACCAGGCCCTTCAGGTCTGGCATGGATTTTAAGGGGAACCCGCATCAAAAAAAATGGCGTTATCCGAGCACACAACCTGGCAGGCCGCAGGAAAAGAGGGGGGATGAGAGTGCCCCCCCCTCCTGAACCATACCAGGCCACATGCCCTCAACATTGGGAGGATGTTTTGGGGTCCCCCAAAGCACCTTGTCCCCATGTTGATGAGGACAAGGGCCTCTTCCCCACAACCCTGGCCATTGGTTGTGGGGGTCTGCGGGCGGGGGGCTTATCGGAATCTGGAAGCCCCCTTTAACAAGGGGACAAGGGCCTCTTCCCCACAACCCTGGCCATTGGTTGTGGGGGTCTGCGGGCGGGGGGCTTATCGGAATCTGGAAGCCCCCTTTAACAAGGGGACCCCCAGATCCCGGCCCCCCCCCCCCCCCTGTGTGAAATGGTAAGGGGGTACAAAATTACCCCTACCATTTCACCAAAAAAGTGTCAAAAATGTTAAAAATGACAGGAGACGGTCTTTGACAATTCCTTTATTAAAATCTTCTTCTTTCTTCTTTCTTCATCCTTCGGTTTCTTCATCTTCTCCTTCCGTCATCTTCTTCCATCTTCTTCCATCTTCTTCTTCCTCCGATCCGCTTCTTCTTGCGCTGGTCTTCTCGTCCTTCTCGTCCGGCGTCTTCTTCCATCGGCGCCGGTGTCTCTTCTTGGGCCGCTCCGCGCAATGGGAGGCTCCCGCTGTGTGAGGCTCCGCTCCGTCTGACAGGTCTTTTATAACGGAGGGCACCTGGTGACCCCACCCCCCTCTGACGTCATGGGGAAAGCCATAGGGAATTCCCCATGGCGTCTCCTGTCATTTTTAAAAATTTTTACACTTTTTTGGTGAAATGGTAGGGGTTCTTTTGTACCCCCTTACCATTTCACACAGGGGGGGGGGGCGGGATCTGGGGTCCCCTTGTTAAAGGGGGCTTCCAGATTCCGATAAGCCCCCCGCCCGCAGACCCCCACAACCAATGGCCAGGGTTGTGGGGAAGAGGCCCTTGTCCTCATCAACATGGGGACAAGGTGCTTTGGGGGGGACCCCAAAGCACCCTCCCAATGTTGAGGGCATGTGGCCTGGTACGGTTCAGGCAGGAGGGGGGGCCGCTCTCGTCCCCCCTCTTTTCCTGCGGCCTGCCAGGTTGCATGCTCGGATAAGGGTCTGGTATGGATTTTGAGGGGGACCCCACACCATTTTTTTTGGCTAGGGTTCCCCTTTAAATCCATCCCAGACCTCAAGGGTCTGGTATGGATTTTGAGGGGGACCCTACGCCATTTTTTATTTGGCTGGGGTTCCCCTTAATATCCATCCCAGACCTGAAGGGCCTAGTTATTGAATTTGGGGGGACCCCCACGCTTTTTTTTAATTTTTTTATTAATGAATGACAGTTCTCTGTGTTACAGGAGCCATCAATACAACACGACTTCCAGCGCAACTTACAACACGACTTCCAGCGCGACTTACAACACGACTTTAAGTCGCCCCCAGGCTAGGCGACTTTAATTAAAAAAAAAAAAAAACGGCATGGGTTCCCCTCCAAGAGCATACCAGGCCCTTCAGGTCTGGTATGGATATTAAGGGGAACCCCGCACTAAAAAAAAAATGGCGTGGGGGTCCCCCTCAAAAACCATACCAGGCCCTTCAGGTCTGGCATGGATTTTAAGGGGAACCCGCATCAAAAAAAATGGCGTTATCCGAGCACGCAACCTGGCAGGCCGCAGGAAAAGAGGGGGGATGAGAGAGCCCCCCCCTCCTGAACCATACCAGGCCACATGCCCTCAACATTGGGAGGATGTTTTGGGGTCCCCCCAAAGCACCTTGTCCCCATGTTGATGAGGACAAGGGCCTCATCCCCACAGCCCTGTCCGTTGGTTGTGGGGGTCTGCGGGCGGGGGGCTTATCGGAATCTGGAAGCCCCCTTTTACAAAGGGACCCCCAGATCCCGACCTCCCCCCCTGTGTGAAATAGTAAGGGGGTACAAAAGTACCCCTACCATTTCACCAAAAAAGGTGACAAAAGAGTTAAAAGTTACAGGAGATAGTCTTTGACAATTCCTTTATTAAAATCTTCTTTCTTCTGGTCTTCCTTCTTCCTTTCTTCATCCTTCGCATGGTTCCATGCATCAGAGGGGGGCGGGGTCACCGTTATATAAGACCTGTCAGAAGAAGAGACGCATCACACAGCGGGAGCCTCCCATTGCGCGGAGCGGCCCAATAAAGAAGAAGAGACGCCGTGGAGGAAGATGCCGGACGAGAACACCGGAGCAAGAAGCGGATCGGAGGAAGAAGAAGATGGAGGAAGAAGATGAAGAAACCGAAGGATGAAGAAAGTAAGAAGGAAGAAGACCAGAAGAAAGAAGACTTTAATAAAGGAATTGTCAAAGACTGTCATTTTTAACTCTTTTGTCACTTTTTTGGTTAAATGGTAGGGGTAAGTACCCCCTTACCATTTCACACAGGGGGGAGGCTGGGATCTGGGGGTCCCCTTGTTAAAGGGGGCTTCCAGATTCCGATAAGCCCCCCGCCCGCAGACCCCCACAACCAACGGCCAGGGTTGTGGGGATGAGGCCCTTGTCCTCATCAACATGGGGACAAGGTGCTTTGGGGGGTCCCCAAAGCATCCTCCCAATATTGAGGGCATGTGGCCTGGTACGGTTCAGGAGGGGGGGATGCTCTCTCGTCCCCCCTCTTTTCCTGCGGCCTGCCACGCCATTTTTTTTTTTTTGGCGCGGGGGTTCCCCTTAAAATCCATGCCAGACCTGAAGGGCCTGGTATGGATTTTAAGGGGGACCCCCACGCCATTTTTTTTGGCGTGGGGTTCCCCTTAATATCCATACCAGACCTAAAGGGCCTGGTATGGAATTTCGGGGGACCCCCACGCATTTTTTTTTCTTCATTTTTTTAATTTCTTAATGCTAACATGACCTGTGTTCAAATAGCCTTTAAAAAACCCATAGAAGTGAACCAGCGCAAAAAAAAAAAAAAATCAAGTTGTCAGGTGCGCCTGTTCAACTTATGCAAATGAACCTACGTGGCTTGACATTTACTAAGATTTTGCCGGCGCAGTGAACTAGAGGACATGAACAGGCGCAAATGCCGTTCGTTTATGCGCAGTACATAAATTTACCTCATGTAGTTACAAGTGTATTTGCAGGCGCAGCAAGCCTGCTCAGAGAAAGTTAGTTTTCCGTTCTATTTTGGGCATATTTGTTAGTTGAACAGTCATATCTATACTTCCTCACATCACCCAACTCCCCCCCATAATATTGCCACTTCCAGATTCTTTTATTTTCTGAGTTGAAGATGGCGTGTGCCAGGTCTATAGCGGAGCACAGATCACGGCCGCCCATGCACCGGCAACATTATAGTAAATGGGGAATTGCGCTGAGTTACAGGCACAAATGCTTTGTGAATACGAAAATGGCCGTTGCGCTGCGGCGTGCGCTGCAACTCATGGTGCAAATGCTTGGTAAATCAGCCCCATGGGGAGGAGGGGAACGAACGGGATGGACGTGCTGTGAGCGCTGTGAGTGAGCTCCTCCTTGGTCTGGGAGACAACCTGCAGCTGAACCTAATGAACCACAGATGAATCTCCACAGATTTCCTCAGTAATGGATAGCGTGCAGATCGACCAAGACAAACCTGCTAAAGACATATGCCTAGAGGTTTAAACTATTCCCAGCATTTCTAGCATTCGCGTAATAGACTAACTGGCAGCTTTGTTGGGACCCCTGGAGCCTTGGAGGGAGAGACGGCACGATCGCACCTCGCACAGAGGCGAGAGCTTGCCACGGGCGCTGCGGGGGAGACCTTCGGGTGGATCCGGAAGAGCTCGGGATCTCGCGACGGCACTCGAGTCCACACGCCGTCGGAACAGCTGCTTATTACGAAGGGCCGAAAAGAGCCAACGTCTTCCGAGGCTACAGACAGAGTGCGGGACTGCTGAGAACTGTGGGTCTGCCCAGGACATACGGCGTACGAGACGCCATATGCTATACACTGTACAATAACACCTACTGATCCCGGACAGACAATAAGGAAATATACATTGTAACCAGACCTCCAGAGAACCCCAGGAGGGGAAGGTAATACGGTGGGGGGACCGTTAAAACCCCATTTCCTTTCTTATTTTCTCTTGTGGCATGTGTCTAAACAGAAGATTTGCCTTGGTAGACACAAATGTTAAGGACAACAAATTGAGTGGACAATTCATCTTGGGAAAAAAAATAAAATAACACACAAATAAACTGAAAACTTTAGAAGTACAAGAAAATAGGAGAGAACATAAAGTTGCAAAGAGATAAGTTTGCAGGATATCCTGCTATCGGACATACTAAGGGGGGTGGTGGAAACGCCTCATTGAACGGCTAAGGACTAATAGCTAAGCATATTATAGCAAAATGTATCTTTGTTTATCTTTTTCTCTCCCCCCCCCTTTTTTTTTTTGGGTTACCTTTATACCCTATTAAAAAATCTCCATAACACAAAATGCCGCCAAAAAGCACCTATACTCAAAAATCAAAAAGAGGATCAACAGGCGGTACATTAAAAAAAGCCGTTAAGCCACAGTCTGCACAAAAATCAGATATAAAGGTTTTTTTTAAACAACCACAAGTATCACCTCAACAGGACGGAGAGATATCTACTGAGGTGAACCTCACCTCACCCAGCATAAATTTAGAATCTTTACTAAATAACAGCCCCACAGGGAGCATACAACACCCCATAATGGACATGGGGGGGGGCAACAAACAGTCCCAATTGGGACATGCAGGCACACATAAAATCATTACCGACTAGGGAAGACATGGATAAATATGTTTATAGACTGGAAACTACATAGAAAGAACAAATTAACACATTGAAAATATCCTTAATAGACACTCAAGAAAAAATGAACGCCATAGATGCTAAAATCCTGATCATAGATCAGAAACTGCTAACATTGGAGGAAAAAAACGCGGAACATGACCGGTATCTAAAACAAGTAATGGAAGCAACAGACGAGCTCGAAAATAGAAGTAGACGTAACAACATAAAAATAAGAGGTCTGCCAGAATCAACAGATACCGAAAACCTGAAGCAAATACTCCAGAACATATTTAACACCCTATTACAACAACCAGATACATCAGTAATAGAGATTGATCGGGCACACAGAATACAAGGCCCCAAAGATCACGGCCAAGGAAAATCAAGAGATATACTGTGTAGAGAACACTTTTTTCAGATCAAAGAAAGCATCATGGCAGCAGCAAGAATACAAAGGGAATTTAGGTATGAGGGAGCTCAGCCTATATTCTTGCAGGACTTGTCTAGACATACAATGACCAAGAGGAGAGTGGTTAAACCCCTACTGGACTTACTGAGAGAGAAGGGGATCTTCTACAAGTGGGGATCCCCTTTCCAGACAATAGTATACCAAAATGGACAGAAGTCTGTTTCGGGACATTGGAGACCTTCATGAATTTCTTAATCGTCTTGGACTTCCTCTAATAGAAATGCCATTATGGGCTCAAATTTATCAAAACCCCCCAAGAGCATAATACAAGCAAGGACAACCATGTATCCCCCTCTTTTTTTTTTTCCTCTCCTCTTCTTTATTTCTTCCTTTTTTCAATACGGGATCTTTCTCTCTCTTTCTCCCCTCTTTTCACTTTTTTCTATTTATTCTTTTTTTTTTCACATATAGCACGAAACACAATTCTAGGACTGAGATAAACACAATGACACCGTATATTAACTGTAGGAATGACACTTTTGGGGAGGAGTAAAGACGGAAGGGAAGGAGAAGCACCTTTTTCTGTCCTCCCCCCCCCCTTTTTTTTTACATTAATTAGTCTAATATTCTACTATTTATTTGAATGTACAGACACTAAAGTAATTGAAAGATTGAAAAAATGGCACAATCTAGCACTTATACAACATACACTATCTAGATATTTTTCCTTAGACTACACACACAGATGAAGAAGTGGCACATTATAACACTTATACATTATACACTAGGGTGGTAGATGTGATAGGGAACAGGGAAAGAGACTTCCCCCCCCCCTTTTTTTGTTTTACATCTTTTTGCTACAGAGATGTAAATGCTTTAGAATACAATGAATAATGCATTAATGATTGTGAAAAGTTTTAATATACCCGTAATATGGATATTTATAAATAATGGTATTTTTTTATTGGGGGGATTGTCCCAGCTGGATATAATTAGCCACATTTCTTCCTTTTTTCAATACGGGATTTTTTTCTTTTGCGTTAATAAATAATTTTTTTTTTCTCTCCTTCCCCGGCGAAAAAAGGAAGAAATAATTTCCTGGATCACATGTTATAAATTAAAATTGTATCCAGATTAGGGACAAAACTAAATCCCAATTGGGGAATCAACTGAAATAAATATACGGGGAAAGGAAGGGGAAAGAGAATTAAATAAAGGGAGGGTGGTCGCATGTATATAAAGGATAAGGGGAGGGGAAGGAGCAAGAGGAAAGAAGGAAAAGGGAAGAGAAATGTTAATAAGGTTTAAATAGTAGGCGATAAGCAGAATGGATTAGATACGGTAAAGGATATATAAGATGTGTTGGCGTAATAAGGCTATGTAAGACATATTCATTAGGATAAGAGTAAAATGTCATAGAGGCAAAATAAACGGAACATAATGAATAATGCATTAGAGACTGTAATGAGGTTCAAATATATTTAGTAACTGGGATATATATATGTAATGGTATTGCTATAAGTGGGAATATCCCAAATAGATTTTTTCACCAGAGGTATTTCCTCCTTTTTCCAAAATCAGGGGAGGGTAGAAAAAGAAGGGAAAAGGGGAAATTGGAATTTTTTTTTTTCTTTCTCTTCCCCTCCCTGAAGAAAGATGGAGGAAATGCCCTATTTAGCTTTATGCCATTGAAATTAAATTATTCCCGGACCAGGGACACGTCCCAAACCCAAGAGATCCCTAGATACCCCTTAACTAGGGAACTTACATAGTAAGGTTAGACTCAAAGGAGTCATATAGAGTATGTAAAAGGTATGAAAGATTTAGGTAGTAAGTGATAGGAGATACAAGAAGAAGTAATATAAGTGTGGGAGTTTTTTTTTTTTTTATTCCCCTCCCTCTCCCTCTTTGTCCCCCGCTTTTTGATATATGGCTACTATTAAGGTTTGCTCATTTAATGTAAGAGGGTTAAACGCAGCAACCAAAAGATCGCAAATTTTACACTCTCTTCAAAAACAAAATATAGGTGTTATTCTCTTCCAGGAAACGCATTTCCGCTCAGACCATATTCCAAACACACAAAATAGACATTGCCCTAGTTGGTTTCACGACACGTATGCATATTCAAAATCTAGGGGTGTTTCTATAGCAATTCACAAGCTGATACCCCATCAGGTAATAGAAAAATGGATAAATAGGGACGGCAGAGCAATATTATTAAAACTAAATATATACAGAAAGAAATATTAATTTATTAACATATACCTACCTAATATAGACCAGATTAAAATAGGCACTCAATTATTAATAAAGATGATGGAAAAAGCAGAAGGGGTGATCATAATAGGAGGCAATTTTAATTTCGTGTTTGACCGAAATATGGACACCACAGCAATAGCAGGACCCAAAAAAAAGCGGAGAAAAGAGCATTTAAAAAAATGCTAGAACGACAGCAATTAGTAGATATATGGAGGGTAACACATCCACTTATAAAAGACTATACATTTCACTCTAAGGTACATGATACGTACCATAGATTGGATTATTTTTTGATAAATGCTCAGGCAATAACAACAGTCTCTGCTTCAGAGATAGGGAACTTCATATGGTCAGACCATGCCCCTATCTACCTAACCATAGATATAACAAATAATATATCAAGAGGCACATGGAAACTAAACGATAATTTACTATTTGATGAAACCTGTAAAGCCGAGATTAGCTTAGCAATATCAAACTTTACATTAGATCATATAAATGATAATACATCACCCCCAAACCAATGGGAAACTTTGAAATGTATAGTAAGGGGTCTCTTTATAAAACATGGGTCTAGATTGAAAAAAGCAAAAAGCAGTAGGTCAACAGAGCTTATACAAGAAATTGCTGAATTAGAAAAACAACACAAACAAAATGCAACACGAGAAACTCTAATGGCTCTCCTGGACAAAAGATCAGAGATGAGAACCTTATTAAATGAGCAATCATTACAGTTCAGAGATAAAAATCGCACCCTATATTACCATCAGGAAAACAAACCGGTTAAAGTATTAGCTAGGGCTTTACAACAACAAACAAGAACTACGCCAATTGTAAAAAATTAAAACAGATTCAGGGGAACTGACGTATGATCCAAAAATAATTATGGAAACATTCCACACATTTTATTCTAGTTTGTATAATATACCTAACCAGTCAGCAGAGCAAGACTCATAAAACTTTTATCAGAAGATAAGACAATACATAACAGAAACTCCTATACCAACTTTATCCGACACAGATATTGAACAGCTAGAAAACTAATTTTCGGAGACTGAAATTCAAACAGTAATTGACTCACTGACAATAAGTAAAAGCCCAGGGCCTGACGGATTCACCCCACGGTTTTATAAAATATACAAAGACCTACTCATCCCAATTTTGAAACGGACATTTAATTCAGTTTCTATTACCCAGCCTTTTTTATCACAGAGTATGCAAGCGTATATATCTCTTATACCTAAACTCGATAAGGACCATACACTCTGTGGAAATTATAGACCAATCTCCCTGACAAATATTGACCTCCGAATTTATTCTAAGTCATAGCTAATAGACTTACACCTAAATTACCGGGATCGATACATTTAGATCAGGTAGGATTTGTAGAAGGAAGAGAGGCGAGGGATAATACCTCAAAAACTTTGACATTGGTCGAATATGTCCGGAGATACGCCATCCCATCCTGTCTTTTGGCAGTGGACGCCGAAAATGTGTTTGACAGGGTGGGATGGCAATTCTTCGAGGAGACATTGAGACAGTGGGGACTGGGCCCTAGTCTCCTTGAAAAAAGGACAAAAAAGGAACCCCCTATGATTGGGACTGTGAATAGATCACCACTCTCACCAAAATGTTGTGAAAAAAAATATAATAATTTTATTGGTATGTTTAAAAGAATATATACACAGGACCCAATTGTCCAATAACAGGGTACACACTTCAAAATATGCATAACATTACAAAAAACAAAAGTTGCACAGACAGAAACACCTAACAACACTTTACAAAAAAATACAAAAATACGGTACTGATGCTCTCATGGAGTTATGTGACCCCCGGATACTCGACGCGTTTCCAGTTACCCGAATGTGGGAACCTTCGTCAGGAGCAGAGAGTATTTGATTTTGAAAAGTACCTATCGCTCTAAAATGCAAAAGAGAAAGATCAGGGGAGGGGCACACATCGGGACACAGCGAAATAAAGATTACAGGAAGATGGTTTAGGCAAAAAAATAAGAATAATGGGTAGGAGATCAGGAGAGATCATGATCTGCTAAAGTTCACATCTATGGATGAGTTTGTGCATTATGTAGAGGGCATACGTTACCACGTACCACATTGGAGCCGATGTTCATTAACCGATCAGTTGTAGTTCAGGGAGAGAGGGGGATGCACCTCCCTAAGTGTGGCAGCAGACACGGGATTCAATCCTAATTAAATATTCTTTGTGTAAAATATATATAGAGGTCCACAGCAGGGCCTGTTGTGGTTTGTCAAAAAGGAGAGGTGGAATTAGTCATGTGTCCCCGCATGTATATCATATCAGATAAGGAGAATGGATTTTATAGGGGAAAGAGAGAGGTGTGAGCCCCAAAAGCAAAGGAAAATCCCCATGTGAAGTATGGTAGCAGAAAACCCCTGCATGATATGTAGACCAAAAGGGCAACCAGAAGGACAGTATAAGGTGCAGTATTCATATATATATATATATATAGAGTGTATCTTAGAAGTACCCAGAAGTTGACCGTGGCACCACAAGAAAGAGAGCAATTATTATACAGGATGGCATCTCACCCTAAAACGAGGGTGTAGTATACTAGGAGAAGTATCTGTCACTTGTGGTGTGCCCATGGATGGGGTACACCACCACCTTCCGAGGGTTAATATCCCGGAAAGGAGGAATAGGGTCCCCTTACGGAGTCCTAAATGCCTAGGGAAATCAGAGGAGGTAAGTTAAGCTTAAAGAAAGCGCCATACGTTAGTTGGGGAAATGTTCCTATAGTTTGAAAGGTGAGGAACTTACCCTTGTACGTAGACTGTCCCCTGTAAAGAGACGTATGGAAGGTGTACCCGTGTCTCTGTAGTTATCTGCTGCCCAAATGCTAAGTGTAATTGTGGCGTTTTTATAGAGGGGAGACGATGGAGTGGACGCACTGAGAACGGCGTTATCATCTGGCGTCGTATCCCAGGCATACGTCACGGGCACTGGGCGGGGGCATGCGCACACGGCATGCATCACGTAGGTACGTGGTGTGACCGTGTTCTCTTCTGCGCATGCGCCAAAGACCCTGTACGGGTCTTCGTATATGTGAAGTAAGTTCCTGTCAGGCTAGAAGCGCGCGTGCGCAGAAAGCAATTCAGATTGAGAAGTGGGGAAGACGTGCATTGACAGAAACCACAACAGAGGGTCCCTAGCCCCAAACCTCCAAAGGATGGGGCGAACCCCAGCCATGGCTCAACAGGAAGATAGATGTGTGGCTGTACAATGTGACTCCACTGTAGAGAGAGGCGCATGTCCCTCCATCCCCAGAGACACAGAACATCTCGGAATGTGCTCCTGTGGTGTTGTGGATAAACATACGGTTACAAAGACCGACCCTACGGTCAGTTCCAGACCATGAGATATCTAGAAAAAAGCACAAAAAAGTATTTTAAACATGCATATCCTAATCCAAAAGAGTGTAACACATATAATGGAGATAGGAAAATCACATGCTGGTGTAAACCTAGATAAGACCCAAAAAGTCGAGTCTTAGTCATAAACATAGCCTGAAAGAACATATGTGACGTACTAATTATGGTGTGGGGATGTCCAATGATAACACACCCCCCCCTTAAAAAGTTTTGGGACGGCAGGTAGGCGTCATGAAAAAGGAGATAGTGCTAGAACATGTATATATATGGTCAGAGAGCATTAGCCATGACCTTCCCAGGTTCCTGATGAGAAGCCCTCCAAGAATGGTTTGTAACTAATACAGTCGTTTAAACCTGGGGGATACGTGGCCTTTAATGCCACTATCCATCTGGTTTCGTCTTGCAGAAGGGTTTTGTCCCAATCCACCCCCTCTAGTGTTAGGATGTATACGATCCAGGACCAAAAACCTTACTTTGGGGAAATTTCCCATATGAACATCCTGGGAGTGTCTCCCAAGGGGTAGATCAGGATCACACACACGGATACTATGTATATGCTTACTCGTTCTCTTGTGAAGCTCTTGTTTGGTTTTACCCACATAGAATGAGCCACAGGAACAAGTAAGCAAATACACTACCCCAAACGTGCGGCAATTTCCGTAGTGGTTAGGTCTAAATTTCTTTCCATTGGGGAGGGATATATTGGTATCCGTATTCATGTATTGGCATTGGGTACATCCTCCACATCTGAAGGTACCATGGCATTTGCATGGATCTCCCCTAAAGTCCCCTGTGTATTCGCTTTTGACTAATATGTCGCGCAAAGATTTTGTGCGTCTGAACGTAATAAGGGGCTCTTTGGGTATGAAGGAATTAATTAGAGGGTCAATGTTAAGTATATGCCAATATTTTTTAAGAATCATTCTAATCTGCTGATGTTGTTTGTTGTATGTCATCACTATCCGAGTTTGATCTGTTGGTTTGTTTGGTGGGTTTAAACACCAGGCTCAGTCTAGTTTGTTCATAGACTCTCCTGAAGGCTTTCTTTAAACTGGTTGGGGAGTATCCCCGTTGGAGTAATCGGATCTGTAAGTTTTTAGCTTCTATCAAAAAAATTTTGATAATAAATTTTTCAAAATAATCGACCAAGCATCTTGATAATGTATTAACCCAACAGACGTGGGAGTTTATACGGACCAAGTTTGCTAAGATTCCTACTTTCTACAGCCTACCCAAGGTGCACAAGGACATGGTCAACCCCCCAGGGAGACCGATTGTCTCCGGTGTGGGGTGCATTTCCGAAAATCTCAGTAGATTTATAGATGAAAAACTCTGTCCTCTCGTCACTAACTTACCTTCCTACATTAGGGATACCACCCAATTGTTGCAACACTTGGATGGCCTATGTATCCCCATTGACTCCCTCCTGGTTACGATAGATGTAGAAGCCCTCTACTGTTCCATACCTCATAAAAGGGGCCTAGAATTTATCAACCATTACCTGTCTCAATCATCTAAGGATGATAAACCACTACATCGTTTTCTGACACAAGCCTTGGAATACATTTTATTCCACAATGCTTTCTCATTTCATGGCTCCCATTTCCTCCAGATACAGGGGGTGGCCATGGGGACGTGCTGTGCACCATCCTACGCCAACCTGTATCTGGGGGAATGGGAGAACACCTTTCTTTCGATGCATCCTCAATTTTCAGACCAGATTACACTCTGGTATCGTTATATTGATGACATCATTTTGGTATGGCAGGGAGATGAGGAAAGTCTCGAGCAATGTATAACAGCTATGGGCAAAAATGATTTCAACTTGAAATTTACTATGACTTGTGATACCAGTAAAATCAATTTCTTGGACATTACCATAATGAAAAATAAGGATGGCCACCTTTCCAGTACTTTGTATCAGAAGGAAACATCAGGAAACACTATCCTACACGCCTCTAGCTTCCACCCCACCCCCCTGGTCAAATCGATCCCATATTCGCAGTATCTGCGGATTCGCAGAAACTGCACCAAGGACTCTGACTTTTTGATAGAAGCTAAAAACTTACAGATCCGATTACTCCAACAGGGATACTCCCCAACCAGTTTAAAGAAAGCCTTCAGGAGAGTCTATGAACAAACTAGACTGAGCCTGGTGTTTAAACCCACCAAACAAACCAACAGATCAAACTCGGATAGTGATGACATACAACAAACAACATCAGCAGATTAGAATGATTCTTAAAAAATATTGGCATATACTTAACATCGACCCTCTACTTAATTCCTTCATACCCTAAGAGCCCCTTATTACGTTCAGACGCACAAAATCTTTGTGCGACATATTAGTCAAAAGCGAATACACAGGGGACTTTAGGGGAGATCCATGCAAACGCCGTGGTACCTTCAGATGTGGAGGATGTACCCAATGCCAATACATGAATACGGATACCAATATATCCCTCCCCAATGGAAAAAAATTTAGACCTAACCACTACGCAAATTGCCGCACGTTTGGGGTAGTGTATTTGCTTACTTGTTCCTGTGGCTCATTCTATGTGGGTAAAACCAAACAAGAGCTTCACAAGAGAACGAGTAAGCATATACATAGTATCCGTGTGTGTGATCCTGATCTACCCCTTGGGAGACACTCCCAGGATGTTCATATGGGAAATTTCCCCAAAGTAAGGTTTTTGGTCCTGGATCGTATACATCCTAACACTAGAGGGGGGGGATTGGGACAAAACCCTTCTGCAAGACGAAACCAGATGGATAGTGGCATTAAAGGCCACGTATCCCCCAGGTTTAAACGACTGTATTAGTTACAAACCATTCTTGGAGGGCTTCTCATCAGGAACCTGGGAAGGTCATGGCTAATGCTCTCTGACCATATATATACATGTTCTAGCACTATCTCCTTTTTCATGACGCCTACCTGCCGTCCCAAAACTTTTTAAGGGGGGGGTGTGTTATCATTGGACATCCCCACACCATAATTAGTACGTCACATATGTTCTTTCAGGCTATGTTTATGACTAAGACTCGACTTTTTGGGTCTTATCTAGGTTTACACCAGCATGTGATTTTCCTATCTCCATTATATGTGTTACTGTCATGAAGATCCTGCCAGAAATCTAAACCCGGGCCGTCCTGGCCCTCAGATTCCATTGCGCATGCGCATGCGCGCCCGGGCGCGGGCACGTGCACAACCGCGCACAGGGAGACGTGCGCGCGCCCTAGTTAGCACCAGCCGGCCTATTTAAGCCTGACTTGAGCAGACGGTCTTTGCTGTCTGCTCTACAGCGTTGTGGTGTAGTAAAAGAAACCTGATCCTGTGATACCTGTTCCTTTGACCCGGCTTGCCATAAAGACTATCCAGCTTTCTGCCTGTACCCGACCCCGGCTTCCAGTGACCATCCTCCTGCCTGATCCATTGTACCTTGCTCTAAGTTCAGATTCATTACCTGACTTCTTTGATGAACTCTGGTTCCTTGTTAAGTCTTTGTCCAGTCTGCAGTCTGGCCCTCTGTAAACGATCCTGTTCACCTGTTGGTTCCAGTCCATTCAGTGGTTCCGTTTCCTGTGTCCAGTTCCTGTCAGCTCTGCTATCCAAGCTTACCTGTGAACCTGTTTGCCAAGCCGTTGTCCAGTTCCTGTCAGCTCTGCTATCCAAGCTTACCTGTGAACCTGTTTGCCAAGCCGTTGTCCAGTTCCTGTCAGCTCTGCTATCCAGTTTTACCTGTGAACCTGCTTGCCAAGCCGTTGTCCAGTTCCTGTCAGCTCTGCGATCCAGTTTACCTGTGAACTTGCGTGCCAAGCCGTGGTCCAGTTCCTGTCAGCCCTGCTATCCAGTTTACCTGTGAGCCTGCTTTCCTGTGATCCTGCCAGCTCTGCTATCCGGTTTACCTGTGAGCCTGCTTTCCAGTGATCCTGCCAGCTCTGCGATCCAGTTTACCTGTGAGCCTGCTTTCCAGTGATCCTGCCAGCTCTGCTATCCCGTTTACCTGTGAGCCTGCTTTCCTGTGATCCTGCCAGCTCTGCTATCCAGTTTACCTGTGAGCCTGCTTTCCTGTGATCCTGCCAGCTCTGCTATCCGGTTTACCTGTGAGCCTGCTTTCCAGTGATCCTGCCAGCTCTGCTATCCAGTTTACCTGTGAGCCTGCTTTCCTGTGATCCTGCCAGCTCTGCTATCCGGTTTACCTGTGAGCCTGCTTTCCTGTGATCCTGCCAGCTCTGCTATCCAGTTTACCTGTGAGCCTGCTTTCCAGTGATCCTGCCAGCTCTGCTATCCAGTTTACCTGTGAGCCTGCTTTCCTGTGATCCTGCCAGCTCTGCTATCCAGTTTACCTGTGAGCCTGCTTTCCTGTGATCCTGTCAGCTCTGCTATCCGGTTTACCTGTGAGCCTGCTTTCCAGTGATCCTGCCAGCTCTGCGATCCAGTTTACATGTGAGCCTGCTTTCCAGTGATCCTGCCAGCTCTGCTATCCCGTTTACCTGTGAGCCTGCTTTCCAGAGATCCCGCCAGCTCAGCTAACCTGTTTCCTTCCCACCGGTCTGTTGATCCTGCCAGGCACCCGTGCTCCTCCTCACTCCTGGCTCTCCTGTTCCCACACCAGGGGACCAGGAGTGGGAGACGCAAGGGAGGCCTCTCCCTGCAATCTCGGGCTCGCACCACCAGGTACGTGACAGTTACACTCTTTTGGATTAGGATATGCATGTTTAAAATACTTTTTTGTGCTTTTTTCTAGATATCTCATGGTCTGGAACTGACCATAGGGTCGGTCTTTGTAACCGTATGTTTATCCACAACACCACAGGAGCACATTCCGAGATGTTCTGTGTCTCTGGGGATGGAGGGACATGCGCCTCTCTCTACAGTGGAGTCACATTGTACAGCCACACATCTATCTTCCTGTTGAGCCATGGCTGGGGTTCGCCCCATCCTTTGGAGGTTTGGGGCTAGGGACCCTCTGTTGTGGTTTCTGTCAATGCACGTCTTCCCCACTTCTCAATCTGAATTGCTTTCTGCGCACGCGCGCTTCTAGCCTGACAGGAACTTACTTCACATATACGAAGACCCGTACAGGGTCTTTGGCACATGCGCAGAAGAGAACACGGTCACACCACGTACCTACGCGATGCGTGCCGTGTGCGCATGCCCCCGCCCAGTGCCCGTGACGTATGCATGGGATACGACGCCAGATGATGACGCCGTTCTCAGTGCGTCCACTCCATCGTCTCCCCTCTATAAAAACGCCACAATTACACTTAGCATTTGGGCAGCAGATAACTACAGAGACACGGGTACAACTTCCATACGTCTCTTTTCAGGGGACAGTCTACGTACAAGGGTAAGTTCCTCACCTTTCAAACTATAGGAACATTTCCCCAACTAACGTATGGCGCTTTCTTTAAGCTTAACTTACCTCCTCTGATTTCCCTAGGCATTTAGGACTCCGTAAGGGGACCCCTATTCCTCCTTTCCGGGGAATATTAACCCTCGGAAGGTGGTGGTGTACCCCATCCATGGGCACACCACAAGTGACAGATACTTCTCCTAGTATACTACACCCTCGTTTTAGGGTGAGATGCCATCCTGTATAATAATTGCTCTATTTCTTGTGGTGCCACGGTCAACTTCTGGGTACTTCTAAGATACACTATATATATATATATATATATATATATATATATATATATATATATATATGCATATTGCACCTTATACTGTCCTTCTGGTTGCCCCTTTGGTCTACATATCATGCAGGGGTTTTCTGCTACCATACTTCACATGGGGATTTTCCTTTGCTTTTGGGGCTCACACCTCTCTCTTTCCCCTATAAAATCCATTCTCCTTATCTGATATGATATACATGCGGGGACACATGACTAATTCCACCTCTCCCTTTTGACACAAACCACAACAGGCCCTGCTGTGGACCTCTATATATATTCTACACAAAGAATATTTAATTAGGATTGAATCCCGTGTCTGCTGCCACACTTTGGGAGGTGCATCCCCCTCTCTCCCTGAACTACAACTGATCGGTTAATGAACATCGGCTCCAATGTGGTACGTGGTAACGTATGCCCTCTACATAATGCACAAACTCATCCATAGATGTGAACTTTAGCAGATCATGATCTCCCCTGATCTCCTACCCATTATTCTTATTTTTTTGCCTAAACCGTCTTCCTGTAATCTTTATTTCGCTGTGTCCCGATGTGTGCCCCTCCCCTGATCTTTCTCTTTTGCATTTTAGAGCGATAGGTACTTTTCAAAATCAAATACTCTCTGCTCCTGACGAAGGTTCCCACATTCGGGTAACTGGAAACGTGTTGAGTATCCGGGGGTCACATACCTCCATGAGAGCATCAGTACCGTATTTTTGTATTTTTTTGTAAAGTGTTGTTAGGTGTTTCTGTCTGTGCAACTTTTGTTTTTTGTAATGTTATGCATATTTTGAAGTGTGTACCCTGTTATTGGACAATTGGGTCCTGTGTATATATTCTTTTAAACATACCAATAAAATTATTATATTTTTTTCACAACATTTTGGTGAGAGTGGTGATCTATTCAAAGTCCCAATCATAGGGGGTTCCTTTTTTGTCTACTCTAAGGGATGAGATCACCACATGAAATATCTATATCACTAGGGGAGCATGCCTTAATTTTTTCCCCTTGAAAAAATGATGGTGTTATACCAAAACCCAACTGCCAAAATTCGGGCGAATGGGGAGGTATCCGATACTGTGGTAATAAAGAACGGAACCCGACAGGGATGTCCCTTATCTCCATTGATATATTTCCTAACTATGGAACATATGATGACAGCAATTCGGAATAATAAAGACATACAGGGAATTAAAATAAAAAACCACGAATACAAAATGTCAGTTTATGCGGATGACCAGAAGCCTTAAATATTACACTTCCCACAAATACTATCGATATACTTAAAAAGAATTTTTCTTTTAAGTGACAAAGTAATGCCATCAAATAAAAAAAAAAAAAAAAAAAAAATGTGGAAGAAATCTGCGCTCGGAAAAAATTAGGAAATAACCAGAGCAGCTGAACACTATGGCTCTAGATACTAAACCAAAAATAGAAATAAATGTGAAAAAGTGCAGCGCTCAAAAAAATGAGAGGTACCCCTGATGATGTCACGCTGTGACGAAACGATCGTCGGGTAGTCACGCCCACACGCTCTGCGCATATGCGATCGCTTCTACACTCCCAGGCCAGGAGTTTTTATCTTTCTTAGCTACAAGGTAGCGAAACTGTTTTTATTTTGTATTGCTACTTATCTGTGCTGTACATTGGACCCATTGAGCCAGAATAAAGGCATTCCTTGTTTTAACATACTACACAATCCGGACCTTTTTTGTTTTATTTTTGGTATCCCTGCGGGACTCTGATCGGACCCCCCAGAGGGGGTATATAGGCACTTGGTGGAGCCTGATGCACGCTCTGATGAGCGAGGAATAGCCCAGCTGATTCGCTGTACCTGGAACCTCGTTTGATGGGATATATGCGATAAAGACCAGACATCTGGTAAGCCTCCTTTTCTTACTTTATATCTCTTGAAGGGAACTGCGAGGTCAATTTTAAGAAAATCTTATTACACTCAGAAGCGCTCTGTGTAGGAGACTGTCAAAGGCTACTGAACACTGAGGACTCTGTTTGATTGTTTTTTTTGCGTTTTTCACTGTATGCGATTTGGATGCACTTATCTGTTTGAACCTATAGATTTGGGTATTCACATAATTTTTTTTGCAAATGTTAGTTTATGTACTCAATATTCAGTACTGAGGACTCTGTTTGACTATTCTGATTGATCTTTTTGCGTTTTTCACTGCATGCGATTTGGATGCACTTATGTGTTTGAACTTATAGATTTGGGTATTCACATATTTTTTTGCAAATGTTAGTTTATGTATTTAACATATATCAACACATATTTGGTTTAGGTTTGCACTGTAATTAAGTTGTTTATAAGTTTATATGCACTCTAACTGTCGCAAGTACCAGTATCCATTCACATGGAATAGGACTTGATTCACTCACCTTTACCGTTATTGGTCAAGTTTTTTTATCTCATTTTTTATCTCATTTTTTTGAGCGCTGCACTTTTTCACATTTAATGCCATCAAATACCTGGGAATATTTATACCTAAAGATATGGGAAAACTCCAGGAAAGCAATTATTTACCATTAGTACAAAAAATAACGAAACTACTTCAAAAATATAATAAAGAGATTTTCTCTTGGACAGGTCGCATAAATATTATAAAAATGGATATACTCCCAAAAATATGTGTTTCAGACAATTCCAATATTTCCTCTAAAAAATACATTGAACTCCCTACGGAGACTTATTGGAAGTTTCATATGGGCAGGCAAACCTGCAAGAGTAAGCAGGGAGGTCCTTACTAGACGTAAAAAAGACGGTGGCTTAGCTCTCCCAAATTTATCAGTGTATCTTAAAGCAGTACTGGTGACTAGGATTCTAGACTGGTTCCATAATATAGGAAGTAAACAATGGGTGAAGCTGGAGGAGGAGATCATGAATATAAATTTAAAAGCCTTACCCTGGATAAAGAAAGAAAAAAGACCGCCTAAACAAGATATGCCACTCTTGGTCGAAGCAACATTGAAAATGTGGGACGGATTGATGAAGAGGGGAATAGGGTCATCCTACGTGGGCCCAATGACACCCCTCTTCTGCAACCCCGATTTCACGCCAGCGAGGGAAACTAAAATCTTCTTAAAATGGCAAAGAAAAGATAATACTAGAATTATACAGACAATGGAGAACAATAGACTTCTCCGAGAACACTCAAATAAGTGGATACAATATAGACAACTCCAGGAATACATAACCACCCTTGTGAAAACAGGGACACTTGATAGAACACCAACGACACTGGAAACACTACTCCTACAAGAACAAAAACCCACACATAATCTATCTAATGTATATGAATACTTAATCTCGAATAGGGAGATACAGGAGTTAAACTATATAAAAAAATGGGAAGAAGAACTAGGTACGGCCATACCCAGAGAAAAATGGGACAAAGCAATTATATTAACACACAAGATGTCGCTCTCCAATAGGCACCAAGAAAGAAATTATAAACTATTAGTTAGATGGTATAAATGCCCGATTGACATGCATAAAATTAACGTAGAGAACGACGACACCTGTTGGAGATGTCAGAAAGCAATCCGTACAATGTCACATATCTGGTTCTTTTGCCCAGGAGTCCATATATTCTGGGATAAAATATATAAAATATACTATGAGATGACAGACATAAATATACAACCGGATATAATGATCTTCATATTATCAATGATACCGGGACGGATTAAAAAGATAAAAAAAGGGATATTAAAACACTGTTTAACCACTTCACGACCGCTCACTGTATATATACGTCATTTTTTTGAAGAGGGATATCTCGGTAACGGCAGCAGCTGCTGCCACAACCGAGGTATCCCTCTTTACAGTGAGCGGTCCCCTTTCCGATAATGGTGGTCATCGCGGCGGATTCGCCGCGAGATCACCGTTATCGGCGGCGGGAGAGGTGCCCCCCCCCTCCCGCCGCTCTCCCGTGCCTTCCGCCGCTTACCGGAACCGTCGGCAGTGGCGGAGGCGATCGGGTCCGTTCCCTGCCTGTGTATAGAGATGAGTGAGGCTAAGATGGCTGCCACTCATCTCTATACCATAGGAGGGCGGAAGCGACGTCAAAAACGTCACTTCCGCCCATACGTCTTAAAGGGAAATTTACAAATGTCATTTTTTTAAATGACATTTTTTTTATTTTTTATTTTTTTTCCCATTGAAGTCCAAATATGAGATCTGAGGACTTTTTGACCCCAGATCTCATATTTAAGAGGACCTGTCATGCTTTTTTCTATTACAAGGGATGTTTACATTCCTTGTAATAGGAATAAAAGTGATCAATTTATTTTTTTTTTTTTTTTAAAACTGTGTAAAAAATAATACAATTAAGTAAAATAAATAATAAAAAACAAAAAAATTTTTTTTAAAACACCCCGTCCCGACGAGCTCGCGCGCAGAAGCGAACGCATACGTGAGCAGCGCCCGCATATGAAAACGGTAGTCAAACCACACATGTGATATATCGCCGCGATCGGTAGAGCGAGAGCAATAATTCTAGCCATAGACCTCCTCTGTAACTCAAAAAATGCAACCTGTAGAATTTTTTAAATGTCGCTTATGGAGATTTTTGAGGGTAAAAGTTTGACGCCATTCCACGAGCGGCCGCAATTTTAAAGCGTGACATGTTGGGTATCAATTTACTCGGCGTAACATTATCTTTCACAATCCAAAAAAAAATTGGGCTAATTTTACGGTTGTCTTATTTTTTTATTCAAAAAAGTGACTTTTTTCCAAAAAAAGTGCGCTTGTAAGACCGCTGCGCAAATACGGTGTGAAAAAAAAGTATTGCAACGACCGCCATTTTATTCTCTAGGATGTTAGAAAAAAAACAATATATAATGTTTGGGGGTTCTAAGTCATTTTCTAGCAAAAAAAACTGTTTTAAACATGTAAACACCTAAAATCCAAAACGAGGCTGGTCTGGAAGTGGTTAACAGCAGCTAGAACAGTCATAGCAAGAAAATGGAAAAATAATATATCACCTTCAATAGGGGAATGGATAGCGGAAATGGACGAGATGCGCTCACTGGAAGAGAGGATCACGAGCGAAAAAGGCCTAATAGGCCAAATAAGAGAAACGTGGCAAAAATGGGAAGAATATAGGACATCATCCTCTTTATTGTTGACAATATGAACAGAGTGGTTAAATCACATCCTAGAAGCGAGAGATATAGGAGAGAGAGGAGGGCACTGGAGGTTTATGCCACATAAAATTTTCCCCCTTTTTTTTTTCTGATTTGTGTGTTGTGTCGGTCGATAGAGAAGTTTTAATGAGTATGAGGGAAGAATGGCCAATGAATGAATGTAGGATTAATAGTATACGGATAATATATATTGGTACATGAATAAAGAAAACAGAAAATGTTAAAAGCTGCAACAACATAAATGTATGTATAATGTTCTGTTGAAAATGAATTGTCTGTGTTGATAAAATGTGAAAAATGATGATAAAATAAAGATTTATAAAAAAAATCAGCCCCATGGAGTCTCTTGTCAAGCCAGTCCACCACCATATCTGGCTCCCTGGAGGATCCTGGCCAATTCCAGCCCTATGATGCCTCCCTTGATTACTTGCATAGTGAGATGGAGGGAGATGAGTTCATTGGAGGCTTTGACTACTCCTTGGTTTCCCCTCTAATTAAGGCGGTCAAAGAGGCCCTTAAGTGGGAAGATACTGCAGCTCCCCTTGAGAAGCAGAGGAAATTCTTTAAGCAATTGGGGAGGGAACGTTCCAATTTTCCGCTCCTTCCCGAACTGAAGGAGATTTTTGACGAGGAATAGAGCAAAGTATACAAGAAAGTTTCTATGTCAAACAAAACCTCCAGATTATACCCCTTCAAGGCTGAGGAAGTGAAACATCTGGAAAATGCTCCCCTTGTTGACACAGCCCTGATGCGGCTAGCCAAACATGTCACTCTTCCCTTAGAGGACACGGTATCCTTCAAAGGCGGCCTTGAGAGAAGGATAGACCAAGACCTCAAAAGGATCTATGGTCTGGCTGGGATGGCTTGCAAGCCAGCCTTGGCCCTTGTGGCCAAGTCTAAGGCCATGGAGGCCTGGACGGAAAGTGTGAACTTAGAGAAGTCTCAAAAGATCTGGCCCGGGGCTTGGCTATTCAGGAACTGAATCTGGCAGTAGCCTTCCTGGGGGAGGCCTCGATCGACCCTATCCATCTTCTGGTCCAGTCTATGCTGTCCTCCGTCGCGGCTAAACGGGCATTGTGGCTGCGCCCTTGCCTTGCTGACCCAGCATCCAAACAAGCCTGGTGTAGGATCCCCTTTGAGGGGCCCTCGTTGTTTGGCAACAGACTAGACAGTGCCATAACCCGGGCTATGGGTGGGAAGTCAAGGTTTCTGCCCCAGGACAGGCGTCTGTTCGGTCAGAAGTGGCCCCGGCAAAAACACAGTACTGAGTACTGTTCAAGAGAAGCACGCTCCTACAAACCCGGATGGGATTTCAGGAGGAATTGGAGCAAAGGGCAGGCACCCTTCCAAAAATCCGCCAAAAGACAAGCGCCCGGCGGGCGTGAACCGGCTAAATACTTTTGAGATTGGGCCCGCCCAGGCGGGTCAGGTGGGGGCTCGTCTGCTTCTTTTCTGGCACGTCTGGGTGGCCTCAATCTCGGATTACTGGACCCTCAAGACTATCTCCTCAGGCTACACATGGTCCTTCACCAGCATTCCCCCCTCCAGATCGATCTCTACCCTTCTAGCATGGTCAGAAGAGAAGAAGCAGGTGTTGTTGTCCTATGTGAATTTGCTGGAATCTCAAGGAGTGGTGGTGCCTGTCCCGAAGGAAGAAGAATTCCAGGGTGTGTACTCCCCTCTCTTTCTAGTGCAAAAGAAAAACGGTTCATGGCGGCCAGTAATAGACTTAACTTATCTAAACAAATTTATAAAGTACGAGAGATTCAAAATGGAGACCTTGACCACCATTCAGAAAGCAATTCAACCAGGCGATTGGCTGATCTCAATCGACCTAAAGGATGCGTACTTCCACGTGCCTGTGACAGAGGCTCTTCACAAATATCTTCGATTCCAAGTCGGACAAAAACATCTTCAGTTCACTTGCCTCCCTTTTGGTCTGACAACTTCACCTCGCGTGTTCTCCAAAGTTCTTCTGGCCGTAGTGGCTCTCATCAGAGTAAAAGGGGTACGCCTGTACCACTACCTTGATGATCTCCTGGTGTTATCCCAAGACATAGGACAGCTACTAGTCCACAGGAAGTTGGTTATCTCTACTCAATTTCGGTTGGCTCCTAAATCTGGAGAAAAGCCATCTGGATCCAGTCCAGCGTCTGTTATATTTGGGAGCCCAACTCGATACGGTGGAAGGCACCATCTCCCTTCCAGTAGAGAAGATTCCGGGCATTCGGAAAATAATCTCGCGGGCCTTGGGCCCCTCACACCTGAAGGCCTCACAATGCCTGAAAATTGTAGGCACGATGGTCTCTACGACCCCCATGGTCAAATGAGCACTATGGAGGTTACGTCCAGTCGGGGCTCCTCCAGCAATGGAATTCAGGGGACGTCAATCAACTGATTTACATAACTCCATCGATGAGGAACAGCCTCTTTTGGGGGCTTCATCGCGTAATTCTCACCTGTCACTCCATTGTCCCCATCACATGGGTTACGATCACGTCCGATGCCAGCGGCGCGGGCTGGGGAGCCCTTTGCAGGTCAGAACTTGCACAAGGCAAATGGGATGCCCGTCTTCACAACCTGGGTTCGAATGTCCTGGAACTTCGGGCCACCTGGTGTGCCCTTCAATCCTTCACTCATCTCCTAATAGGGAAATTAGTGTTACTGAGGATGGACAACACCACGGCGGTCTCCTACGTGAAAAGACAAGGGGGTACTCAGAGCTTCACTCTGCTCAAAGAGGTCGAACCCATCATGTCCTGGGCCCAGAAAAATCTAGCGAATATTTCAGCAGTCTTTATCCCTGGGGCTCAGAACATCCAAGCAGACTTTGTCCCGCAAACGGTTGGGCAACAAGGGGTGGTCCCTTCATGCGCAAACATTTGAGTGGATCCTGTCCCTAGGAGTCGCTCCCGAAGTAGATCTGTTTGCGTCCCCCTGCAACTTCAAATCAAAGAAGTGCTTCACACGGGGGCTTTGCAGTCAGGCCTTCGGAATAGATGCCTTGACAGGCCAGTGGAACTTCAACAGGGCATACACCTTTCCCCCTCTTCCGATCATCCTCAAGTCCTTGCAGAGACTCCGAACAAAAGCAGTCAAGGTGGTGACGATAGCGCCTTACTGGCCGAACAGGCCATGGTTTCCCTTCCTCACCCAGCTGAGCTTTCGGGGTCCGGTGCCTCTTCCCCTCAGGCCGGACCTTCTGTCTCAAGGGACAGTTCTGCACCATTGTCCAGCGGTACTGAGACTGATGGTCTGGTTCTCGAGAGGGAGAGGTTGGAACTTCTCGGGTGCGCTTCAGGAGTAATTTCTCATGAGCTCAAGGAAGACGAGCATGAATAAAGGCTATGGGAGAATATGGTCCAAGTTCGTTGAATTTTCTTCTTCTACTGGCAGACCATGGAGAGACCCTGGAATCCAATCCAGGATATACTTAGTTTCCTTCAGTCCGGCCTAGATCTGTCTCTTTCCATCAGTTCCCTCAGAGTTCAAGTCTCAGCTCTGTTGGCCTTCTCCGGAATATCATGGGCCGCCCATCCTTTAATTTGACAGTTCTTTCGGGGGGCAACAAGGCTTAGGCCTCAAAGAAAACCAAGGTTCCCCAAATTGGATCTCCCTTTTGTCCTGGACTCTCTGTCTACTCTCAGTACTAGTGCCAAACTGCTGGTTGGAAGCTAAACAGTGGGGGGCCGTGAGTGGAGAGTGAACAAGACTTGCTTTTGACTGCTGCTGATTTTTTGGTTTGCATTTTAGGTTCTTTTTGGGGCTTTTCCTTGTAGCTTTTTCACACATTTTTTTCTGACACCATTTAAACTGTTTTTTTTCCTTGTTTCCTTCAGCCTCTAATTAAGGGGAGTGGTTAATTGGTCACAGGTGCTTGAGGCCTATATAAGCTGGTGTAGAGCACATGTGAAATTGCCAAACTGCTGGTTGGAAGCTAAACAGTGGGGGACCTTGAGTGGAGAGTGAACAAGACTTGCTTTTGACTGCTGGTGATTTCTGGTTTGCATTTTTAGGTTCTTTTTGGGGCTTTTCCTTGTAGCTTTTTAACACCTTTTTTCTGACACCTTTTTAAACATTTTTTTCCTTGTTTCCTTCAGCCTCCAATTAAGGGGAGTGGTTAATTGGTCACAGGTGCTTGAGGCCTATATAAGCTTTTGTCAAACTCAACTTGCCTGCTCATTTTTGAGTCTGTTGGAACTCTGTCCAAGTGGAACTTGTCGAAGTGGTGAGTTAAAACCAGGAGTTGAAAACAGGAGGTTGTAACAGGGGTCATAGTACCTGTGTAGTGTGAGTACCTGAGTGTTGCCTGAGTAGTGTGCGTGGATCGTTAGTACTTGTGTATTGTGGGTGCACGCTGGTCTGCGAGTACCTGTGTATTGTCTTGTTGAGTAGTAGTGTCAGGAAGCTAGTTGTTAGGTAATTTGGACTGGGTATAATCTCTAATCCTCATAAAGTTTATAGGTATGATGCCCGGCGGGTGTGGAGAGGCGACTCAGTGTACATCTTGCAGCATGTATGCGTTCCTCGATCATCTGATCGAGGGCGAATACTGCTGTGCAAAATATAAGCACATTGTTTTCCTGAAAGCCCAGGTTCTGAATCTGGGGAAGCAACTGTTAGCACTGAGAAGTCCCTCCATACTAAAGGAGAGCCAGGAATGTACATGGCAGGTGCCGGCAGGGGCCAGCACAGAGGTGGGTGGAGACAAAGAGGTGCAGGCACTAGAAAATAGTAGATGGGTGAAAGTCAGGAAGGGTAGAGGGGGAAATGCCAAGGAGGCAGATCCAGGGCTGGAGCATCCCAATAAGTATGCTCTATTGAGTGACATTGGTAATACCAGTCAGGGACCAGCACTGCTGGAGCTGTGGGACTCTCCTAGCTGGCGGGGGAAGAACTCCTCCAGTGAGATTGGGGGGGAGCAAAGGGAAAGGAAAGACAGATTCTTGTGGTAGGGGACTCAATTCTTAGAAGGACAGAGAGGGCAATCTGTAACAAAGACCTGAAGCGCCGAACTGTATGTTGTCTACCGGGCGCTCGGGTTCGGCACATCACGGATCTGGTGGACAGATTACTGGGAGGGGCTGGGGAAGACCCAGCTGTCATGGTGCACGTTGGCACCAATGACAAAGTCAGAGGCAGATGGAGTGTCCTAAAGAATGATTTTAGGGACTTGGGAGATAAATTGAGGAAATGAACCTCCAAGTTAGTATTCTCAGGAATACTACCGGTACATCAAGCCACACCAGAAAGGGAGATTAGGGAAGTAAACAAGTGGCTGAAGAGTTGGTGTAGTAAGGAGGGGTTTGGGTTCCTGGAAGATTGGGACGACTTCTCAGTCGATAACCGATACTATAGAAGGGACGGACTGCACCTAAATGAGGAGGGTGCAGATCAGCTGGGAATAAGGATGGCCAAAAAGTTAGAGGGGTTTTTAAACTAGGCGATGGGGGGAGGGTCCAGAGATAGAAATAGTCAGCGTGGAACATATTCCAGAGGGTAATATTAGGGGCATTAGTGGTAGGGTAACCAAAGCACATAAACCCAAGGTAAGTATAGTAGCAAGTCCTAGTTGCAATCTCGGAACACCCAAGAGGATAGTATGTGACCGGTCAAAATATAGTAATGCATTAAAGTGTTTGTTCACCAATGCCAGAAGTCTGCCAAGCAAAATAGGTGAGTTGGAAGCTCTGGTGCATCAGGAGAGCTATGATGTAATCGGTATTGCTGAAACTTGGCTTCATTCCTCACATGACTGGGCTATTAATCTTCCTGGCTATGCACTCTTTCAGAAAGACAGAGTTAAAAGGAAAGGTGGAGGGGTCTGTCTGTATGTGAGAAGTGATCTCAAAAAGAGTGTGAAAGAGGACCTGGTGGATGGAGAGTGTGATGAGTCTGAAGCATTATGGGTGGAACTGCATACAGATGTGCGTAGTTCAAAGTTAATCATTGGAGTTTGTTATAGACCACCCAATGTTAATGAGGAGGTGGAGACTCAGCTCCTTGCACAGATGGAAAGGGCTGCAAGGGCTGGGACAGTGATAATAATGAGGGATTTTAACTACCTAGAAATTGACTGGAGTAATGGCACTGCTGGGACAGTTAAAGGGCAAACATTTATAAACCTATTACAGGACAATTTTATGGTCCAGTTTATTGAGGCCCCAACTAGGAATGATGCTCTGCTGGATCTAGTAATCTCAAACCATACAGAGCTTATTACTAATGTTCAGATAAAGGAACACCTGGGTAACAGTGACCATAACATGATTTCATTTGATGTTAGCTGTAAGCAAAAATCACATACGGAAAGATAAAAACACTTAATTTCAAGAGAGCAAATTTTCCAAGGATGAGGGCTGCTCTCCAGGACTTAGACTGGGAGAGAATATTGGCATCAATGGGCACAGAACAGAAATGGGAATACTTCAAAAAGACTGTTTGTGAACTCACTGCAAAGTATATTCCCAGGGGGATAAGTTTAAAAGGCTAAAAATTAAACCTATGTGGCTCTCAGCCAAAGTTAAAAAAGCTATAAACTATAAGAAAAGAGCTTTTAAAAAATATAAAAATGAAGGATCACTAGTGTCATAATGTTACAAAGAATATAACAGAATATGTAAAAAGGAAATCAAGAATGCAAAAATTCAAAACGAAAGACAGATTGCAAAAGATAGTAGGACAAACCCCAAACAATTCTTCAAATATATTAATAGTAAAAAGGTCAAGTCTGAGCATGTAGGCCCTTTACAAAATAATCTAGAGTGGGTGACTGGGGACAAAGAGAAGGCTAATTTATTAAATACTTTCTTCAGCTCTGTGTATACAAAGGAGCATGGGGGAGCTCATATCCATAATGGGGGTGGTAGTGACACAGCCCCAAATCCACAATGGCTCAAAAGTGATATGGTCCAGAAATATGTAGACAGAGTAAAGGTGGATAAAGCACCTGGACCTGATGGCATCCACCCACGGATCCTAAAAGAATTGAGCTCTGTAATTTCAAAGCCATTGTATCTATTTTTTAGGGACTCATTAATGACAGTATTCCTGGATTGGTACCACTGGATTGGTGCAGGGCCAATGTGGTGCCTATATTTAAAAAGGGAACACAGTCTTTACCAAGTAACTATAGACCTGTTAGTTTAACTTCTATAGTTGGGAAGATACTGGAGAGATTAATAAAAGACCACATAGACGAGTTCTTGCAGGAAAAACAATATTTTAAGCAACAGACAGCATGGATTCATGAAAGACAGAAGTTGTCAGACAAACCTGATTTCTTTTTATGAGGAGGTAAGTAAAACCTTGGACAGAGGGGTGGCGGTGGACGTGGTATACTTGGATTTTGCAAAAACGTTCGATACAGTTCCCCACACAAGGCTCATGTGTAAGGTAAAGTCTACAGTTTTGGAAATATCAGTCTGTAAATGGATAGAAAACTGGCTAAAAGACAGAATTCAGAGAGTAGTGCAGTGGCGGAACTACCAGGGTCGCATCAGTCGCACTTGCGACTGGGCCCTGAAGTTCCGTCACTGTGGGGGGGGCCCACTGGCCCGCCCGTTCTCCCCCGTCAAGGGCCCACCTGCACGTTATCCCCCGCCAGGGGCCCGCCTGCACGTTCTCCCCCGCCAGGGGCCCGCCCTCATGTCCTCTGCTGTCCAGGGGCCCGCCCTCACGTCTTTCACTGCCGGGGGCCCGCCTGCACGTTCTCCCCCGCCAGTGGCCCGCCCTCACGTCCTCCGCTGTCCAGGGGCCCGCCCTTACATCCTCTGCTGTCCAGGGGCCCGCCCTCACGTCCTCCGCTGTCCAGGGGCCCGCCCTCGCGTCCTCCGCTGTCCAGGGGCCCGCCCTCACGTCCTCCGCTGTCCAGGGGCCCGCCCTCACGTCCTCCGCTGTCCAGGGGCAGATGCTGGAAGGGAAAGTCAGCTGACCGGCTGACACCAATGCAGCTCTCCCCTCTGCAGGAGATCCCATAACACAGGAGCATCCCTGGAGGTATGGAGCGACTGACAAAGTAAGTGACAAAATAGTCAGTGCAACTGATCCCAACCTATGCCTCTTACTGACCCCCGTCACTACCACAGATCTTATCCCTATCCCCCCATGGGATAGGGATGAGATCTGTGGTGGTGGTGGGGGGATGGGATCAGTATGAGGCAGAGGTGGTGGTGGGGGAGGATAGCACCACCACTGCCACTGCTCCCACCCCCCCTCACCACCATCACCGCCACTGATCCCACCACCATCACCGCCGCCACTGATCCCATCACCGCCACTAATCCCACCAACCCCCACCATTGATCCCATCAACGCCGCCGCCACTGATCCCACCAACCCCCACCACTGATCCCACCCCCCTCACCACCACTGCCGCCGCCACTGATCCCACCACCACCGATCCCACCACCCCCCCACTGATCCCATCCCACACACCACCACTGATCCCACCCCCCTCACCACTGCCAGTGATCTAGCCCCCCTCACAGCCAAAACTGATCCCATCCCCCCACCACTGCTGCCACTCATCCCATCCAACCCCCCACCACTGCCACCACTTATGCCATCCCATTCCCCCGTCACTGCCACCACCGCTCACTGCCACCAATCCCAGCCCCATGCTTCAGGGGGACCATGTGTCACCCCTGTACACCTGGATAGGAGGGGTAGCGGGCGGCATATAGAGGAACCAATACCCTCCATTTTCCTCCTGAAGTGATGGCTGCAGGAAGAAAATGGAGGGGATCGGGTCCTCTATATGCCGTCACCGCCGCTCTTCCTATACAGGTGTACAGGGGTGACACATGGGCCCCTTGAAATAAGGGGCTGGGTCGCCCCGGGGCTCAGGGGGGCCCTTCATGGTTTCTTGCACCGGGGCCCTGAAGGTTCTAGTTACGCCTCTGGAGTAGTGGTTAATGATTCTTACTCTGAATGGTCTAAGGTTATCAGTGGTGTACCCCAAGGTTTAGTGCTGGGACCCTTACTTTTTAATATCTTTATAAATGATATTGGGTCTGGGATCAAAAGTAAAGTTTCCATCTTTGCAGATGACACCAAGCTATGCAGTGGAATAACGTCCTTACAGGATGTCTCCAATTTACAAGCTGACCTCAATGCTCTGTCTAATTGGGCGACTATGTGGCAGATGAGGTTTAATGTTGATAAATGTAAAGTTATGCACTTGGGGGCTAAGAATATGCATGCATCATACATACTAGGGGGAGTACAACTGGAGGAATCAGTGGTGAAGAAGAATCTGGGGGTTTTGGTAGATCATAAGCTCAATAATAGCATGCAATACCAAGCTGCAGTTTCCATTTTTTTTTTCACAGTTCACACAAATACGTTTTAAATTCAAACTGTAGCACTGACGTAAGTAATTTTTTTCCACAGTAGCGTGACAATCCCTCCACCTCCGGTCTAACTAATCACTCTCACCTTATGGCATGGACCCCTGTGCAAACAGGTGGTCATGTAAGCGGGTATAAAAAGGGTTAACACGGACCATAAACTTCTCTCGCGTCTCCTTAGATCTCAGCAAGGACGCCAGGTCATGGGTAGAAAGAAAAGATCTAAGTGCTCACCGCATAAGTATAAGATTTAACTTTTGTGTTCAAACACAAACTACTCACATAAAGATGATAAAAACACAGCATGTAAAGCCGACAATCGTGTTAGTTCCGTAGGGCAGCAGCGGGTGACGGCATGTGTAGCTCCTCCCCTGTACGCGTTACGTTCAATCAGAACTTCAACATCACCGGACTCCTCCCCCCTTCCCTTCGTTAGCAGATGGAGGCACTTGGGGACGGGGGGAGGAGTCCGGTGACGTTGATGTCCGTGACGACCCGGAAGCCGGCGGTTAGGTAAGTACCGATCAAAAGAATTTTGATCGATCAGAAAAATTTATGATTAATCAAGGAATTAATCTTTCCACAGCCCTACCAAACATTATATATTTTTTTCAGACACCCTAGAGTATAAATTGGCGGTCGTTGCAATACTTTGTCACACTGTATTTGCGCAGCGGTCTTACAAACGCAATTTTTTTTTAAAAAAATACACTTTTTTGAATTAAAAAATACAAACAGGAAAGTTAGCCCAATTTTTTTTTATAAAAAAAAAAAGATGAAAGATGATGTTACGCCGAGTAAATTGTTACCCAACATGTCATACTTCATAATTGCACCCGCTCGTGGAATGGCGACAAACTTTGGCACTTAAAAATCTCCATAGGCTACGTTAAAAAATGTCTACAGGTTACCAGTTTCTGTTATAGAGGATGTCTAGTGCTAGAATTATTGCTCTCACTCTAACGATCGCGGCGATACTTCACATGTGTGGTTTGAATATGTAAACATCCCTTGTGATAGAAAAAAAGCATGACAGGACCTCTTTAATGTGAGATCTGGTGTCAAAAATACCTCAGATGTCACATTTACACTTCAAAGCAATAAAAAATGTCTTTAATTTTTTTTTTAATTGTCCCTTTAAAGCCGCTTGGCAGAAGTGACGTTTGATGTTGCTGCAGTCATCCAATGGTATGGAGTCGAGTGGGGGCCATCATTCCCTCAACTTCCTGCCTATCAGGGTATAGTGTCGGATCGTCTCCGCCGCTTACTGGTTCGCAGCGAGAGGGGGTGGGCACCTCTCCCGCCGCCGATAAAAGTGATCTTGCAGCGAATCTACCGCAGAGGCCACTTTTATCTGAAAGTGGACTGCCCGCCATTGAAAAAAGTACCGGGGTTATGACAGCTATCTGCTGCCATGACAACCCCAAGAGCGACGTATATCGACGGTGGGCAGTCCGGAAGTGGTTAAATAAGGTAAGTGTTGAGTGTACCTGTGGACATGGGGTGTTAAATGGGGTAGATGACTATAGACTGGAGACTTCATTAAGAATTGTATCAATCTTATTTTTGAAGTGGATAGCGATCTCCTGAGAAGTGAGTGAATTAGTGGGTGGCAGTGGAGGATGAAGTAGAGAGCTAAAGGCAGAGAATGGGGACTGGATGAGAAGGGGTTAATGAGAGTGATAAAATAGGTCTGCTTGGCAGTGTGGAGGCAAGAAGTGTATTTTGTGCGACTTATGCCGCGTACACACGAAGGGACTTTGTCCGCCGGACCTAGTCCAGCGGACAATCCGCCGGACTTTCCAGCTGGGCTTCGGCGGACTTGAAAGCGAACGGACTTGACCACACACGATCACGCTAAAAGTCCGGCGTTTCACGCGATGACGTACAGCACGTACGACGGGACTAGAAAAAGAAAAATACTAGAAAAATACTTGCTACTGAGCATGCGTCCTTTTTGGTCCGCCGGACCATACTACAGACGGCCGTATTGTCCGCCGGATTGCCAAGTCCAGCAGATAATTTTAAAACAAAACTTAAAACCTAGTCCGCAGGACTTTTGGGAAAAAAAGTCAGTCGAAGGCCCACACACCAGGGGATTGTCCGGCGGACTCGAGTCCAGCGGACAATCCCGCGGGATAGTCCCTTCGTGTGTACGCGGCATAAGTCTTACTCCACAGACGCTCAAGAGCTTGGCTACGTTTTTTTTTTTTCAATATTACAGTACCAAGGATCTGACTGAACACAATTTACAAGTTCAAGGATGAATGAGAATGTGAAATAATTGTGCTATATTAACAGGGTGGTTTGGGGTCTATGATTGATTTTATAATTACCGTATATACTCGAGTATAAGCCGAGGTTTTCAGCACATTTTTTTGTGCTGAAAGTGCCCCCTCAGCTTATACTCCAGTCAAGCACTTTTCTGCTGCAAAAAATTAAATTTTCTGACCCGACTTTGCAGAATTTGGAGTTCCTAGCACCAAGTGGCCTGAGATACGGGGCCCCAAAGTCGGTTCGGAAAATGTCATTCTCTGCTTCAGAAAAGTGCTTGACATTTTCTGACCCGATTTGGGGCCTTGTATCTCGGGGCCACTTGGTGCTAGGAACCCCAAATTTGGTGTGCAAACCCAGTGGAACCAACACTACAACATATCCAAATTGAAGTTCCTAGCACCAAGTGGCCTCGAGATACAGGGCCCCAAAATCGGTCAACTGTGTCCATCTGCAGTAATGTAATTTCAGGGCCCTTTGGGTGCAGCAAGGGGGCATCTAGGAACCATTAACTACCAAGTTTGAAGTTCAGGGGACCTATGGCTGCAAATGGGCACAGTGAGGCTGCAAATGGGGCTGCAAATGGGCATTGTTGACCCTCTTTTCCACTTACAGTAGCTGCGCATTTCTCACCCTAGGCTTATACTCGAGTCAATAAGTTGTCCCAGTTTTTTGTGGTAAAATTAGGTGCCTCAGCTTATATTCGGGTCGACTTATACTCGAGTATATACGGTATCTATGTGTTACATGTATAATAAAATAGTTTTTTATGATGCATTCGTCTAGATTTTTGGGAATACGTGTTAATAGAGACACAGTTCTGGGATGATTTGGTTTTAAGTCCATAACTAGTTTCTTTTTGATTTTTCATGTATTTTAATATAACATGGTAATTAACCAGTTTTGGAGTATCACCTACGTTTCTTTTACTACGTTTGTCCAGAATAAAAAGGATTTCCAACCAGCTCATGGCTGCAGTAACAGTCATGAAATTATATTTGTTTTTTCAATGGCAGCTCCTGGCAGTTATCTAAAAGTGATTACCCTTTCCTGACAGATCCCCCCCCCCCCCCCCCCCCCCCCATGGTTTTCGGGCTCTTCTGTTCTTCTTGTCTCTAATTTATTGCTTACTGTAAACTAATGAGCTGTAGAGACATTAATGCATTGCCTATTGATAGTTTTGGGTACCATTTTTTTCCACCATTTGATCTGTTTCCCCCACCCTACCTCTTCTTAGGGATTCTATTGTATTTGTGTGCACTAAAAAATATTTTAGTGTGTTTTTTTTTTTCTGAAAATATAGCTTGAACAAATATACTAGTTGTAGTAGTAGTAGTTGAGCAAATTTTGTGCAACATAAAAAATTGCAATTACCATCTTTTTATTCTACAGGGTCTCTGCTTTCAGAAAATATAAAATATTCTGGGAGTCATGAATGCAGATTTTATTATGTGTGCAAACAATGTAAAAAAATGCCCTAGAGGGGAATTAAACAAACACAACTGTTTATAAATGGCCTAATTAATTAGTATTGTTCAGAACTGAACTGCATCTGCAGTTTAAACCCCAGATAAACCCCAGGCAAAGTTTTGCATAGTTTTCTTACCCATACATTGCAGTAAACGGGTGTCATAGTAGTAGCCATGTTTGCAGTAACATTCATAGCTGGGTTGCGTGTTCACGCATTTTCCTTCTTTGCAGATTTCTTGCCCAAACAGTTCACACTCATCAATATCTAGAAAAAAATAAATGTTGTATTAATATGTCATTATTGGTAATTTTCTGGCTTCTGTTCTCTTACCACAGCTAACTAAAAATGTATTTTAATTTGTATTCTTAATGAGCCTAAGTCACTTTCTTCCATATGAAGCTACTACAAATGCAACAGCAAATTATCTACAACTTTCACCACTGACATTTTTCATTTACCATTTGTTACACAGTACTACAAAATAAAGCCAGTATTTTAATTACCGGCCAAAACGTTTAAATATCAGCTTTGAGTTATTTTTTTTACAAGGTTCTCGTATTTACCATTTTAACAGTAATAATATATGTGAAACATTTGTTTGAAAATTGTTAATTCAAAGGTCTTCTTGAGGTATTTACCGAAGAACACGCTAGGTGGGTTTTCCTGAGTAGAATGCAGAGTTGATGTTGAGTAGACGGTAAACAAAAGGGGACATGTATCAATTCTGTTGCTCAAAAAAAATGCTCAACAGAAGCATAGGTAACGATTTATTATAATTATGCTGCTTCTATCCCCTTCCTTAGCAGCTTTGAAGTAGCATTGTGATGGAATAAAACCTGCCCCTAATCATGTCACTAATTTTACATATAGGTGTCCTTTTATGAAAGTGCGGTAAAATACCGCTATTCAGTTCTCAGGCATTCTCAGAGGAGATCGCTCTCCTCTGAGTGCCTGTTTATGATGGTCTGTAGATCGCTTCTCATGTTGAGTTGAGAAGCGATCTACAAACGCCGGGAACTCCTCAGAACTTCTCCTCACACTGTAATCTTGTGAGATGTAGCGGGATTACAGTGTGAGGAGATATAAAATACAAACGTTGAACACTAATCACCACACATTATTCACCAACATATTAATAAAATAATAAAGTTAAATTCCCCCTACACAATACACATTAACCTAATTATTAAAAAACATTGTTTTTATCAATATTTAAATATCATACATGTGCCTATTTAAATGTGTATAGTAAATGAATGTAATCCACATATGTAATGAAGCTATACACCATTCATATAAATGTAAAATACATTTATAATCATTAAAAAATAATTTTAATAAAGTATACAAGTATAAATATTTATTAATAAATTTAAATAAAATATATTTCATAACTGATAAACCCCTGTATAAGGCCCCTTTCCCACTGGGGTGGGAGCGGTGTCGGCGGTAAAGCAGTGCTTTATTTAGCGCTGCTTTACTGTCGAAAACCGCCGCTAGCAGTGCAGTTTTAACCCCCGCTAACGGCAGAAAAAGGGGTAAAACCCCCCGCAAAGCGCTGCTGCAGCGGCGCTTTGCCGGCGGTATTGCCGCGCTGTCCCATTGATTTCAATTTGAATTTGAATTATGAATACACCGCTCCTTCACCGCTCCAAAGATGCTGCTAGCAGGACTTTTTTGACCGTCCTGCTAGCGCACCGCTCCAGTGTGAAAGCAGAGTGAAAGGGGCCGGATTTTTTCAGGCGCTATTTTTAGCGCTGTAGCGTCTGGAAAAGGCCCAGTGTGAAAGGGGCCTTACACTGAGACGCTTTGCAGGCACTAAGGCCCCTTTCACACTGGGGCGGGAGCCGCGGTGACGGTAAAGCAGCGCTATATTTAGCGCTGCTTTACCGTCGTTTTGCCCGCGAGATTCGGCCGCTTGCGGTGCGGTTTTATCCCCCGCAAACGGCCGAAAAAGGATTAAAATCCCCCGCAGAGCGACGACGTAGTGGCGCTTTGCGGCGGTATTGCCACGGTATTACCGCGGTGTCCCATTCAAATCAATGGGAATGAGCGGTATAGGAGCGGTGAATACACCGCTCCTATCCCGCTCCAAAGATGCTGCTACACTGGAACGAATGGGGCCGTTTTTTTTTCAGGCGGTGTACAGGCGCTATTTTTAGCGATGTACCGCCTGAAAAACGCCCCAGTGTGAAAGGGGCCTAAAGTTCTAAAAATAGCGCCTGCAAAGCGCCTTCAAACAGCCGCGGGCTTTCACACTGGAGCGGTGCGCTTGCAGGATGCTGAAAAATGTCCTGCAAGCCGCATCTTTGGAGCGCTGTAGGAGCTGTGTATTTACCGCTCCTAAAGCGCCCCTTCCCATTGAAAACAATGGGGCAGCGCTCCAAACCCCCCTGCAAAGGGCCGCTGCAGTGGCGCTTTGCGGGGGGGTTTTAACCCTTTTTCAGTCATTAGCGGGGGTAAAACTGCCCCGCTAGCGTTTAAAAAAAAAAAAGGGCCGCTATAGCGACGGTAAAGTGCCGCTAAATATAGCGCCGCTTTACCGCCAGCACGCCTAGCGCCTCAGTGTAAAAGTAGCCTAATGGAACATGCCATGGGTAAAACCATATTTCAGGGTTTACAAAATTTTATTTACTAATAAATTAAAAATTGTATAAAAATGACATTAATAATAGCATTTAAATGCAGGTAGAATAATATCTATCTATCTATCTATCTATCTATCTATCTATCTATCTATGTGTGTGTGTTTATTTCAATGTGTATATCTATCTATTTAGATAGATAGATCTATATATATATATATATATATATATATACATATATACATATATATATACACACTTTAGATTGCTAACCTGCTCGTTTTGGGGTGTGAAGTGGTGGGGAAGATGTGCTCTCACTTATGGCTGCTCCTGAGTGAAAGAAGGAAGTCAAAAGACTTCCTGCTTTCTCCAGAATACTGAGGCAGCTTTGCGCTTCTCTCTCTGATTCTCCACCTCAACAGAAGCATAGGTAACGATTTACTATAATTATGCTGCTTCTATCCCCTTCCTTAGCAGCTTTGAAGTAGCATTGTGATGGAATAAAACCTGCCCCTAATCATGTCACTAATTTTACATATAGGTGTCCTTTTATGAAAGTGCGGTAAAATACCGCTATTCAGTTCTCAGGCATTCTCAGAGGAGATCGCTCTCCTCTGAGTGCCTGTTTATGATGGTCTGTAGATCGCTTCTCATGTTGAGTTGAGAAGCGATCTACAAACGCCGGGAACTCCTCAGAACTTCTCCTCACACTGTAATCTTGTGAGATGTAGCGGGATTACAGTGTGAGGAGATATAAAATACAAACGTTGAACACTAATCACCACACATTATTCACCAACATATTAATAAAATAATAAAGTTAAATTCCCCCTACACAATACACATTAACCTAATTATTAAAAAACATTGTTTTTATCAATATTTAAATATCATACATGTGCCTATTTAAATGTGTATGGTGTATAGTAAATGAATGTAATCCACATATGTAATGAAGCTATACACCATTCATATAAATGTAAAATACATTTATAATCATTAAAAAATAATTTTAATAAAGTATACAAGTATAAATATTTATTAATAAATTTAAATAAAATATATTTCATAACTGATAAACCCCTGTATAAGGCCCCTTTCCCACTGGGGTGGGAGCGGTGTCGGCGGTAAAGCAGCGCTTTATTTAGCGCTGCTTTACTGTCGAAAACCGCCGCTAGCAGTGCAGTTTTAACCCCCGCTAACGGCAGAAAAAGGGGTAAAACCCCCCGCAAAGCGCTGCTGCAGCGGCGCTTTGCCGGCGGTATTGCCGCGCTGTCCCATTGATTTCAATTTGAATTTGAATTATGAATACACCGCTCCTTCACTGCTCCAAAGATGCTGCTAGCAGGACTTTTTTGACCGTCCTGCTAGCGCACCGCTCCAGTGTGAAAGCAGAGTGAAAGGGGCCGGATTTTTTCAGGCGCTATTTTTAGCGCTGTAGCGTCTGGAAAAGGCCCAGTGTGAAAGGGGCCTTACACTGAGACGCTTTGCAGGCACTAAGGCCCCTTTCACACTGGGGCGGGAGCCGCGGTGACGGTAAAGCAGCGCTATATTTAGCGCTGCTTTACCGTCGTTTTGCCCGCGAGATTCGGCCGCTTGCGGTGCGGTTTTATCCCCCGCAAACGGCCGAAAAAGGATTAAAATCCCCCGCAGAGCGACGACGTAGTGGCGCTTTGCGGCGGTATTGCCACGGTATTACCGCGGTGTCCCATTCAAATCAATGGGAATGAGCGGTATAGGAGCGGTGAATACACCGCTCCTATCCCGCTCCAAAGATGCTGCTACACTGGAACGAATGGGGCCGTTTTTTTTCAGGCGGTGTACAGGCGCTATTTTTAAAAACGCCTGAAAAACGCCCCAGTGTGAAAGGGGCCTAAAGTTCTAAAAATAGCGCCTGCAAAGCGCCTTCAAACAGCCGCGGGCTTTCACACTGGAGCGGTGCGCTTGCAGGATGCTGAAAAATGTCCTGCAAGCCGCATCTTTGGAGCGCTGTAGGAGCTGTGTATTTACCGCTCCTAAAGCGCCCCTTCCCATTGAAAACAATGGGGCAGCGCTCCAAACCCCCCTGCAAAGGGCCACTGCAGTGGCGCTTTGCGGGGGGGTTTTAACCCTTTTTCAGTCATTAGCGGGGGTAAAACTGCCCCGCTAGCGTTTAAAAAAAAAGGGCCGCTATAGCGACGGTAAAGTGCCGCTAAATATAGCGCCGCTTTACCGCCAGCACGCCTAGCGCCTCAGTGTAAAAGTAGCCTAATGGAACATGCCATGGGTAAAACCATATTTCAGGGTTTACAAAATTTTATTTACTAATAAATTAAAAATTGTATAAAAATGACATTAATAATAGCATTTAAATGCAGGTAGAATAATATCTATCTATCTATCTATCTATCTATCTATCTATCTATCTATCTATCTATCTATGTGTGTGTGTTTATTTCAATGTGTATATCTATCTATTTAGATAGATAGATCTATATATATATATATATATATATATATATATATATATATATATATATATATACATATATACATATATATATATACACACTTTAGATTGCTAACCTGCTCGTTTTGGGGTGTGAAGTGGTGGGGAAGATGTGCTCTCACTTATGGCTGCTCCTGAGTGAAAGAAGGAAGTCAAAAGACTTCCTGCTTTCTCCAGAATACTGAGGCAGCTTTGCGCTTCTCTCTCTGATTCTCCACCTCTGAGATGGTGAATCAGAAAGTGAGAATTCTGTCACAGATCGCAGTGAGGTGCTGAGATCGCACCTTCATACACTGGCCGTTTCTGTGACAGTCAGTTACAGATTCTCACTGTGCTGAGATAATCAGTGGAGAACATGTTCTCATCTGATTACCTCAGTTTCATACACTGGTAAAGACCTGAGATCAGCTGTGAGACTTGGGATCGCAGCTGATCTCAGTTTCATAAAAGGACACCATAGTCAGGATCAGAGTGGTAAACAGGCGGCTGGAAGACAGTTCGATCAATGTAAAAAGTCCTTTATTCAGCATGAAAACAAATACAAACAAAAAAATGACAGGGGAGTCTTTAAATACAGTTCACATACACAGCTAAAGTCTCTTTTACAGGCCAGCTCACCCAGCAGGTCACAGTCCACTTGTGGAGCCTTCCAGATCACATGCAGGTCTCTTCCGCCCTGATAGCAACCCCCAACCTCTCAGACCAGCTGATTAATAACTAGGCCTGAAGGGAAAGTACCTGCCCTCACTTAACCCTGCCCCAGGCTGACTCTCTACATAACCCCCCCCCCCCCCCCCTGTTCTAAGTCAAAAAGGGCATCTACATTCTGATGTACTGTCCCCGGTCTATGCACCACTACAAATTTGAAATCCTGTAGAGCGAGAAACCACCGGGTGATTCTGGAGTTCTTATCTTTATCTTATCATCCATGTAAGGGGCCCATGGCTTGAAGAGTTGGTCCAACAAGTAGTAGCAGAGTGTCTCCAGAGCCCATTTTATTGCCAGACACTCCCTTTCCACAATGGAATAGTTCCTCTCAGCCGATGAAAGTTTCCAGCTCACGTACACAACAAGGTGCTCACCCCCAACCACCTTGGACTGCACCCAGACTCAAATTTGAAGCTTCAGTTTGTACCAGAAACTCTTTCTGAAAGTCTGGGGCTACTAGTACTGGTTCCTGACTTAAATCTTGCTTTAAACAGCAGAACGCTGCTTCCGCTTTAGTACTCCATTGAACAACAGTAGAATTTCTTCCCTTTGTGAGATTTGTCAAAGGCGCTGCTAGGCTGGCAAAGTTGGGAATAAACCTCCTATAATACCCCACAATAACAAGGAAAGAACGCACCTGTTTTTTTGAGAGTGGGTGGGACCACTTCTAGATGGCCTCCACCTTGTTTAGTTGGGGTTTAATCACCCCTCTACCTACAACATAACTCAAATAGCGGGCCTTCTCTAACCCAATCTTGCTTTTTTCTGGGTTCACCGTGAACTCTGCCTTTCTGCCTCTGGACTTTCTGTAAATCACTTCCCCAGTCATGACTAAAGATGATGATGTTGTCAAGGTAGGCTCCTAGGAATCCCACATGAAGTCCATGGCTCTCTGGGAAGTGTCTGGGGCCCCATGCAACCCAAATGGCATTCTGGCATACTGCCATAACCCCTCTGGTGTGGCAAAGCCTCTTGGAAACGTGAAATATGACAGTATCTCTTTGTCAAATCCTTTTTGGACCAATTTTGTCAAATACTTTTTGGACCTTGATTTGTGCATTGGTCCAAATCATTTGGTGGAGGGGGGATTATGGTGTGGGGTTGTTTTTTAGAGGTTGGGCTTGACCCCTTAGTTCCAGTGAAGGGAACTCTTAAGGTGTCAGCATACCATGACTTTTTGTACAATATCATGCTCCCAACTTTGTGGGAACAGTTTGGGGATGGTCCCTTCCTGTTCCAACATGACTGCGCACCAGTGCACAAAGCAAGGTCCATAAAAACATGGATAAGTGTGCTTGGGATGGAGGAACTTGACTGGCCTCCACAGAGTGCTGACCTCAACCTGATAGAATACCTTTGGGATGAATTAGAGCAGAGGCTGCGAGCCAGGTCTTCTCGTCCAACATCAGTGCCCAACCTCACAAATGCTCTTCTGGAAGAATTTTCCAACATTCCCATAGACACACTCCTAAATCTTGTGCACAGCCTTCCCAGTAGAGTTGAAGCTGCTATAGCGGCAAAGGATTGGCCAACTCAATATTGAACCTTATGGACTAAGACTTAATGCCATTAAAGTGCGTGTAAAGGTGGGCATCTCAATACTTTTGACAATATAGTGTACTTTTAAGCTCTGCTGAGACAATATTCTGGTTTGTCTCAGGTATGCGGTATGGGATTTAAAAAAATGTCTCGGTTTCTCTGCAAAACTGACCAGGACTCCTGTTTTTGAGAAGGGGAAAAGGCCCTCTGCAACCCCTACCTTCCTAATTTGGACATCTAGATCTTCCTGGACCTTCTGACTGACTGTCAAAACGTCTTTCTTTCCATGGTTTGATTGGATAAACTTGGTAAATCTAGTAGGGAATCTTCTTGTTCCCATGTCTCTTTCGCTATATCCAGTAGTCCATGGCGGTGTCTGCCATAAACCAACTCAAAGGGAGAGAAGCCTGTGGAGGCCTGGGAAACCTCTCGTATGGCAAAAAACAAGGGAGGCAATAATCAATCCCAATCACAACCATCCTCTTCCACTACCTTTTTTAGCATCCCCTTTAAGGTTTTGTCGAATCGCTCCATCAACCCGTCAGTTTGTGGATGATACATTGATGTCCGCAAGTGTTTAATTTTAAACAGTTTACAGAGCTCCTTCATCACTTTAGACATTGAGACGCTTGAGGGGGGATATGATAGCTGTATACAAATATCTCAATGATGATGCCAGCATAAGTATGAAACTTTTCCGTCCCAGGCAGTGTAAGAAGACACAGGGCCACATGATGAGACTGGAAAAGAAGCATTTTAACCTTAAGCTGTGTAGGGGGTGTTTCACTGTCAGGGCGGTAAGGACGTGGAACGCTTTTCCCCAATTGGTGGTGTCGGCAGGAAGTATGGATAGTTTTAAAAGACTCTTGGACGTGCATCTTAGTGGAAACAATATACAGGGCTATGGGAAATGATTTTCTACATGCACACACACACACACACACACAACACAGGTTGAACTGGATGGACTGTTGTCTTTATTTGACCTTACCAACTATGTAACTATAAATGGGGTACCCTGATCCATCAAGATCTCGGATGGGACCCCTGTTCTCATGAACATGTGAAACAACGTGCAATTTCTTAAAGGGACCACTACTGGATACCTGGTGGCATAGTCAAGGACAACTAAAATGTATTAGTGTCCCCTAGCTGACTTGGGTAAAGGGCCCACCAAGTCCATGGCTATGCGATCAAAGGGAACCTTGATAATTGAAAGTGGTACCAGCGTAATGCAAAAATGGGATGTTGGGACAGTTCTTTGACAGTTGGAGCAGGACTCACAGTAGTCTTTAATTTGCTGAGTTTTAGCCCCCCCGAAGTGACCCCCAAGTATATGACTATCAGCCAAATGTAACACTTTAGACTTAAAAGGTTGTCTTTGGCTATTCTGTGCAACAAATCATGATTCACAGCAAAATGGGGGAACCGCATATCCACCCCAGGTTGCTGTGGCTCACCGTTTAACACTGTGTCCCTCATTTGAGCACTAAGAAAATCCTCCCGGGAGCCCCCGAGATCTGCCAAATCTGGCTCAGAGGAAGTACTTTCTGCCTCCACTCCCACAAACACACCCAGGAACCTGGGTCAGCTACTGCAGGTTCACACATCTGGTACATTTCATCACTATTCATATCCTGCAACCTAGAATTAATCACTACTTCTGTTCATACAATTCCCAAAATAGTACAGGAGACGGTCAGAGACTGCAGACATGATACAGGAGATGGTCAGAGCCTGCAGACATAGTACAGAAGATGGTCAGAGACTGCAGACATAGTACAGGAGATGGTCAGAGACTGCAGACATGATACAAGAGATGGTCATAGACTGCAAACATACTACAGGAGATGTTCAGAGACTGCAGACATAATACAAGAGATGACCAGAGACTGCAGAAATTATATAAGAGATGGTTAGAGACTGCAGACATGGTACAAGAAATAATCAAAGACTGCAGACATGATACAAGAGATGGTCAGAGACTGCAGACATAGTATAAGAGATGGGAACAGAGGGGCGCCAGACTTAGTGCAGTATAAATCATATATTTAATAAAAGCAAGTAGTAACTCACAGGTTAAATTAGATGAGTTCAGTATGTGGTGAAAATCCTGGAGTCTCATAAATGTCTTCCCTTTTTCCCTGCAGCCTGGGGCACTGGTGTGATCTTACAGGGATCCAGAGAATGCTGGGAACCAGGAGGCAGGAAACAAAAAGCAGGTGGTCGTGACTTCACAGGAACAGGAAATGTGATAATTCACAGTGGCAAGGCATGGTAATGCATTTCGAAGCTATAGCTTCTTCATCAGACCATGATTGGCTGGCAAACCTGGCAGTCTTAAATACAGAGGAAATAGAAACAGAGAGATCTGATGGGCTGACCAGCCCGTCAATCAATAGACAGATTTAAAGAGGTAGACGGTTGGAGACCGAAGTGAATTTAAAAGCAAAGTAAAAAGCTTGCTGATTAATAGTTGATGATGATAATTTTATGACGTTTAAAGAAATCGATCAAATAATTAATTGATTAAATACATAAATATAAATGTATAAATATACCACAGATTTAAAATGAATACATTTTTATGAATAAATTAACTGACAAATGAATTAAGAAAATTATTATTAAATTATTAGCAATTGGTAATCAATCGATTTATTATAAATTATAATGAGTTAATAAAATAGTGAAAATGGAGAAAGGAAAGGAATCTATGCTAGATATAATATTAAGGTTCTAAGTTATATCATGACCAAAAATACTTCTCAAAAGGGATAAATCAAATCTTCAGATAATAAATGGTTAATGGGTAATGATGGTAATACCTACTGGGTACATATGTGTGCACACATATGATCATACATATACACAAATACAATAACCACTCATGCATATACATACCTGCACATACGTGCAGTTGTAAACATGTACATGTGCAACAAACGCATGTATACACATGAGTATATGCAAACATCTTTCTGTCCCAATACTCTCTGGAGGGAACACAGTATTGTACAAAAAAGAGAAGGGGGGGGCAAATACAAAAAAAAAGGGAGGGGGTAAAAACAAAAAGTGGGGTGGTAAAAAAAAAAAAAAAAGGAAAGGGGGGCGGTGGCAAATTTGTGTTTGTTGCCCAATATGAGCTGTTGAGTGGATACCCAGTTTCCTCCACCAACCAGTGACCGAGCGACCCACCGAGGCATGACCTGGGGGAAAAAAATCACACCAGCACCTGTTAAATAACAGTGCTGATTTCATAGTTACATAGTTACAGTTAGTTAGGTTGAAAAAAGACACAAGTCCATCCAGTTCAACCACAAATAAAAAAAATAAATAAATATATATATATATATATATATATATATATATATATATATAATCATACAATCCCATATACCCCATTCTATACCCACAGTTGATCCAGAGGAAGGCAAAAAAACCTCAGCAGAGCATTCTCCAATTTGCTAAAGCAGGGGAAAAAATTCCTTCCTGATCCCCCGAGAGGCAATCGGATTTTCCCCGGATCAACTTTACCTATAAATGTCAGTACCCAGTTATATTATGTACATTAAGGAAAGTATCCAAGCCTTTCTTAAAGCAATCTACTGAGCTGGCCAGAACCACCTCTGCAGGGAGTCTATTCCACATTTTCACAGCTCTTACTTATTTCGATCTCCTCGTTCATTCCTCTAGGTGACATGATATCCAAAGTGAAAATCCAATACGTTTCCTGACGACACAGCCTTTTAAAACGTTCTGCTGGGGGAAATTTATCTGGAATTGATTCAAGGACCCAAACTTTTAGATCTTTGGATGATTGCTTATGATTTTCCAGAAAGTGGCGGGGGACACTATGTTTAGGGAGACCAGCATCGACAAATCTGCGATGTTCCCCAAATCTGGCTCTAAGGGCCCTGATTGTAAGGCCCACACATAGCATGCCACAAGGGCAAGCTAGACAGTAAACCACAAACATGGAAGAACAGTTATGGAAGGTGTTGAATGTATATGTCTTACCCTTATGAGCAAAGCATTTTTGACCATGTTGAATATGAGTACAAGTCAGGCACAGGGATTTCTTACACTGAAACATGCCCACCAGAGGAATGAGTGTTAGTTAAATGTTATTGGATATAGATTGGGCAGATTTAATTTTGCTAGGAGCAACTTTCCCTTTTATATTCAGAGCCTTCCTATAGGCAAATTGTGGCACTGTAGGAATAGTGGTTTTTAAATGTGGGTCTTGCTGTAGTATAGACCAGTGTTTTTTTAAAAACGCTCTCCATTTTCCAGTGTTTGTTGTGATATTGAGTTATGAATCTTGTTCCTACATTTTCTTGTGATCGATGTTTTGATTTTGGAATGTCATTGGTATTGTAAACCATTTGAGCCTGATCAATGAGGTCTGGGGAGTAGCCTTTCTCTTTAAATTTCTGTTTGAGATGAACACTTTGTGCATTATAATCCTCCAACCTAGTACAATTGTGCTTTACTAGGGGACTTTTGGGGACATTTTTAACCCATCTCGGATGGTGACAGCTGGTGAAATGTAAAAAGAGTTCCCCGATGTGGGCTTGGTGTAACTTTCAGCTATAATTGTGGACTCTTGGTGACTGAGTTGCAGTGTGATAGAAATTTCTGTACAGTATGAAGAGGACTATCCCAGATGATAATAATGTAATCGATGTAGTGCCCATAGAAGACCAGGTGTGCTGCGAATGGGTTATGTTCCCATATGCACCTGGTCTCCCATAGGCCCATTGTGAGATTTGCATAACTGGGGGCAAAATTTGCCCCCATAGCAGTCCCAGTATTCTGAAGGTAATAATCATCCTCAAAATTTAAGTAATTATGTTCCAGGCAGAATCTGGTCGCTTTCAGAATAAACTGTGACTGTCTGGAATTGATGTCACTGTCCTCAGATAAAAAAATTCAAAACCGCCTGTAGTTCAACCTCATGCGGGATCGAGGTGTACAATTAACACACATCCAACGATACCCACAGATATGTTGGTTCCCAAGTATATGGTTGTAATAACTCTAGGAGATAGGTACCCTCCCCGATATACGAGGGGAGGGCCTGGGCCAGAGGTTGGAGGAATTGATCAATGTAGAGAGAATAACTGGTGGTAATACTCTCCATGGACACCACAATGGGACGTCCAGGAGGATTCTCAAGGTTCTTGTGTACCTTTGGAAGGTGGTAGAAGTAAGGTACATTGTAATATTCTCTATGGAAGAAAGAGGCTTCAGCTTTAGAAAGGACTTCCTCAGATGAAGCCATGGTAATCAAACTCTTGGATTCCTTGATGAAATCTGGTAAAGGATCTGTTTTTAGTTTAGTATACGTGCTATGATCAGAAAGTAGGCAGTGTGATTCATCTAAATAGGTGGCTCGGTCTTGAATGACTATACCACCACTAGGGATGAGCCGAACACCCCCCGTTCGGTTCGCACCAGAACCCGCAAACGGACCTAAAGTCTGTGCGAGCTTTAGAACCCTATTAGTTATAATGGATGCGAATGTTCGAAATCAAAAGTGCTAATTTTAAAGGCTAATATGCATGTTATTGTCATAAAAAGTGTTTGGGGACCTGGGTCCTGCCCCAGGGGACATGTATCAATGCAAATTTTTTTTTTAAAAAACGGCCGTTTTTTCAGGAGCAGTGATTTTAATAATGCTTAAATTGAAACAATAAAAGTGTAATATTCCTTTAAATTTCGTACCTGGGGGGTGTCTATAGTATGCATGTAAAGGGGCGCATGTTTCCCGTGCTTAGAACTGTCTCTGCAAAAATTGTCATTTTTGCAGGAAAGAAAGCTATTTAAAATCACTCGCGGCTAATGTTAATTGACGGCTCCCGTAACACAGAGAACAGTCATTCATTGAAAGTCATTCATAAAAAAAAGTCATTGATAAAAAATAAAAAAAATAAAGCGTGGGGGTCCCCCCAAATTCAATAACCAGGCCCTTCAGGTCTGGGATGGATATTAAGGGGGACCCCAGCCAAAGAAAAAAAAAAAATGGCGTAGGGTCCCCCTCAAAAATCCATACCAGACCCTTGAGGTCTGGGATGGATTTTAAGGGGAACCCCAGCCAAAAAAAATGGTGTGGGGTCCCCCTCGTAATCCATACCAGACCCTTATCCGAGCACGCAACCTGGCAGGCCGCAGGAAAAGAGGGGGGACGAGAGCGGCCCCCCTCCCGCCTGAACCGTACCAGGCCACATGCCCTCAACATTGGGAGGATGCTTTGGGGGTCTAAGACCCCCAAAGCACCTTGTCCCCATGTTGATGAGGACAAGGGCCTCATCCCCACAACCGTGCCCGGTGGTTGTGGGGGTCTGCGGGCGGGGGGCTTATCGGAATCTGGAAGCCCCCTTTAACAAGGGGACCCCCAGATCCCGCCCCCCCCTGTGTGAAATGGTAAGGGGGTAGAAAAGTACCCCTACCATTTCACCAAAAAAGTGTCAAAAATTGTAAAAATGACAGGAGACGGTCTTTGACAATTCCTTTATTAAAATATTCTTTCTTCATCCTTCGGTTTCTTCATCTTCTCCTTCCGTCATCTTCTTCCATCTTCTTCCATTTTCTTCTTCCTCCGATCCGCTTCTTCTTGCGCTGGTCTTCTCGTCCTTCTCGTCCGGCATCTTCTTCCATGGCGTCGGCATCTGTTCTTCTGTCGGGCCGCTCCTCGCAATGGGAGGCTCCCGCTGTGTGAGGCTTCGCTCCGTCTGACAGGTCTTTTATAACGGAGGGCACCTGGTGACCCCGCCCCCCTCTGACCTCATGGGGAAAGCCATAGGGAATTCCCCATGACGTCCCTGTGCGTCAGAGGGGGCGGGGTCACCAGGTGCCCTCCATTATAAAAGACCTGTCAGAGGCAGCGAAGCCTCACATAGCGGGAGACTCCCATTGCGAGGAGTGGCCCAAGAAGAGACACCGACACCGACGCCATGGAAGAAGATGCCGGACGAGAAGGACAAGAAGACCAGCGCAAGAAGAAGCGTATCGAGGAAGAAGAAAATGGAAGAAGATGACGGAAGGAGAAGATGAAGAAACCGAAGGATGAAGAAAGAAGATTTTAATAAAGGAATTGTCAAAGACCGTCTCCTGTCATTTTTACAATTTTTGACACTTTTTTGGTGAAATGGTAGGGGTACCCCCTTACCATTTCACACAGGGGGGGGGGGGGGGGGGGGGCGTGATCTGGGGGTCCCCTTGTTAAAGGGGGCTTCCAGATTCCGATAAGCCCCCCGCCCGCAGACCCCCAAAACCACCGGGCACGGTTGTGGGGATGAGGCCCTTGTCCTCATCAACATGGGGACAAGGTGCTTTGGGGGTCTCAGACCCCCAAAGCATCCTCCCAATGTTGAGGGTATGTGGCCTGGTACGGTTCAGGCGGGAGGGGGGGCCGCTCTCGTCCCCCCTCTTTTCCTGCGGCCTGCCAGGTTGCGTGCTCGGATAAGGGTCTGGTATGGATTTTGAGGGGGACCCCACGCCATTTTTTTTGGCTGGGGTTCCCCTTAAAATCCATCCCAGACCTCAAGGGTCTGGTATGGATTTTGAGGGGGACCCTACGCCATTTTTTTTTTTTTTGGCTGGGGTCCCCCTTAATATCCATCCCAGACCTGAAGGGCCTGGTTATTGAATTTGGGGGGACCCCACACGCTTTTTTTTTTTTTTTTTTATCAATGAATGACAGTGTTACGGGAGCCGTCAATTTATTAGCCGCGAGTGCTTTTAAATAGCTTTTTTCCTGCAAAAATTACACTTTTTGCAGGGACAGTTCTAAGCACAGGAAACCTGCCCCCCTTCACAGGCAACCTATAGACACCCCCCAGATGTGATACTGCAATGCTGTACTAACAGCACGCACACACAAATCCCCAGAAATAAAGCACATATTGTCAGCAGTCAGCAGCACACTGACACGCTGACACTGAAACACAATATGCGAGGCCGCCGCCGCGGCGGCCTCTTATACCGTAGGGCGTGTACTAAAGCCCCTGAGCTATAATTGGCTACAGGCATCCTGCCTGTAGCCAATTATGGCTCTCCTCGCTGCCGGCGCTGTGATTGGCCAAGCATGCGGGGTCACAGTGCATGTTTGGCCAATCATCAGCCAGCATTGCACTGCGACTGGCGCAGTGCATTGCGGGCCGCTCGCATCACACGAATTTGATGCGAGCGGCCCAAATAGTTCTGAGCTCGCCGAACATGGGTTCGAATCGAACACCGGGCCCATCCCTAACCACCACCTTTGTCTGCCATTTTGATAATTATTTGTTTGTTCTTACTTAAATTGTTTATAGCTAGATGTACTTGAGGGGTGACATTGGCTTTATTATGTATGGATTTGGATTTTTTACATATATCCAGAAGTTCTGAATATACCACCTGATAAAATGATTCTATGTAGGGGCCTTTGTTATGTGTGGGGTTAAAAATAGACTGTGGCTTAAAGGAGGTATGTTTGATAGGTGGAGAATGGGCTAGTTGTTGGAATCCAAGAATTTGCTCCATAATATCACAATCCTCCCATAGTTCCACCAAATCGCTCAAGGCTCGTATTTCTATGGAGGTATTGAATATGGTGTCAGGCACTGGGATGGTGTTAACATTGGCTACTATGGTATCTTTGTCTTTGTTGGCCTGTAGACTAAAATGTCTCTTGAGGGTAATATTTCGGATGAATTTGTTCAAATCTTTGAAGATGGTAAATGGATTAGGTGGAATAGTAGGGGCGAAATTTAGACCTCGTTGTAATAATGATAGTTCATCATCAGTAAATTTAATGGAAGACAAATTGAAGATCTTTACAGTCTCAATTTTTTCTGGGTGTGGTGTGTTTAGATCTGCCCCCTCTCCTGCCTCGTCGTCGTGTTTTCTTTTGTTGGGGCTGAATCGGGGGGTTAAGCATAAAAAAGATGATTTATTGAGAGCACTAGGAGAACCAGGTGTGTGGCCAATGTTTCCAGCCACATCATGTGTAGGATCACTATCCCTGGCTGGTGCCAAGGGCGCAATTTAAAGATCACAAGTAGGAACAATTTTATCAACCATCAACCATACCTAGTGCAATTGGTGCATCATGGATAATGGTGAAGGGAACAATGGATGATGAAGTGGTAGGGGTGGTGTCCTCTGTCGCTATAATAGCAGTGGTTAGTGCACCTGAGGCAGATGTAGTATTGGACAAATCTCTATTGATGGAATCTGTACAACTCAGACTGATGTCTGCCGTGGGATGTACAGATGTTGGCCTGTGGGTCTCAGATTCATTGTTGGAGGAAGATACTGTTCTGTGGTTTTGACAAGATGGAAAGGGACTTGGGGTTTTAGATTTAGAAAATCTAGGAGTAACAGTCTGGTGGTTGGATTTGGAGGGAATGAGATTAGAATGATTATGGATGTGAGAAGTAGGAGTCAGGGACATGAGTGGGGGTACGTTATTCAAACGTTTTTTTCTTTTTCCAATTGAAAACTCTGTTATATATATAGAAACAGGTGGTTATCTGATTGTAGACGCAGTTGCTGATTCTGCGTCAACACAATCCCTACCCACAAGAATTTGGGAAAAGAGGTTTGGACTATCTCGGTACTTGTATTGAGTCAGAAAATGCATAAGATAGAGAAAATAGTAACAAAAAATATTTAATAGAAAAAACACATACATGAATAAAATATGTACAATGTACAAATCAATTCAATTTAAAATCAGCTTATAACCGCACCAAAACGTATAGATATCAATACAAATAAATGCTGGGCTTGCCAGCAAAATTTGCGTTGTCTAAACGTAGGGGGCGGTTCCTCGACCGGTTTTGCGGTCTAAACCGCTTCTTCAGGAGTAATATCTGAAATGAGTCATCATTTTGAATAAACAGCATAGGCACAGCCATATAATTTTATACAGAGACGGTGTACATATATTACATAGATAGGGAGACTAGCTCACCAGTGCAGGCGGAGACACGATTTCGTGGAACCCAACAAAACCCCCCTGCGGCGGAGGTGGGGGCTAGTGTGGAACAGGCTCTGATGTTATAAATACAAAATAGCATTTATTAAAAAACATTGTGGTGCTATAAAACTCTGTTATAGTTATAATCATCTATATCTCTACGGAATTTTCCTAATTTAGATTTTAAAAGGAAATCCTCTTTCCTTTTTGTATGTTGTTTCAATATTCTTGACCATTCTCTAGGGGCAGACAGGGTTAAAGAGGACAATGATGTTAAATTGGTCTTTATCTGCTCTTTCAGGGCAGAAAATTTCCTGTCTCTGCACAATCAGCAATTTAATCAATTATTGAGTGCAAAATTCTGCACTCTGCTACCACTCTACAAGGAGATCTTTATCTAAAAAAGGACAATTTTTAAGTACACGAAGTCCCTGCGAAATTATGGACTCAGAATACTGTTTTTTGGACTTGGAACTCAGTCACCAAGAGTCCACAATTATAGCTAAAAGTTACACCAAGCCCAGGGAACTCTTTTTTACATTTCACCAGCTGTCACCATCCGAGATGGGTTAAAAATGTCCCCAAAAGTCAATTTTGCCAGTTACGGCACAATTGTACTAGGTTGGAGGATTATAATGCACAAAGTGTTCATCTCAAACAGAAATGTATAGAGAAAGGTTACCCCCCAGACCTCATTGATCAGGCTCAAATGGTTTACAATACCAATGACATTCCAAAATCAAAACAGCGATCACAAGAAAATGTAGGAACATGATTCATAACTCAATATCACAACAAACACTGGAAAATGGAGAGCGTTTTTAAAAAACACTGGTCTATACTACAGCAAGAACCACATTTAAAAATCACTATTCCTACAGTGCCACAATTTGCCTATAGGAAGGCTCCAAATATAAAAGGGAAAGTCGCTCCTAGCAAAATTAAATCTGCCCAATCTATATCCAATAACATTCAACTAACACTCCTCTGGTGGGCATGTTTCAGTGTAAGAAATCCCTGTGACTGACTTGTGCTCATATTCAACATGGTCAAAAATGCTTTGCTCATAAGGGTAAGACATACACATTCAACACCTTCCATAACTGTTCTTCCATGTTTGTGGTTTACTGTCTAGCTTGCCCTTGTGGCCTGCTATATGTGGGCCTTACAATCAGGGCCCTTAGAGCCAGATTTGGGGAACATCGCAGATTTGTCGATGCTGGTCTCCCTAAACATAGTGTGGAAAATCATAAGCAATCATCCAAAGATCTAAAAGTTTGGGTCCTTGAATCAATTCCAGATACATTTCCCCCAGCAGAACGTTTCAAAAGGCTGTGTCGTCAGGAAACGTATTCGATTTTCACTTTGGATACCATGTCGCCTAGAGGAATCAACGAGGAGATCTAAATCAGCACTGTTTTAGTGCTGGTGTGATTTTTTCCCCCAGGTCATGCCTCAGTGGGTCGCTCGGTCACTGGTTGGTGGAGGAAACTGGGTATCCACTCAACAGCTCATATTGGGCAACAAACACAAATTTGCCACCGCCCCCCTTTCCTTTTTTTATTTTTTTCCTTTTTTACCACCCTTTTTGTTTTTACCCCCCTTTATTTTTTTTACTTTTTTTATTTGCCCCCCCTTCTCTTTTTTGTACAATATTGTGTTCCCTCCAGAGAGTATTGGGACAGAAAGATGTTTGCATATACTCACGTGTATATATGCGTTTGTTGCACATGTACATGTTTACAACTGCACGTATGTGGGTATGTATATGCATGAGTGGTTATTGTATTTGTGTATATGTATGATCATATGTGTGCACACATATGTACCCAGTAGGTATTACCATCATTACCCATTAAACATTTATTATCTGAAGATTTGATTTATCCCTTTTGAGAAGTATTTTTTGGTCATGATATAACTTAGAACCTTAATATTATATCTAGAAGAGTCCTTTCCTTTCTCTAGTTTCACCATTTTATTAACTCATTATCATTTATAATAAATCGATTGATTACCAATTGCTAATAATTTAATAATAATTTTCTTAATTAATATAACCTGGTCTGACCACGCATCTGTGTCAATAAAGCCCCATACACACGGTCGGACAATCCGCGGACCAGGTCCGTCGGACCATGTCCGTCATACTTTGTCCGATGTTGGTTTTGCGTACACACGGTCGGACAAAGTTGTCGGAAAATCCGATCATTCTGAACGTGGTGACGTTTGTTGCCTACGACGGGACTACGTAGAGGCTAGTAGCCAATAGCTTTGGTCTTGTAATGTGATCTGAGCATGCGTAGCACTTTGTCCGGTCGGACAACCGTACACACGATCGGATTTGGTGTGATCGGACCGGGTTGACGGCAAATCTTTCCAGCAGGAGATAAGACTTTGTCCGACGGACAAACCGACGAACACTGTCCGATGGTGCATACACACGGTCTGATTTTTCAACAACCTTGTCCGATCGGACCAAATTGATGAAAAAGTCCGACCGTGTGTATGGGGCTTAACTGTAACAAACTCATTGTCTCCTGGAGCATGCCCAGTGTGGAGAGCCAACCCGTATATTCTCCAGAGAAAAAAAACTAAAGAAACCTTAGAAAAACATTTACAGCAGTATTTTGAGTTGAATACTAATTCTGTATCAAACCATGCTACCTTGTGGAACGCCCACAAGGCATATATGAGAGGACTGTTTATCAAGATTGGGGCAGGGCTGAAGAGGCAGAGGCAGAAACATATAACGGAACTCACTGAGGGCATTCGCTTATTAGAAACCCAAAATAAACAATATCCCACGGTTGATATATCGGACAAAATCTCGAAACTGAGGCATGACCTCAGAATATGTCTTCTGGGGGACTTTGAAAAGTCTTCCAGGAGACTGAAAATGCTTTACTACTCCAGTGATAACAGAGCTGGGAAACTCCTTGCCCGGCGCCTTCAAGGACATAGATACAAAACAAAAATCCCATTTATTATCCACCCAACCTCCAAATCTAAACAATACCACCCCAAAGATATTGTGAATGCCTTCAGTGAATACTACGGCTCCCTGTATAATCTGAAAAATGATCCACTCACCCCCCAACCTAATTCAGAAGCAATTACCAACTTTCTGTCTAAATTGCCCTTGCCGAAACTGACAGATGATCAACTTCAACAGTTGAATCTACCCTTCAGTAGGGATGGGCCCGGTGTTCGATTCGAACCCATGTTCGAATCGAGCACCGGGCGTTCGCTCGCTCGGCGAGCCCAGAACTATTGGGGCCGCTCGCATCAAATTCGTGTGATGCGAGCGGCCCCGCAATGCATTGCGGCCCGCGCAGTGCAATGCTGGCTGATGATTGGCCAAGCATGCACTGTGACCCCGCATGCTTGGCCAATCACAGCGCCGGCAGCGAGGAGAGCCATAATTGGCTACAGGCAGGATGTGCCGGCGGCCTCGCATATTCTGTTTCATTCAGTGTCAGCGTGTCAGTGTGCTGCTGACAATATGTGCTTTATTTCTGGGGATTTGTGTGTGCGTGCTGTTAGAACAGCATTGCAGTATCACATCTGGGGGGTGTCTATAGGTGGCCTGTGAAGGGGGGCAGGTTTCCTGTGCTTAGAACTTTCCCTGCAAAAAAGTGTCATTTTTGCAGGAAAAAAGCTATTTAAAAGCACTCGCGGCTAATGAATTGATGGCTCCTGTAACACAGAGAACTGTCATTCATTGATAAAAAAAAAAAAAAAAGCGTAGGGGTCCCCCCTAATTCAATAACCAGGCCCTTCAGGTCTGGGATGGATATTAAGGGGAACCCCAGCCAAAAAAAAATGGCGTAGGGTCCCCCTCAAAATCCATACCAGACCCTTGAGGTCTGGTATGGATTTTAAGGGGAACCCTAGCCAAAAAAAATGGCGTGGGGTCCCCCTCAAAATCCATACCAGACCCTTATCCGAGCATGCAACCTGGCAGGCCGCAGGAAAAGAGGGGGGGACGAGAGCGCCCCCCCCTCCTGCCTGAACCGTACCAGGCCACATGCCCTCAACATTGGGAGGATGCTTTGGGGGTCTAAGACCCCCAAAGCACCTTGTCCCCATGTTGATGAGGACAAGGGCCTCTTCCCCACAACCGTGCCCGGTGGTTGTGGGGGTCTGCGGGCGGGGGGCTTATCGGAATCTGGAAGCTCCCTTTAACAAGGGGACCCCCAGATCCCGGCCCCCCCCTGTGTGAAATGGTAAGGGGTACCCCTACCATTTCACCAAAAAAGTGGCAAAAATTGTAAAAATGACAGGAGACAGTCTTTGACAATTCCTTTATTAAAATCTTCTTTCTTCTTTCTTCATCCTTCGGTTTCTTCATCTTCTCCTTCCGTCATCTTCCTCCATCTTCTTCTTCCATTTTCTTCTTCCTCCGATCCGCTTCTTCTTGCGCTGGTCTTCTCGTCCTTCTCGTCCGGCATCTTCTTCCGTCGGCGTCGGTGTCGGTGTCTCTGTCTCTTCTTGGGCCGCTCCGCGCAATAGGAGGCTCCCGCTGTGTGAGGCTGACAGGTCTTTTATAATGGAGGGCACCTGGTGACCCCGCCCCCTCTGACGCACGGGGACGTCATGGGGAATTCCATGATGGCTTTCCCCATGACGTCAGAGGGGGGCGGGGTCACCAGGTGCCCTCCGTTTTAAAAGACCTGTCAGACGGAGCGGAGCCTCACCCAGCGGGAGCCTCCCATTGCGCGGAGCGGCCCAAGAAGACACCGACACCGACGCCGACGGAAGAAGATGCCGGACGAGAAGGACGAGAAGACCAGCGCAAGAAGAAGCGGATCGGAGGAAGAAGAAGAAAATGGAAGAAGAAGATGGAAGAAGATGACGGAAGGAGAAGATGAGGAAACCGAAGGATGAAGAAAGAAGAAAGAAGATTTTAATAAAGGAATTGTCAAAGACCGTCTCCTGTCATTTTTACCATTTTTGCCACTTTTTTGGTGAAATGGTAGGGGTACTTTTGTACCCCCTTACCATTTCACACAGGGGGGGCCGGGATCTGGGGGTCCCCTTGTTAAAGGGGGCTTCCAGATTCCGATAAGCCCCCGCCCGCAGACCCCCACAACCAATGGCCAGGGTTGTGGGAAAGAGGCCCTTGTCCTCATCAACATGGGGACAAGGTGCTTTAGGGGTCTTAGACCCCCAAAGCATCCTCCCAATGTTGAGGGCATGTGGCCTGGTACGGTTCAGGCGGGAGGGGGGGGGGCGCTCTCGTCCCCCCCTCTTTTCCTGCGGCCTGCCAGGTTGCGTGCTCGGATAAGGGTCTGGTATGGATTTTGAGGGGGACCCCACGCCATTTTTTTTTGGCTAGGGTTCCCCTTAAAATCCATACCAGACCTCAAGGGTCTGGTATGGATTTTGAGGGGGACCCTACGCCATTTTTTTTTTTTTTGGCTGGGGTTCCCCTTAATATCCATCCCAGACCTGAAGGGCCTGGTTATTGAATTTGGGGGGACCCCTACGCTTTTTTTTTTTTTCATTTTTTTTATTTTTTTAGCAATGACTTTTTTTTTATGAATGAGTTTCAATGAATGACTGTTCTCTGTATTACGGGAGCCGTCAATACACATTAGCCGCAAGTGATTTTAAATAGCTTTTTTACTTTCAAAAATGACACTTTGCGCAGAGACAGTTATAAACACGGGAAACATGCGCCCCTTTACATGCATACTATAGACACCCCCCCCAGGTATGAAATTTAAAGGAATATTACACTTTTATTGTTTCAATTTAAGCATTATTAAAATCACTGCTCCTGAAAAAAAACGGCCGTTTTTAAAACTTCTTTTTGCATTGATACATGTCCCCTGGGGCAGGACCCAGGTCCCCAAACACTTTTTATGACATTAACATGCATATTAGCCTTTAAAAATTAGCACTTTTAATTTTGAACGTTCGCATCCATTATAACTAATAGGGTTCTAAAGCTCGCACGGACTTTAGGTCCGTTCGCGGGTTCTGGTGCGAGCCGAACGGGGGGGTGTTCGGCTCATCCCTACCCTACAGCATACCAGAGATTACTAAAACTATAACCTCCCTACCAGCCAATAAATCCCCTGGCCCTGACGGCTTTGTGGGAGAATACTACAAAACATTTAATCATATATTAGCCCCACACCTCCAGCGGGTATTCAACGATGCTGCTGCCTCTGCTTCCTTCCCCTCAGAAATGCTTAGAGCCTTAATTATAACCATACCGAAGCCAGGGAAAGACCCCTCTACCCCACAAAATTTCAGACCAATTTCTCTATTGAACAATGACTTAAAATTATACGCCAAATTAATAGCACAAAGACTGACAGGAATCCTTCCCACCCCAATCCATCCTGATCAATCGGGATTCACCCAGGGGCGTCAAACATCGGACGCCACCAGGAGGATAATTAACATTATCCACAACGCAAACACCTCAGGAACGCCTTCTCTGCTTCTCGCTTTAGATGCAGAGAAGACGTTCAATCGCGTCCACTGGGGCTATCTGACCCAAACCTTGACAACATTTGGATTTGCAGGTCCAATTCTCTCAGCAATTTTGGCCTTATACACTATACCCTCAGCCCAGGTCTTCACCTCAGGGGTGCTTTCAACTCCCTTTGACATCACGAATGGGACATGCCAGGGTTGCCCTCTGTCGCCTTTGATATTCAACCTACTCATGGAGCCCCTGGCTTGTCACATTCGCAACCATCCCCATATATCGGGAATCAAAATGACCGACTCAACGCACACAATCAGCCTATTTGCGGACGATGTCATACTAATGTTTACAGAGGTGGAAAAATCCCTGGCTTCGATATACCACACATTGCAACTCTTCAGTAACCTGTCCTATTATAAAGTGAATGAAACAAAGTCATATATTTTAAGCTTGAATGTGTCGCCTTTGACGCAACAAAAACTCGCTGCTACCTATCCCTACACATGGGAAGCAACTGGAATAAAATACCTAGGCATTATCCTAACGCCCAAGACAGGGGACCTCTATAAGTCTAATTATATACCGTTCCTCGAAAAACTAAGAGGTAAACTCCAAACATTAGAGAAGGAGGAGCTTTCCTGGACTGGAAGGCTGGCGGCCTTTAAGATGAACATACTACCTCAACTTATCTATATGTTCCGCACCCTCCCAATTCCTATACCGAACTCCTTTTTCAACGCAGCGCAATCTACCATCAACCACTTCCTATGGCAAGGGAAAAGGGCAAGATGTGCATACTCACGCCTTGTCACAGCTAGACGAGTGAGGGGCATAGGATTGGTCAACTTAAGAGAGTACTACCTAGCTACTGTTCTTACGCAACTTAAAGCATGGTTCCCTACTTCAGACGGTAATAGATAGACTGAAACTGAACAGGCCCAAATCCGACACCACAACCTCTACCACTTACTCTTCCAACAACAGCGAGAGACCATAAAAGACAAAAACTGTCCTCACCTATTTGTAGCTTCTCTTAGTGCATGGGATATCCTAGTGAAATCCCCCTTTCAACAAACAACATTAATAAGTGTGCCTTCACCAATACAAAGCCTCCAGTTATGCATACCAGACATACGTGTAGAGCACTGGTTAAAAAAAGGTATCAAACTGATTAATGACTTGATGATTGGACCAACATTGAAAACCTTTAGGTCCCTCCAGATAGAGTATAACTTGACCCTACAGGACCATTATACCTATCTCCAAATCACTCACTTCTCCTGGTCAAACCCCCATCGTCAAATCTCTCTCCCTTGGAATATTGTCCAATTTTACAACAATAGGCACTCTAGACGAAAGGGTATCTCCCTATTCTATAGCATGCTGGGCAATAAAGAAGTATTCACAAAGACGCCAGCCATGGATGCTTGGGAAAGAGATATAGGATCCACTTTCACCTCAGAACAATGGCAAAAAGCCTTTACAGTAACCTTCGCTTCATCCAAAAGTGTAAACTTATGGGAAAATTCGCATAAGATAGACTTCGTTGGTATCTACCACCTCATAGGATAGCGAAATTTGCGCCCCATCACTCTGCCCTATGTTGGCGCCTTTGCGGAGAGGTGGGAACTCTGTACCATACTCTGTGGTCCTGTCCAGTGATCACGCAGTATTGGAGTGGGGTGTTCCAACTTGCCAGGCAGGTTCTCAACTATGCGGTTAAATTGTCCCCAGAACTAGCCCTCCTTTCCTTGACTATTGACTTAATTCCTAGAGAACTCAGGACAGTACTATCCCATATCCTCACAAGTGCAAGATTAGTGCTGACGCGTCACTGGAGACAACTAACCCCCCCTCACTTCAGGAAGTCATACTGACGACTAACACACACGCCAACTACGAACTAATGTACGCAAGTACAATGAACCGTCTATCTCCAGCCTTGCTAACGTGGAAACCCTGGACAGACTGGTATAAGTTACATAACTCCTAGTATGTTATCTGGTATCTTCTTTACAGCGAATATATAATGTGATTCTGAATAATCTGAACCATATTACTGAATAGCATGTTCTTATTTTTCAGTTTACTATGTTGCTTTTGTTATTTTGAAAATATGATCAAAACAGGTTCACCTGTAATACATGTATTGACTCTACAGTATGTTTGAATTGTCAAAATTCTAATAAAAAATATTGAAATTAAAAAACGATGTTATATCTATGAGAGCTAATCTGCATTACAATGCTTATTACCCCTGCTGCCAAGATGGCTATGGATATCTATTGGATGGAAGGCAAATGGGGGTGGCTATGAGTAGGCGTGTATGTTTGAATGAAAAGAGCACACACACAGGCAGTTAGCTCTCTCTGCCCTTTTCCTCGGATCACAGCTGATGGTGGTCTATGCAAGCCTCATGGCTTGGCAGCCATCTTGAGGCCTTCCCTTATGGATCATGGCGATGGCCCTCTCTTGGTCATCTGAGTCTAGCCGATGCTACAAAGCCTCACTGAGGGCCTTGTGATAAGTATCTTTGATATTCTTGTATTAAATGTTCTGATTGTAAGCTTTGTGATATTGTAATGTATTTTAATACTTTATGTCAGTGTGCCTAGGAGGGTTTAATAAACCAGCTAACTATGGGAATAGACATGTTAATAGTAGTTTGTATACTGCAGCGATTCCTACAAATGGCACTGCAGATGGCATGTGGCAATCCTAAAAGCCACATAGAACCTACAGGACAGAAGTGCTCAGATACAAGGCAGCTGATAATGCCACAGTAAGTGTGGTTAGTCTTTTCTATGGATAGGCAAAAGTTTTATTGTTTAGAATGATATCAGGTAAAAGTGATAATGAATGAAGAATCTTGAATGCTATGGGAGCGATTAGTTATTTTTTTCCGTGAGTTGTAAGAGCTAACGATAATTGGGTTTGGTTTATTACTCAGTGCAGTGTTGGAACATCAGTACAAATAGAAGTGTATATTGTGTGGATTGTGTGCTTGTGAAAATGGAACTGGTGTATACATATGTTAAAAAGTACGCCTCTGACAGTTATCATTTATGTGCAAATGAACCTTTTAAAAGCCAGTGTAATGTTCTAGTGTCTCAGTGTCAGCAACATAATAGCAGATTATTGGGTAAACAACTAAAAAAGAAAGTGAAGAAAGAAAAGTTGGCTAATGAGATTGCAGTGTTGCTCAGAATTAAATTTATATCTGAGCAAATGGGGGGGGGGGGGGGGGGGGGGGGAGTGGGAAGCAGAGAGGAGACGTCTTGGGGAGGACATAGAGAAAGTCAGTGGAAACCTTCTAAAGATTGCAACAGCCTCCAGTAGTGAGATGGAATTGCGGGCAAAAGCCTGCGATTTGTCAGGAAAAAACAGTGAGCTACAAGAACAGCTTCAGAGGTGCAGCATGGACTGTGATATGAAGAGCAAACTTTTAGAGTCATTGCGAATAAAGTTGTCAGAGATGGAAGAATTGGTTATGTCTTTAGAAAGAAAATTAGCAAACGCACGCTCCCAACTTCTTATTAAAGAACAGTGTATAATATCGCTCAATGAGCACAAAGCAACATGCCAATTGGCCGATATCTGCACAGTCAATGAGGAGAAGAGCCGTGATGAAAAACAGTCTACTATTGCGCCTATAGCGTCAAAGCAGAATAACAGTTTGATTACAATCCAAGAGAGACTCACGTTATGCCAGATTCTGGGTGAATTTAATGCCCTGGAGTCGCCAGTGAGTCTGTCCAATAGGTTTGAAGCTCTAGTCCTTAAATTCCATTTGAGTAATGAGGATGCATGCTCTCTTCTAAAAGCATGGCTACCAGGACCTTTGGTAGGCCAGTTATCGGCACAGGTTAATGATAACTTAGCAGATGCGGAGGAAAGAGTTGCAGCGTATTGTGGACAGTCGGGATAATGGTATGAGTGATTTGCAACAAATGAAATTTAGGAGAGGAGTTGACCCAATATTGTTCTGCAGTGAGTATCTTGCATTGTATAGGAGGGTTTTCAACTGTCCTGACTTATTGGAGGATGATACAAGTTTCATATACTCGATGGCCAATAAGTGTTATGTAAACTATCCCACTAGAATAGTTCTGAGGAATGCTAGGTCCTACCAAAATGTTGTCAATATCCTGCGAGATTTCTGTCAAGAGTCCAGTGATAGCGAATATGGGTAAAAGGCAGGTGTATCCGTAATAAGCAGAAATACAGGAAGGCGGAGAGAGTTCAGACATTCTAAATGGAACAGACATAGATTTCATAAAGCCCTTAAAATTGCTAGTGTGGAGCAGGAAATCCCAGAAATACAGGTATCTGCAATGAAAACCCCCACCCAGGACAGGGACAGCATAGCACAAAGGCCTGATATGAAAGATAGCAGCCAGGACAGATTACACAGTTCTGAAGGAGAGATAAGAAATGACAGTCCACACCCTAAACACAGCCAGCAACAAGACTGGATGAACATTCCAATATTTGCCCCCTGGGCTAATCTACCATTCTGGCTTGTATGTAGTTGCATTGCCATTTTTCCTGAGTAATATGGCAAAGTTTACCAATACTGCTGCTTAGTATAAGAAGTATGGCAATTGTTCCCCTAGAAGTACAATGAATAGGAAAAGGTTTGGGGGACTTAAAAAGTAAATTGTCATGATAATTGTGTTTAATCATTGTCTTTGTGTTCCTTTTCCAGAGACCAGGGAAGATACTAAACATTTGTGTTTTGTTTGCAGGTCCGTCAAAGTGAGACCAACACGGGGGTTAGGTTATTGTAAATGCATAATCGATTATCACATGGTACCATGAGCTCATTAATTAGTAATTGTTTGCAAACAATGAAAACATTTAAAGAAAAAGGCTGACCGCAGGTCGGCCTGTGTTTGTAGGAGGAGTCAGGCTGCATAAAGCCTGCCCTCCTTCGCCTCCTCCCCTCATGGTCGGAGGCTCTCGTGTCCGGAACGAGCTGACGTCACTTCCGGTTTCCTCTGGGGTAGGAAGGTGTGCGGCTGTCAGGGTGCTCCGAGTCCCCTGCTTCCAGTGGCGGGTCACGGCTTGGCTCAGGGGGTTCCACGGGCGGACCCCCATCTGGTTTCATCCCGCCGCTAGTCTCCCCATTCAGGGGCCGGTCAGGTGCGGAGCCCAGCTCAACCACACGAGGTGGGGCGCTTCCATCGGTGTCCCGCCGGGGGAGGGGAGGGGGGGGGTTGCGGCCGCCTGTCGGCCCTCTGTCCCCGACAAACGGCTCTGTCTCCAGGTAGGTGTCTCTCCTGCGTCTTCGGGGGGGGAGGGGCATGGCCGCCTGTCATTTACTGTCTCCACGTGGGAGACGCTTCCCCCTCCCGCCCGCTTCTCCCTGGGTTCCGGGGGGGGGACTGGGGGAGCTTGGCCGCCTGTCGGCTTGCTGTCTCCACGCAGGAGATGCTTCTCCCTCCCGCCCACATCTCCCGGGGTTCGGGGGGGAGGAGCATGGCCGCCTGTCGGTTTCTGTCTGCACGTGGGAGATGCTTCCCCCTTCCGCCGGCTTCTTCCGGGGGGAGGGGGGGGAGGTTGTGGGAGCCTGGCGGCTTGCTGTCCCCACGTGGGAGACGATTCCCCTCCCTCCAGCCCACGTCCCCCCCCTCCCGCCCGCGTCTCCCTCCCTCCCGCTTCTTTCGGGGGGGGGGGTTGTGGGAGCATGGCCGCCTGGCGGCTTGCTGTCCCCACGTGGGAGACGCTTCCCCTCCCGCCCGCCCGCGTCTCCTTCCCGCCCGCCCGCCCGCGTCTCCCTCCCTCCCTCGTCTCCCTCCCGCGTCTCCCTCCCTCGTCTCCCTCCCTCCCTCCCGCGGGTTCCGGGGGGAGGGGCGGGTGGGGGTTGTGGGAGCATGGCCGCCGGCGGCTTGCTGTCCCCACGTGGGAGACGCTTCTCCCTGGGTCCCGGGGAGAGGGGGGGATTGGGGGAGCATGGCCGCCTGACAGCTGTGCTGGCTCCATGAGGGAGCCGCCTCTCCCTCCCGCGCTGGTGTTCCCCTGGTCCTTGGGGGGCTGCATGGTGGTAGTTCATTTCTCAGGTAAGTTTGGCATTCATGTTTCTCATGCGATGTTACGTTTCTCATGCGATGTTACGTTTCTCATGCAATGTTACGTTTCTCATGCGATGTTGCGTTTCTCATGCGATGTTGCGTTTCTCATGCGATGCTGCGTTTCTCATGCGATGCTGCGTTTCTCATGCGATGTTGCGTTTCTCATGCTTTTTTACGTTGCCCATGCGATGTTGCGTTGCCCATGCGTTTTCACGTTGCCCATGCGTTTTCACGTTGCCCATGCGTTTTACATTTCTCAGGTAGGTTTGATCATGTACTAGTGTTCTTGTGATTTACATTTCTCAGATAAGTGTTGGGTCATTTACGGTTCTCAGGCGATGTTACGTTTCTCAGGCGTTTTTTACGTTTCTCATGCGGTTTTATGTTTCTCAGGTAAGTTTGGTCATGCACTTGTGTTCTTGCGATTTACGTTTCTCCTGCGATTTACATTTCTCAGGTAAGTTTTGAGTCTTTTAGGTTCTCATGCGATTTTACATTTCTCATTTGAATTGCTGGGTACTAGACCATGGGAAGAGCTGAAGTAGACCTATCATGAAGGATGCATCTTGTCGGGGACTGATCGCAGATGTGGGGTCATGTCAAACTTTGGGTGTTTGAGCTGAACTCGGTCGCATGCTGGGGGTGCTCATGCAATTTCTGGTGCTCATGCAATTTCTGGTGCTCATGCAATTTCTGGTGCTCATGCAAATTTATGGTTCTTATGCAATTTCACGATTCTCAGGCAAGTTACGGTTCTCATGTTTCCGACGTTTCATGTTTCTTGCGTTTCTCACGTTTTCCCAGGGTTTCTTACATTTCTCATGTTTTCCATGGTTATTACGTTTCGCATGTTTCCATGTTTTCTCACGTTTCTCATGTTTTCGTACGTTTCTCGTGTTTTCTTGCATTTCTTATGCTTTCTCGTGTTTTCTTATGCTTTCTCGTGTTTTCTTATGCTTTCTCGTTTTCTTACGTTTCTCGTGTTTTCTTACGTTTCTCGTGTTTTCTTACGTTTCTCGTGTGTCTCATGTTGTGTTCTCGTGCATGTCACATGCCTTTTCATGTCATTGCCTTTCGTTTGCGGCATTTCCGTTAGCTAGTGCTTACATCCAGGATCTGTCACGTCTACAGATCCATACGGGCTGAGGTTTTCGTTTTTAATTGATTGTCGTCCCACAATCTTCTCGCCTGTAGTCCATACGTCATACATGCACGTTCACCGTTACACCTTTACTACTACCCACCACGTCCTGTGGGTACCTTAGCCCTGAGTGTTCGTTTTTAATTGCCTGTCTTAGCGCGGCAGGTTGCTCGGGCTCGCTTACTGCATACGGTAGGGGGGGTGGTCATTAGGTTCACATTCCGGCGCTGATTGGTCTTGTCATTTCTGCACCCACATCCTTACACTTGTTAGGTACCAGGGGTATTGTTGTTTTCTCTGGTAATTTTTACAGCTGGGTTGTCCATGTTCTTCCACTGCGGGTTTCCCATCACGTCTATGGGTTAAACAGATTGAGATGATCGTTTTTAATTGGCTTGTTCAGTGGCAAGTCTCCTCATCTGTTTTCTTGCACTGCTCACATATTTCGTACAACTTACGTTTCTCATGCAACTTACGTTTCTCATGCAACTTACGTTTCTCAGGCAACTTACGTTTCTCATGCAACTGTTTGTTTCTATGCCAACTCACGTTTCATGTTTCTCTCGTTTCCCAGGTTTCTCTCGTTGTTCATCGGTTTACGTTCTCGTGCGACCAGCGTTTCTTATGCAGGTTACGTTTTCGTGCAGCCTCGGTCCGTGTGCTACTCACGTCTTAGTCTGATCGCGCTACTCATGTTCTTGTCCAGTCACGTTCTTTCACGCAGTTACTTTCCGGTCGCAGGTTCTCAGTCTTCTCAAGTTTCTCTCGCAATTCATGTTCCTGTCCCAGTTCTGTGTCATTTTCACGTTACCTTCCATGTCCTAGCTCTGTCCGGTCAGGAGTTGCGCAATAGTATGGAACTATTGGTAAGTCAGCCATTGCAGCTCCTGCAGCTTCTGCTGGCTCTGGGGCTTAGGGGATTCCGGATCCCTCTCTGTGCCTGGGCCGGTATCATTAGGCCCAGGTCTAGGACACAGATGCCGGCGGCACGCCTTCTCTTCAGGTTTCCAGCATTGGTGATGGATCAGGTTTCCTTGGACCGACGCAACAGCCTTGATCGACAAAATCTTTGTTTTGTGTACCAGGTAGGCTCGTGACATGGCTTAGGGTGTTTCCAGGCTTCCGGTCTAGGTTGCTTAGTCCTGATGGTCGACATCCAGTTGCTATTTTGCTTTTCTGTTTTTTTTTGGCCCCTTCCAACTCGTATCGGCCTACAGCACTATCGGCGCGCATCTGGTGGAGACTCGGCATTTCATGTTGTTGGCATTCCCCGACAGGCCTTTCTTCATTATCGGCGTACTGTAGTCAAGCATCCTCAGGAATCCAGAAGAGTTGCTCCGGCTGTACTCGGCAGTCTTCCCATCGTTTGTTAAATTCTTCATGACGTATCCGACAGGGTCTCCTTTTGTTATGAACCAGCTTGATGCTTAAGACAGCGCTGTATCTGACCTTTATGGTTCCTAAGGCCAGGGGAGTTGCACTTCTGGCCCAGGGTCTCGCATACTTTTGGTCAATCAGTTGGCACCCCGGTCTTGTCCGTTACATCTGCATGCTCGCAAGACGCAGCATTCGGGAGGCGGCACGTCATCAGGAGCCTGGCTAGGCGTGGGCCCGGTGTTGGTTTTAAACCAGCCCGTCAGTGCCACTTCTGATATACCCAGGGGGGTCCCCGGTTGCCTCTTCCTAGTGCTCCCCTCTCTGCAGCTCTATGCATACTTCATTACCGTCCCCTTTTTTGGGCAAATCAGGTTCTGGACCTTCAAGCATACTTTGGCTATTCATTTAGGATAGGAGCGGCTTCCGTGACTTTGCGCCAGGGGTCCCGACCGTTAGCATTTGGTTAGGTGGAGGTTGTCTTGTTTTCTCTGGGTACGTCCCCGAGCCACTTTGGAGGTGTCATAAGGTTTGTCAATTTCAGCAGATTGAACGGTTAAAATTTGGTTAGTAAGCTTTCATCCTACTGTGGTTATTTTTGCCCCCTTTTAGGCATACTGACCACGTGACCCCTGGCACACCACAGGTCAATGTTCTCGTTTGCTCTTTGTTCCTTTCCCATACTATCCACAGTATTGACTCTGAGTACAAAGAAAAAGGCTGACCGCAGGTCGGCCTGTGTTTGTAGGAGGAGTCAGGCTGCATAAAGCCTGCCCTCCTTCGCCTCCTCCCCTCATGGTCGGAGGCTCTCGTGTCCCACCCACCCATTCCCTTTTGCTTTTTCTTTCTCTTTCATTTCATTTAATTTCATACTTGGGTATGCCCCCTTTTAGGCATACTGACCACGTGACCCCTGGCACACCACAGGTCAATGTTCTCGTTTGCTCTTTGTTCCTTTCCCATACTATCCACAGTATTGACTCTGAGTACAAACAATAGTCTGACATTAATGGACTAAAGAGTTACAAATGAGGTTGCAAATGTGGTGGAGGTAAAGATAGTTTGCTTGTGTTGTTTTTCCCATTAACTAATTGTCTTTCAGATCAAAAGGAGCATGCACTCTCCTCAGGAGAAAAATCCATGGATGTCTTTAATTAAAGGTTGAGTGTTTGTCATTGTTGTATGGTGGTTGTCTTGTCATGTTGTTCTTGGGTAAAATGGCCAGACTTTTATTTTTTTTGGGGTATTGATTTAGTCAGCTATTTTATTGTTGTTTTGTTCAGGTGTAAAAAGCTCCAAAAGGTTTAGGCTTTGTCCACCTGAAAGGGGGTTAGTGCATACATCTTAAAGATAAAGATAAATGCATTGGTTTTTTTTTAGTGTTTTTAATTTGAGAATTTTGAGAAACAACATTGACGTCCGTTTTGAAATTTTTGATCATACCATGGGGGTCAATTTTAGAGTGGGTTCTGCCTAAAGAGGTCATGGTTGTTTTGATAGTTTGGTCAAAGTTGTAGAAGCCAGGAATACTAAGTTCCTGGGTTCCAAGGAGGGAAATATGAGTAAATATAGTAAGCGAGCAGATATTATGCATAAGAATTTGATTCTGCTCTTGTTTTTCAATTCCAGAATCCTGGTGGAGCGAGATTGGAAAGGTTTCTGGAAAATGGATGACAGATGATCATCTGGTTGGCAGTTTGTCTGTGCCATACCACGCCCCAAATTTGTTCTAATAAACATCAGGAGAGACGGGACAAACAAAAAGATTCACTTTAATACTTTTTCTTTTCCTATGGACGATCTGATGCTCAATCTGAAAGACTGTGCCTATCAACAAGACTTGAAACATTTTTTGCTGGACTCTCTCCTGATGAATGCAAACGTGTTATTAATATACATACAATGGGTTGGAGGTTGGGGGAAGGAATATAACACATCCAATCCATCAGAACATGAAAATGTAAAATATATATGTTTTTTTTTTGTTGGAGGGAGGAGTTGAAAGACGAAAAGTTGTGTAATGTAGGGCATGTATTGACGTAACGGAATTTATATGGTGCAGGCACTTATGCATAATAAGGTGTCTGTTGGCCAGACTAAAGGGTGCCAGGTGACACATCAATGGGGTGAAAACTTCCTCGTAGGGGTGGTGTCTCAATCCTAGCAGTCCTATAGAGAAGCTTTCGGTTACTGGACATGTGGGACACCAGAACTAGACATGGGGGAGATACGCCTGGTTGGTGTCTCACCTGAGAGGTTGAAACCCTGCACAGGGAATGCCAGTGAATACACACAGGAGCATGCTCCATTAAATAAAGGGAACAAACACTGGCTACCAGGGTACAGTATGCCTTCACCACATGGCGCTGCAACATCTCACAGTGGTTGATAAAACCCATTACCCTATATGTGTATATGAGTATACGCTGAATCAAGTGCGGTCATTGTACCAGTGACTTACTCCCAGAGATGTGCGGACACAGAATAAAGTGCATGCAGGATGCTTATCTCTGAGGAGTAACCAGAAAAGGAGGCATGTATTCAGCACTATATTGGGGGAATAGGAGCTGGGATGAGTGTTGGTAATGCAGTAGACATCGGTATCCTGAGGAACAAACTCTCAGCCATAGCTTAAGCGGGACTTTGTTACTCAGAGAGATTGGTGGCATCCTTAATAACATTCACAAAAATACCCAGGGTAAAGTAGCTCCAGATAAGTGAACCATGTTGAGAGGTTTGTGGAGAGTGTGATGGTACAGGACAGAAATCTGTCATGGGCTCTGGCGTACACGTAGTAGCAGGCGGAAGTGTCAACCAGCATCAAGCTGATTGTACAGTCTCTGTATAAAGGGCAGGGGCCTGATGAGTTAGCATCACCGTTCAGTAAGACTCTGCCAAAACACGTCGCTTACACTAATCCAAAGTGGTGGTCGAATGCCTGGATGGGCTGTACCAGTTTGGATTGTGAAAGGTGTTAGGCTGTATGATCCCATATACAGAAGTGCGGACTTGGTCTGTATATTTGGTGGCATCAATGGGCTTACTGATTGGGGATTCTATCTTGTCGCATTCGAGGCTAAATCACCCACATGTGATCAGAGGAGATGGAAGCTGGAGGCAGGTTGATACTTTCCTCGGTCGGAAGCATGACCATGATGTCCTTTGTATGCCAGGTCAATACATGGTGGTGAGTTATTTCAGGGGTCATTTCTGGGAAGGAAGCACCTGGGTATTATTTAGGACATAGACGAGTTTGTTTCTTTGTCCTAAAGAATACCGATGTAACGCATGGTATACCCTGGGCATGGTCTCTGAAATCCAGGCACAGGGATGGAATTGTGTGTTTTTTGTCATTTTTGCAAATCTATATGTGTGATTAGACTCGATATTTATATAGAAGGGTCTCCCATTTGTCTATGCAAGTTGAGGGACAAATTGACGGTAGGGTCTCTGTGTACAAATTAGAGACTTTGCTGCCAAGTCACAGCCCTGCAATACCGCTGTGAGCAAGCCTGCCTAATCCCGACCCATATTTACAGTAAAGGGGTATAGGGTTGGGAGCGGGGTGCGTAAATGTATGGGATACATATATATGTATATAGTATGGTAATAAGTTGATTTATGTTATGGAATAGTGTGACCTATGTGTATTGTAGGTCAATAATATGGGTGAATAAGGCCCTCCTCGAAACTTAACTAAATATTAGATCGGTATTTGAGAGCTGTTTGATATGTTGCTATGAATGTGTGCTGGTGAATGAATGGACACCCCTTGCCTGTACTGCAACCGGCCTGAAGATACCGGAAAGGAGAAGATACCGATGATACATAATGGTGACATGGAAGCTGTCGCTGAAGAAGGATGGTGGTGTGTTACTCAGTGGCAAAGCGGCACGTGTTGGGAAGCACAACACGGTAAGACCATTATGGACTGTTCCACAGGAGCTGTTTCTGCACATGTTGTAAAAACACAACACGTTAAGACGTTTAAGGACTGTTCTATAGGTACTGGTTCGGAAACACATGTTGGGGACAAAACAGTTATGGACTGTTCAATAGGAGCCGTGTCTGAAGAAGGGTGGTTTGCGCCTTTTAGGCGCAAAGCGGCATATTTTGGATTCAATATGAACTCATGTAATATTTCATTCCCAATGCTTTTCTGGAGAACAGGATGCACTCCCCCAGTTGGAATGTAGCCAGTTAAACAACTATGTTATATCTATGAGAGCTAATCTGCATTACAATGCTTATTACCCCTGCTGCCAAGATGGCTATGGATATCTATTGGATGGAAGGCAAATGGGGGTGGCTTTGAGTAGGCATGTATGTTTGAATGAAAAGAGCAAACACACAGGCAGTTAGCTCTCTCTGCCCTTTTCCTCGGATCACAGCTGATGGTGGTCTATGCAAGCCCCATGGCTTGGCAGCCATCTTGAGGCCTTCCCTTATGGATCATGGCGATGGCCCTCTCTTGGTCATCTGAGTCTAGCCGATGCTACAAAGATTCACGGAGGGCCTTGTGATAAGTATCTTTGATATTCTTGTATTATATGCTCTGATTGTAAGCTTTGTGATATTGTAATGTCTTTTAATACTTTATGTCAGTGTGCCTAGCAGGGTTTAATAAACCAGCTAACTATGGGAATAGACATGTTAATAGTAGTTTGTATACTGCAGCGATTCCTACAGGTTCTTTTTGGGGCTTTTCCTTGTAGCTTTTTAATACCTATTTTCTGACACCTTTTAAACAGTTTTTTTTCCTTGCTTCCTTCAGCCTCTAATTAAGGGGAGTGGTTAATTGGTCACAGGTGCTTGAAGCCTATATAACCTGGTGTAGAGCACATGTGAAATTGTCAAACTGCTGGTTGGAAGCTAAATTGTGGGGGACCCTGAGTGGAGAGTGAACAAGACTTGCTTTTGACTGCTGGCGATTTCTGGTTTGCATTTTTAGGTTCTTTTTGGGGCTTTTCCTTGTTTTTTTAATACCTATTTTCTGACACCTTTTGAACAGTTTTTTTTTTTTTTTTTTCCTTGCTTCCTTCAGCCTCTAATTAAGCGGAGTTGTTAATTGGTCACAGGTGCTGGAAGCCTATATAACCTTTTGTCAAACTCATTGTGAGCCTGCTCATCTTTGAGTCTGTTGGAACTCTGTCCAAGTGGAACTTGTCTAAGTGGTGAGTTAAAACCAGGAGTTAGTGGAACTTGTCTAAGTGGTGAGTTAAAACCAGGAGTTAGTGGAACTTGTCTAAAGCCCCATACACACGGTCGGATTATCCGCGGACCAGGTCGGTCGGATCCTGTCCGTCGTACTTTGTCCGATGTTGGTGTTGCGTACACACGGTCGGACTACGTTGTCGGAATATCCGGTCTGCAAGAACGTCGTGACGTAAGTCGTCTTCCACGAGATTAGAAAAGGGAAGTTCAGCACCACGTCAGGCACCCGTTGGGCTCCTTCTGCTGATCCCGTGTTTATCGCGAGTTAGTCGAAGTTTGGTGACTTAAGATTCGTGCTTCTCAGTTTTCTGTTTGTGCTTGTCGTGCGTATCTGTTTATTAGTGCGTGTAGTCAGTTCGCATTTGTTGGTCATTGCGGCCTATATCTTGATATAGGACGCTTTGATTTGCACTGCTTATTGCCTGCTCGTTTCTGGTATTCATTTCGTTCTTTCAGGCCTTGCTGTTTATCGGTGCTTTCTGTTTGTCCGTTCTGACCAGCCGACCTTTTGTGACCTTGTGAGCGATGTTTCCCGTGCGTACTCGTCGCCGAGTTCGTGCTGTACGCGGAATTGGTGTCGGGCTTTTAGCTTTGACCCAAGACCCGTCCATGAACAGAGTGACGAGGAGTATGTGGACCAAGAATTGGTTGCTTCAGCGTGACCAATTCTCGCACATGCCTTTGCTTTGTGAGATCCGGGAGAATAATCCTGATGATTTCAGGAACTTTCTCCGGATGACGGACCCCGATTTTCACCGTCTTTTGGCTTTGCTGACCCCCTTTATCAGCCGGCAGGATACCTGCATGAGACAAGCCATTACTCCGGAGCAGAGGCTTGTTGCCACGTTGAGGTACTTGGCGACAGGGAGAAGCCTTCAGGATTTGAAGTTCTCTTCAGGTATCTCTCCCCAGGCCCTGGGAATCATTATTCCAGAGACCTGTTCTGCCATCATCGAGGTCCTGCAGGAGGACTATATTAAGGTAACATTTATACTTTACTATTCCCTTCTATGTATGCTCTGTTTGCTAATGTCTTCTATTTTTGACCTCCTTCCCTAATTACCATGATTGCAATATGTTCTAATATGCTGTGCCCCTTTTCTCCTTCATGCATTTTTCACTTCACTTACCTCCCCAGCATGCTCTTCTGCCCCAATAGACACCTATGGCCTAGTCACTTAAGCAATGCCTTTTGTCTGCTGCATAGTATTGTTTGCCCCCAAACACCCCCTAAAATATGCACAAATGTTTGCTGTGTGGTTTACTTCATGTAGAGCCCCCCTTTTTTTTTTTTTTAGGTGGGGGGGGGGGGGGGGCAAACTCATTAGGAACCCCCTCCCCCAACTGCTCTGTCAGATGGTACCAATCCTCTATCTGCTGGCTTTCCCAAGGTCAATACACACTATATACCTACCTCTTTATAGTGGGCATCTTTAGGGATGAATTCTGCAAAGCATGTAGTGCAAGGGGCTGCCTCCATACTTTTCATTTCCTATTTTTTTGTGTTCTTTCCCTCCTATTAGCTTGCTTGGTAATTTCAGAATGTCACAATGTGCTTTCCTTTTTTGGGGGGGGGGGGGGGGGGGGGTTGAAATGTTAGTTTAGCTTTCCTGGGGGCTGCCAATAGTGTTAAGTACAGAGGGTCTGGCCAAACTAGCACACATTATTGAGCCATTTGCCAATCAATGAAGTGCAGAGGGTTACCTGTCCAACACCCCCCCCCCCCCCAAAAACCCTAGTTATTGCCAATGGCCCATCAGAAGTGTGGGGATTGATGGGGGGTGAGTAATCTGTGAAGGGGAGCCTTTACTTTTCTGTGCAAATACTTTCCAGCCTCCAATTTTATACAATGCTCTTGTTCCAAGATGTTGATTGTATAATCTGCTTGCAATGTTTATGTGCAAAGTGACTAATTATTTTTTCTTGTTTCACTCCACAGTTCCCTTCCACGCCACAGGAATGGCAGACTGTGGCCTCCCACTTTGCCAGCCGTTGGGACTTTCCTAACTGCGGAGGGGCAATTGATGGGAAACACGTCCGCATCGTCCCACCGCCCAACTCGGGGTCCTACTATTATAATTATAAAGGGTTTAATAGTGTAGTGATGTTGGCGGTGGTGTCGGCGACATATGAATTTATGTATGTGGACGTGGGGATGAACGGCCGGATCTCGGATGGTGGTGCCATTGCGCGCACGGAGTTCTACTGGCGTCTCCAAAGTGGCAGTCTGTGCTTGCCACCTCCAGAGGAGAATGCAGAAGGACTCCCCTTCGTCTTTGTCGCAGATGAAGCGTTTGCGTTGACTCCCCATCTGATGAGGCCCTTCCCGATGAGGACCCTCACCCCAGACCAGAGGGTCTTCAACTACAGGCTGTCCAGAGCCCGAAGAGTTGTTGAGAACACTTTTGGCATCCTGGCCAGCCGCTTCCGCCTGTTCTTGACGGCTATTAACTTGGCGGAATACAAACTCAACCACATAGTTCTTGCCTGTTGCATATTGCACAACTTCCTCAAAAGACATAACAGGAACTATGTGGTGCCCGTTGGCCCAGATGTGGAGGGCCCTCCAAATGCTGACCTCACAGCCCTTCAAGTGGCACATCCAGGCTTGCCCCCTCTAAATGCCCGCGCGGTCCGCGAGCAATATATGGACTACTTTGTGGGTAGGGGGGCCATTGCTCTGCCTGACGATGTGTGAGAGGCATTTTTTAATAAATCTTAGTTTTCAACCAACCTCTGATTTCTTGTCATTTCCGTATTATTTTTAGCTTTCTTTACCTTGAATTTTTTTCCCTTTGCCTTCGACAGTGGGAATGCACTTTCTGGGCAAAAGGAGGTAACAGTCTCTTCTTCCCAAAAAGATTATTCTCATGTTGTGTGTTTGATACCTAATCTTTGGTCTAGAGAAGGTTTGTAGTGCATAACTCACACACAAAATACTCCTTTTCATCACCAGGTCAGACATGTGTGTATTCTCAAAAATGCTGTGCTCCGTGTTTTCGTACAAAGCACTGTGGGTGTCATTTACATAAGTCAAATCGACTATGCTCTACAAGTGCAGTGAAAAAGTGCCCTGGAAAAGAAACTTGCAGTGCAAAGTGGACTTGCCTTTAGTAAATAACACCCATTGCCCCCCATATCCTTTACATTTGACATACATAATGCATTGTGTTTTTTAAATAAGGAAGCCACACATTTAGAAAAGTAAAAAAGTTTACTTGGAAAACATTCACAAGTGCGTTTACAATCTTCTTGCCCAAACTGACAACATCTTGGTTATTTACAACATTGTTTACAAACATTCCGCAATTGGTAAAACCAGGCATGGAGCAAAACAGAACCTAAGAACTAGGAAAGTTCAACTTTGTAAAGTGAAGACAAGATCAGACATGACTATATGTTCAAAGTGTGTTTGATCTTGCCTTCATCACATGGGGGGTCACCCCTGGAAAGTGGAAATTTAGAACATGCACACAATTTGGGGCTGAAAATGGTCATTAGATGGTAAAACACATGCCTAGAAGCTTCAAAAGTGCCATTTTCCATCATGGGGATGAATGGACGTTTTTTGGGGGTGCAACCCCTTCACCACAACCACTTTCGTAGTTCGTAAAGTGGTTGCACCCCCAAAAAAACGTTGTCATTCATCCACCATGATGGGAGCTAGCACATGTGGACACAATGTGTGCATGTTCCAAATTTCACACAGTTCTTAAGTTGCAAATGTGTTCAGAAGCAGGCACAAATGTGTGTTAATTACTTGGTGCGTTTTCATATTTTTCCTAAAACATCAATGATGTTCTTCAATTTTTGTTGAACATCATTGATGTTTTGCTTTATGTAATCTAGATCTCTATTGCAGACCATTATCTCCCCGATGAGTACGTGGGCACTCTCTGTGGTAAAGTGCGATTTTTCTTCCACAACATCCACGTCACCTAAAAACCACAAACAAACAAAAATCGGGTGTTGGAAATGAGGCAGCCATACATTGATTAGCTTACCAGTAGCTGTGTTCTCCCACACTCACCTGTTGTGGTGACAAGTTCTCCAAGTTCTATGATCTCTCCTTCCTCCTCCTCCTCCTCTGCTTCTGCTCTTTCCCCTTTTTTGGGAGGTGTTGGTTTTGGGGTTTCCTCAGACGGCCCAAGTTTTCGCTCCCCTATGAGAATGTACAAAAGGAAGATTTAGCAACACAATATATTGAGGGCAGAAATAGGAAATGACAAACATTGCTTGAAAGTGACGGACACTATTTTTGTTTGGCCAGTTACAAATGCCAACAACATGAATGTAGTCACTTTGTAAAGGTGCTAAACTTACTAGCTTTTTGGTAGAAGTTTGTCTGATGGAGACCCCCCTCTAGTATCCACTGGAGCACATGTGTGGAAAAGCATAATAAAAAGGGGGTTTGGGTGTCCCAGCACTAGTGCTCTAGAGTCCAGATGGGTAAACAGCTACTGAGTGACCTCTCCTTTACATTGACTAAATTTGGTTTACGCTCTTGATGACATAACTAGTGAGAACAAACTTCCTTTCAATAAAAACTTCACCAAACCTCGTATTATAAGTGGCCGAACGATCGAGGTTGCGTACGATCGAATGGACACACACACGAACATGACAGTGGCAGAAAGATCGAGGCTGAGTACGATCGAATGCACAGATGAACCTGAAAGTGGCCATTTTGGAATGTACAACTTTGTAAAAATCAAACCACATGGAGCAGTATGCAAGCAAGAAATCAAACACAAAACACAACTACTTACTTTTTTGAAGAATTCGCTTGATCTTTCTGTACTGATCGGCCTCCCTCAGTTTCAGGTCTGACCAGCGTTTCCTCAGTTGCTCCTTGGATCGTTGTACCCCAAAATGATTGTACAGCCTCCTCCCAACTTTAGACATGATCTTGGCCTTGCATTGGGGTTGAGGTAAGGCCCATACTTCCCATCATAGTCACTCCTCTTTAATATGTCCACCATCTCCAACATTTCTCCAAATGACATATTGGAGGCCTTGAATTTCAGGCTCCGGGATCGGGACGTTTCTGCCTCCGGACTTTCCTCGTCCTCCTCCTCGTTGGTGGGATATTTGGGGCGCACCTGCTGTGTCCCCGCCATGTGCTCTCCCCACTGCGCCGTAAAGAGAATGGGTGGGGAATAGACGAGAAAGATCGTCAGGGGCGGGCGGAGTATGACGCATGCGCACTGGATATAAAACATCACACGCCTGTGTCGTAACCACGATCTGGGAGACGAGGGGAGAGAAAGCTCACGCACGAGACGATCGCTAGAAACGAAGGTACAATTTGACGTTGGTACATAACTAGCCTAGACTGATTCGAACTTGAGGCTTCTTTATGGAGAAGATTAGGAGAGTTTAGCCTGACATAATTTATAGTGTTTTGTGTGGTGTTGTGTCTTGCAGAGATTATGAAGGGATTCAACGACATGAGTTTTCTCCCCCTCTTCATTGCCAAATACAGGGAATTTCCCATTTTATGGCAGGCTAAACACCCCCATTATAGCATCAAAGCAAAGAGGCACACAGCCCTGGAGGAACTTGTGGAATTTGTCAAGCCAAGGTTCCCCACGGCAACTGTTGATGATATAAGAAAGAAAATTGGCAGCCTGAGGAGTGCGTATATCAGGGAGCGCAAGAAGGTCGTGAAGTCGGAAGAAACTGCAACTGCAGCAGATGAGGTCTATGTCCCCAAGCTCTGGTACTATCAGAGTCTACATTTTCTCAAAGACCAGGCTGATGTCACGGAGCCACTCTCGACTCCTCCTTCCACGCTTCCTTGCGCGCAGGCCACCCCTGATGAGGCTTCCGAGGAGCAACCTGGGCCTTCCAGTATGGAAGAGGTGGAGGAGCCCAGCTTGTTCCAGGTATAGTAGTTTTGTTACCATTTATGTGAATAATGAATGATGTTCACTTAATTCAGGATCCCCAATTGCTTAGTTCCTAACGTGTTTGACATATCAACTGACAGTAGTGTTGGAGACAGTTGGGGCCACAATCTAAACTGCAGGGCTGAGAATTGTATGGTTTTCTATTTGTAAACATTTTGCACCAGTCACTAGATGAGAATTGTGTGTGTTTGATGAACAAATAACTGAAACTATGTCCCTTTTTCATACACAGGAAGACCTCAGCCAGGAGGTGGCTGTGGAAGGTGGCAGTCAGGAGGAGGCAGGGGTTAGTGGCAGCCAAGAGGTGGGTAGTGGCAGCCAACAGGGGGGTAGGCGTAGGAGCCTGACTGTCTCTCAAGTCTCTCCCCTCCGCCTTCCCTACAGAAGGGCGAGAAGGGGGGGTGAGGCAGGAGAGTCAGCGCTCCGGATGATCAGAGAGGCTTCAGCCTCCCTACATGCCACACCCACCGACGAGGAGACCTTTGGCTCCGTGGTTGTCACTAAAATGAAGGGTATGGAGGTGAGGCAACGCAACATGTGGGAGGGGCTCATCCTCCATGTCCTAAATAAGGGGATGGCTGGGGAGATGACTCCCCTCACACATGTTTGCCATAGTTACCATGCTCCTCCTCCTCCTCCTCCTTCTGCCACCCCACCAGCACGACAGCCACATCGTGCAAGGAAGCGTGGAAGGAAGACCTTTGACTGACGACCTGGATTCAGTCTGGTCTGAGAGAAGATGGAGCCTCTCGTAGTACCAGAGCCTGGGGACCTAGATGGCATCTGCTGCAGTTCCGGATGCTTTGGACTTCAGAACCAGATTGCACTCCCCTTAATATACGTACTCCTCAGGCCCCCAATTTTCTACGCTTGAAAATTGATGGTTGCCGTGGAGGTCCAAGGCTTTACAAATTCCCCAAGTTTCACCATGGCTGCGTTCCTCTTTGGTTTGTTGCTGAGACCTAAATAAAGGTTTTTTTGATTTGAAATAATCATTGCCTATTGTGTTTTACTTTTCTACAATGACAGTTTATTTGTGAGTAGGCAGGTACATTTCACTAATCATAAAGTATAATTAACAAGGTGCACCAACAACAAACAAACTCCTAGTAAATTTAAGCAACAAATACAAATGTTAATAATGTGGTTTTGCTAAGTTGAGACACACAACCCCCCTCCAAAAAAAAAAAAAAAAATCTCCTTCAAATATGTATTCACAAAAATAACATAATAAAAAAGACAAATCATGCTAAAAAATATAACAAAGATTCTTTTACGATCTGAGTAAAAATAAACATGTAGTGTAGAAATCCTGAAAAGTAATAAAGAACTAAGTTTGGGAGAAGTGCGGGTGAATAGGAGCAGCTAAAACATGTCATTCTTGTTGCATTGTAAAGAAAAAGAGAATGCGCTGCATTAAAGACATTTTAACATTGCAGCGTGACGAATGTGCTGTGTCGATTAGGAAAGGTAGTTTTACCTGACCGAGCGCTTCCGTCACAGAATTTCTTCTGAGCATGCGTAGCACTTTGTCCGTCGGACAACCGTACACACGATCGGATTTGGTGTGATCGGACCGTGTTGTCGGAAAATCTATCCAGCAGGAGATAGGACTTTGTCCGTCGGACAATCCGACCTACACTGTCCGATGGTGCATACACACGGTCTGATTTTTCAACAACATTGTCCGATCGGACAGAATCCATGCAAAAATCCGACCGTGTGTATGGGGCTTAAGTGGTGAGTTAAAACTAGGAGTTGAAAACAGGAGGTTGTAACAGGGGTCATAGTACCTGTGTAGTGTGACTACATGAGTGTTGTCTGAGTAGTGTGTGTGGATCGTTAGTACTTGTATTGTGGGCGCACGCTGGTCTGCGAGTACCTGTGTATTGTCTTGTTGAGTATTAGTGTCAGGAAGCTAGTTGTTAGGTAATTTGGACTGGGTATAAACTCTAATCCTCATTAAATTTATAGGTACGATGCCCGGCGGGTGTGGAGAGGCAACTCGGTGTACATCTTGCGGCATGTATGCGTTCCTTGATCATCTGATCGAGGGCGAATACTGCTGTGCAAAATGTAAGCCCAGGTTCTGAATCTGGGGAAGCAACTGTCAGCACTAAGAAGTCCCTTCATACTAAAGGAGAGCCAGGAACGTAAATGGCAGGTGCTGGAAGGGGCCAGCACAGAGGTGGGAGGAGACAAAGCGGTGCAGGCACTAGAAAATAGTAGATGGGTGACAGTCAGGAAGGGTAGAGGTGGAGAGGAGGGGAGGTACTAGAAAATAGTAGATGGGTGACAGTCAGGAAGGGTAGAGGGGGAAGTACCAGGGAGGCCTGGAGCTGCTGGAGCTGAGGGACTCTCCTAGCAGGGGAAGAACTCCTCTAGTGAGATTGGGGAAGGGGAAGAATAGGGAAAGGAAAGACAGATTCTGGTGATAGGGGACTCAATTCTTAGAAGGACAGAGAGGGAAATCTGTAAAAAAGACCTGACGCGCCGAACTGTATGTTGTCTACCGGGCGCTCGGGTTTGGCACATCACGGATCTGGTGGACAGATTATTGAGAGGGGCTGGGGAAGACTCAGCTGTCATGGTGCACGTTGGCACCAATGACAAAGTCAGAGGTAGATGGAGTGTCCTAAAAAACGATTTTAGGGACTTGGGAGCTAAATTGAGGAAAAGGACCTCCAAGGTAGTATTCTCAGGAATACTACCAGTACATCGAGCCACACCAGAAAGGCAGAGGGAGATTAGGGAAGTAAACAAGTGGCTGAAGAGCTGGTGTAGTAAGGAGGGGTTTGGGTTCCTGGAGGACTGGGACGACTTCTCAGTCAATAACCGGTACTATAGAAGGGACAGACTGCACCTAAATGAGGAGGGTGCAGATCATCTGGGAATAAGGATGGCCAAAAAGTTAGAGGGGTTTTTAAACTAGGCAATGTGGGGGGAGGGTCCAGAGACAGAAATAGTCAGCGTGGAACATATTCCAGAGGGTAATATTAGCAGCATTAGTGGTAGGGTAACCAAAGCACATAAACCCAAGGTAAGTATAGTAGCAAGTCCTAGTTGCAATCTCGGAACACCCAAGAGGATAGTATGTGACCGGTCAAAATATAGTAATGCAAGTGTTTGTTCACCAATACCAGAAGTCTGCCAAGCAAAATAGGTGAGTTGGAAGCTCTAGTGCATCAGGAGAGCTATGATGTAATCGGTATTGCTGAAACTTGGCTTCATTCCTCACATGACTGGGCTATTAATATTCCTGGCTATGCACTCTTTCAGAAAGACAAAGTTAAAAGGAAAGGTGGAGGGGTCTGTCTGTATGTGGTAAGTGATCTCAAAGCGAGTGTGAAAGAGGACCTGGTGTGATGAGTCTAAAGCATTATGGGTAGAACTGCATACAGATGTGCGTAGTTCAAAGTTAATCATTGGAGTTTGTTATAGACCACCCAATGTTAATGAGGAGGTGGAGACTCAGCTCCTTGCAGATGGAAAGGGCTGCAAGGGCTGGGACAGTGATAATAATGGGGGATTTTAACTACCCAGAAATTGACTGGAGTAATGGCACTGCTGGGACAGTTAAAGGGCAAACATTTATAAACCTATTACAGGACAATTTTATGGTCCAGTTTATTGAGGCCCCAACTAGGAATGATGCTCTGTTGGACCTGGTAATCTCAAACCATGCAGAGCGTATTACTAATGTTCAGATAAAGGAACATCTGGGTAGCAGTGATCATAACATGATTTCATTTGATGTTAGCTGTAAGCAAAAAATCACATACGGGAAAGATAAAAACTCATAATTTCAAGAGAGCAAATTTTACAAGGGTGAGGGCTGCTCTCCAGGACTTAGACTGGGAGAGAATATTGGCAACAATGGGCACAGAACAGTAATGGGGATTCTTAAAAAAAGACTGTTTGTGAACCCACTGCAAAGTATATTCCCATAAACAAAAGGTTTAAAAGGCTAAAAATAAAACCTATGTGGCTCACGGCCAAAGTTAAAAAAGCTATAAACTATAAAAAAAGAGCTTTTAAAAAATGAAGGATCACTAGTGTCATTTAAATGTTACAAAGAATATAACAGAATATGTAAAAAGGAAATCAAGGATGCAAAAGTTCAAAATGAAAGACAGATTGCAAAAGATAGTAGGTGTCAAGAAAGGCGTCCAGGATCTTTTTCTGCCGGCAGGAGAATCAGCTATGGCATATCCAGCAGAAGAGCCGCTCAGCGCGCGCGCGGGCGCACGGGAGCGCGCGCGGGAGCGCGCACGCACGCTGTTTGAGCCCGTTTTGGCGCCAGGAGCGCTATTTAAGGAAGTTCCTGTCCATGCTATCTTGCTGTCCGGTCTACAGCGTTCCCGTGACCCCCAGCTACCAGCTATCTTCATACTACCTGACTTCTGATACCTGATTCCACTACCCGGCTTGTTCCTGACCTTCCGTACCTGCTGCCTGTCTTCGAACCCGGCTTGTCCTGACATCTCTTCTGCCTGTTCCTTGGTACTTTGCTGTCCGCCTGTTAACGACCCGGCCTGCTTCACGACTACGCCTTGCCTGCTGATTTTGTACCGCACCTGTCTGCCTGTGTTTGACCCGGCCTGTCTGTGACCTGCTTCCGTTCCGGACTCCAGTCTCTTCCGGCTATCCGCAAGTTCCATCTGCCTGCCTGCTACTAAAGAGTTCCTGCCCTAGTCTTCTACTGGTCGTCCTACAGCATTCCAGACGTCCGGACCAGCCCTACATCCGTAACCTGCCAGGCACTTGTGCCCCTTTGTGCTTCCGAGCCCCTGTCTACTCTACCAGGGGTTCCCAAGCCGGAGGTATACGAGACGCCGCTCCCTGCATCCGTGGGCTCAACCACCAGGTACGTGACAGTACCGGACAGCCATGTCCGAGCCCACGCAGGGAGCTGCTCCAATGGGAGATCTGTGTCGCCACCTGGCTAGCCTAACCCAGGCAGTGAAGAGTCTTCAGGAGGGTTATACCCGGCTCGAGGAACGTGTTCAGGTCCTATTCACAGTTACGTCATCCTCACCTGGGACTTCTGCTGCTCCTTCAGTAGTGATGATGCCACCTGAACCCAAGGTTCCCACTCCTGAGCGGTTTTCTGGGGACCGTAGTAAATTTCGAGCTTTCCACAGTGCTTGTGAACTTTTCTTTGCCCTGCAGCCTAGAACTTTCTCGCTTGACTCCACCAAAGTAGGCTTTGTCATTTCCCTGCTGTCAGGAGATCCACAAGCTTGGGCCCATCGGCTTTTGGAACAAAAGGATGCCGCTCTTGAAAACTTAAATTCCTTTTTTCATGCTATGTCTCAGCTTTACGAAGACCCGCAACTAACAGCAACTGCAGAAACGGCCCTGCACTCTCTGCAGCAAGGCCGCAGACCAGCGGAAGATTATGCGTCTGAATTCAGGCGCTGGAGTTCCAATACCAACTGGAACGACTCTGCTCTGCAATACCAGTTCCGCACGGGTCTCTCGGAACCACTGAAAGATGAACTGGCCCGAGTGGATACACCAGAGACTTTAGACGCACTCATTAATCTGTCCATACAGATTGACAGGCGACTACGACAATGGAGGTCTGAACGTGCCGCCGGTCCTTCCAGACCAATCTGGATGCTTCCCCGTGTACCCAGTCCGCCTCAACCGAATCCCCGAGCTCCCGTGACCTATACTTCTGATGCTCCGGAACCCATGCAGTTAGGCTTACTGCGCCCATCCCTGACACCTGAAGAGCGGCAACGCAGGCGATCCAATAACCTGTGCCTCTACTGTGGCGAATCGGGACATTATGTGAGATCCTGTCCTGCTAAGCAACGTAAGTCCTGCACTACCTCTTTTGCTCTTACTCCCACTCTGCCAAATAATACGTCTCACCTGGCTGTCTCCGTTCTTTTTCAGCTCCCAGGAGGGAATATCCGGGTAACCGCTATCATTGATTCTGGAGCCTGCAGCGGTTTCATGGACTTAGCTTTCGCCACCCGGCATCATGTTCCCCTGCGACCAAAGGCAAAGGGCCTCTCTGTACATTTGGCTGACGACTCAGCTCTTAAATCTGGACCTGTCACACAAGAGACTGTGCCAATATTCACCACTATTGCCGGAAACCACCAAGAACTATTATGCCTGAACATCATCCAATCCCCTCTGTTTCCCGTTATTCTAGGCATGCCCTGGCTGAGGGCTCATAACCCATTGATTGATTGGACCACTGGGGAGATCAGCTTTCCCTCCTCCTATTGTCACCAATATTGCCTGCCAGAGACGGCTCAAGTATCCTCCCCCCTACTCTGCATGGAAGCTGATGAAGAGATCCGTCAAGCCATACCTGAAGTCTATCATGGGTTCTTAGACGTCTTCAGCAAGAAGGGCGCAGACACCCTTCCTCCTCACAGGCCATATGACTGCCCGATTGAAATCCTTCCTGGTGCAGAAGTTCCATTCGGAAGAATCTTCCCCTTAACTGAACTTGAACTTGGGACTTTGAAGGCCTATATTGATGATAACTTGGAGAAGGGGTTCATCCGGCCCTCCACTTCCCCAGCAGGGGCAGGAATTTTCTTCGTAGAGAAAAAAGACCACTCCCTACGCCCCTGCGTAGACTACAGGGAACTTAACAAGGTTACCATTAAAAATCGGTACCCCCTTCCCTTGGTACCTGAATTATTCCAAAGATTGGGGTCTGCAGCGACTTTTACAAAACTGGATCTTCGCGGGGCATACAACCTTATCCGCATCCGGAGTGGCGACGAGTGGAAGACTGCCTTTCGCACCCGGTTCGGGCATTTTGAATATTTAGTTATGCCGTTCGGACTCTGCAACGCCCCCGCTACGTTCCAGCATTTTGTGAACGATATCTTCAGAGACTACCTCGACCTATTCGTCATAGTATATTTGGATGACATCCTGATCTTTTCACCTTCCCTGACAGAGCATCGCGAACACGTTAAAAAGGTACTAACCAGACTTCGACGCCACGGCTTGTATGCGAAACCGGAGAAATGTGTGTTCGAACAACAGAGCATCCAGTTCTTAGGACTGATTATTTCTGTGGAAGGTATCAAGATGGACCCACAGAAGGTTTCCGCCATCCTGGACTGGCCAGCCCCTACTGACAAGAAAGGTGTTCAACGCTTTGTGGGATTCGCAAATTTCTACCGGAAATTCATCAGAGGATTCTCAACTATCATCTCGCCCATCACAAGTCTAACTAAACAGAGCACTAAGTTCTCTTGGTCTCCCGGAGCGCAGGCAGCATTTGCAACCTTGAAAGACCGATTCACGTCGGCATCAGTTCTAAAGCATCCTGACCCGGCGTTACCGTACATACTTGAGGTTGACGCCAGAAGTTGCAGTCGGGGCAGTGTTATCTCAGAGACAAGGGCCTAAAGCTCTGTTGCACCCAGTTGCGTTCTTCTCCCGCAAACTATCTGAGGCAGAACGAAATTATGACGTGGGAGACCAAGAGCTATTGGCCATCAAAGCCGCCCTTGAAGAGTGGCGATACCTTTTGGAAGGAGCGACACATCCGATTCTTGTGTATACGGATCACAAGAATCTCGAATATCTAAAAACCGCTAAGAGACTGAGACCACGCCAGGCCCGGTGGGCACTTTTCTTTATGCGATTCTCTCTCCATATAACTTACAGGCCTGGGTCGAAGAACACCAAGCCAGACGCCCTTTCTAGGATGTTCAGCGAACCTGAAACTTCTCCTGCTCCGGACACCATCCTGTCTTCTGAAAGTTTTCTTTTGCTCCAAGAAGATTTGCTGGCCCAGATAAAACGGGCTTCCGTGGGAATTTCTCCTCCGCCTGATACCACCCTACAAACCAGAGACGATCTGCTATGGTACAAGGAAAAGATCTTCGTACCTCAGGAGGTGCGAGTGGCTGTTCTGAACTTCTGTCATGACCATGAGTTAGCTGGTCATTTCGGGGTGCACAAGACATCTGAATTGCTCCAACGCATGTTTTGGTGGCCGCAGCTAACAAAGGACTGTAGGGATTATGTGGAATCATGCTCCGTCTGTATCCAGAACAAGGGCAGCAAATCAAAAGCTTGGGGTCTGTTGAAACCACTACCTGTCCCAGAGAGACCATGGAGGATGATCTCCATGGATTTTATTGTTGAACTGCCTCCCTCGGAAGATCACTCTACCATCTTCGTAGTGGTGGATAGGCTCTCTAAGATGGCCCACTTCCTTCCCATGAAGGGTACTCCCTCTGCGGCCGAAACCGCGAGAATTTTCATCAAGGAGATCGTAAGACTTCATAGCATTCCGGCAAACATAACCTCAGATTGTGGGGTACAATTCACCTCAAAGTTTTGGAGGGCATTATGTGGCTCTCTGAAGATCAATCTGTCCTTTTCTTCAGCTTACCACCCTCAAACAAATGGCCAGACAGAAAGGACGAATCAAACACTGGAGCAGTACTTACGTTGCTTTTCATCATTCTCCCAAGATGATTGGGTTCCTCTATTACCGCTGGCCAAATTTGCCTATAACAATTCAATTCATTCTGCTACAAAACAAACTCCCTTCTTCGCAAATTACGGATTTCACCCTTTATTTCTATCAAACAGTATACCGGAATGTTCTGTACCTGCTGCTCAGGAAACTCTGAATTTTTTTAGTACCAATAATAAATTACTCCAGGAGACAATGACAAGAACTCAGGAATACTACAAGGAGGTATTTGACAGGAAAAGAAGGGGAGAACTTAATTTGAAACCCGGAGATCAAGTCTGGCTGTCTACACTAAACTTGAAGTTGGCATGTCCCTCTAAAAAGCTTGGCCCTAAGTTTGTGGGTCCTTTCCCTGTGGAAAAGAAAATCAATAGTGTGACTTATAAATTAAAACTACCCGAGTCATTCCGGATCCACCCAGTCTTCCATGTAGCTCTGCTCAAGCCTACTGTCCCGGATCCTTTCGTTGGCCGAAACACGGGGCCTCCTGAACCGGTACTCATTGATGGAGAAATGGAGTTCGAGGTTGAGTCAATCCTGGATTGTAGGAGGAGATGTGGGCGTGTTCAGTACCTGGTGAAATGGAAGGGGTACGGCCCGGAAGAAAATTCGTGGGAACCGGAATCCAACATTCACGCAAAGAGGCTGATCCGGGCATTTAATAATGCACACCCAAGTAAGATGGTTCAGTTGGGCATCCGGAGGCTGCCCCTTAGGGGGGGGCAATGTCAAGAAAGGCGTCCAGGATCTTTTTCTACCGGCAGGAGAATCGGCTATGGCATATTCAGCAGAAGGGCCGCTCAGCGCGGGAGCGGGCACGGACGTGCGTGAGCGCGCATGCACGCTGTTTGAGCCCGTTTTGGCGCCAGGAGCGCTATTTAAGGAAGTTCCTGTCCATGCTATCTTGCTGTCCGGTCTACAGCGTTCCCGTGACCCCCAGCTACCAGCTATCTTCATACTACCTGACTTCTGATACCTGATTCCAGTACCCGGCTTGTTCCTGACCTTCCGTACCTGCTGCCTGTCTTCGATCCCGGCTTGTCCTGACATCTCTTCTGCCTGTTCCTTGGTACTTTGCTGTCCGCCTGTTAACGACCCGGCCTGCTTCACGACTACGCCTTGCCTGCTGATTTTGTACCGCACCTGTCTGCCTGTGTTTGACCCGGCCTGTCTGTGACCTGCTTCCGTTCCGGACTCCAGTCTCTTCCGGCTATCCGCAAGTTCCATCTGCCTGCCTGCTACTACAGAGTTCCTGCCCTAGTCTTCTACTGGTCGTCCTACAGCATTCCAGACGTCCGGACCAGCCCTACATTCGTAACCTGCCAGGCACTTGTGCCCCTTTGTGCTTCCGAGCCCCTGTCTACTCTACCAGGGGTTCCCAAGCCGGAGGTATACGAGACGCCGCTCCCTGCATCCGTGGGCTCAACCACCAGGTACGTGACAGTAGGACAAACCCCAAAAAATTCTTCAAATATATTAATAGTAAAAAGGTCAAGTCTGAGCATGCAGGCCCTTTACAAAATAATCTAGAGTGGGTGACTGGGGACAAAGAGAAGGCTAATTTATTAAATACTTTCTTCAGCTCTGTGTATACAAAGGAGCATGGGGGAGCTCATGTCCATAATGGGGGTGGTAGTGACACAGCCCCAAATCCACAATGGCTCAAAAGTGATATGGTCCAGAAATATTAAGACAGAATAAAGGTGGATAAAGCACCTGGACCTGATGGCATCCACCCACGGATCCTAAAATAATTGAGCTCTGTAATTTCAAAGCCATTGTATCTAATTTTTAGGGACTCATTAATGACAGGAATAGTACCAGTGGTGCCTATATTTAAAAAGGGAACAAAGTATTTACCAAGTAACTATAGACCTGTTAGTTTAACTTCTATAGTTGGGAAGATACTGGAGAGATTATTAAAAGACCACATAGACAAGTTCTTGCAGGAAAAAAATATTTTAAGCAACAGACAGCATGGATTCATGAAAGACATAAGTTGTCAGACAAACCTGATTTTGAGGTGGTAAGTAAAACCTTGGACAGAGGGGTGGCGGTGGACGTGGTATACTTGGATTTTGCAAAAGCGTTTGATACAGTTCCGCACGTACGGCTCATGTGTAAGGTAAAGTCTACAGGTTTGGAAATATCGGTTTATAAATGGATAGAAAACTGGCTAAAAGACAGAATTCAGAGAGTAGTGGTTAATGATTCCTACTCTGAATGGTCTAAGGTTATCAGTGGTGTACCCCAAGGTTCAGTACTGGGATCCTTACTTTTTAATATCTTTATAAATGATATTGGATCTGGGATCAAAAGTAACATTTCCGTCTTTCCAGATGACACCAAGCTATGCAGTGGAATAACGTCCTTACAGGATGTCTCCAATTTACAAGCCGACCTCAATGCTCTGTCTAATTGGGCGACTATGTGGCAGATGAGGTTTAATGTTGATAAATATAAAGTTATGCACTTGGGGGCTAAGAATATGCATGCATCATACATGCTAGGGGGAGTACAACTGGGGGATCTGTAGTGGAGAAGGATCTGGGGGTTTTGATAGATCATAAGCTCAATAATAGCATGCAATGCCAAGCTGCAGTTTCCAAAGCGAGCAAAGTCCTTTCTTGTTTTAAGAGAGGTATAGACTCCAGAGAGAGAGAGATATCAGTTTGCCCCTGTTCAAATCATTAGTAAGACCTCATCTGGAATATGCAGTTCAGTTTTGGGCACCAGTTCTCAAAAAGCATATTGGGAAACTGGAGAAAGTGCAGAGAAGGGCAACCAAACTGATAAGAGGCATGGAGGAGCTCAGCTACGAGGAAAGATTAGAGAAACTGAATTTATTCACCCTTGATAAGAGGAGATTAAGGGGGGATATGATCAACATGTATAAATATAAAAGGGGTCCATATAGTGAACTTGGTGTTGAGTTATTCACTTTACAGTCAACAAAGAGGACAAGAGGGCACTCTATACGTCTAGAGGAAAAGAGATTTCATCTCCAAATACAGAAAGGTTTCTTCACAGTAAGAGCTGTGAAAATGTGGAGTAGACTCCCTGCAGAGGTGGTTCTTGCCAGCTCAGTAGATTGCTTTAAGAAAGGCCTGGATACTTTCCTAAATGTACATAATATAACTGGGTACCAACATTTATAGGTAAAGTTGATCCGGGGAAAATCCTATTGCCTCTCGGGGTATCAGGAAGGATTTTTTCCCCTGCTTTAGCAAATTGCATGCACTGCTGTTTTTTTTTTTTTGCCTTCTTCTGGATCAACTGTGGGTATAGAAAGGTATAGAATGGGGTATATGGGATTGTATGATATATATATTTTTTTATTTGTGGTTGAACTGGATAGACTTGTGTCTATTTTCAACCTAACTAACTATGTAACTATGAAACCCTCTTATCAGGTATCCCCCATGATAAGTGCCCAATGTGTCCCCTACTAGACCCCCCCCCCTACACACACACTTTTACAACCATCCCCTATATCCCTTACACAGCTTTAGGCCTGGGCCTGACCATCAACATTCCCTGGGGCCGACCCACTGGTCATCCCACAAATTACGGCCCGGAAGAAAATTCGTGGGAACCGGAATCCAACATTCACGCAAAGAGGCTGATCCGGGCATTTAATAATGCACACCCAAGTAAGATGGTTCAGTTGGGCATCCGGAGGCTGCCCCTTAGGGGGGGGCAATGTCAAGAAAGGCGTCCAGGATCTTTTTCTACCGGCAGGAGAATCGGCTATGGCATATTCAGCAGAAGGGCCGCTCAGCGCGCGCGCGGGCGCGCGGGAGCGGGCACGGACGTGCGTGAGCGTGCATGCACGCTGTTTGAGCCCGTTTTGGCGCCAGGAGCGCTATTTAAGGAAGTTCCTGTCCATGCTATCTTGCTGTCCGGTCTACAGCGTTCCCGTGACCCCCAGCTACCAGCTATCTTCATACTACCTGACTTCTGATACCTGATTCCAGTACCCGGCTTGTTCCTGACCTTCCGTACCTGCTGCCTGTCTTCGATCCCGGCTTGTCCTGACATCTCTTCTGCCTGTTCCTTGGTACTTTGCTGTCCGCCTGTTAACGACCCGGCCTGCTTCACGACTACGCCTTGCCTGCTGATTTTGTACCGCACCTGTCTGCCTGTGTTTGACCCGGCCTGTCTGTGACCTGCTTCCGTTCCGGACTCCAGTCTCTTCCGGCTATCCGCAAGTTCCATCTGCCTGCCTGCTACTACAGAGTTCCTGCCCTAGTCTTCTACTGGTCGTCCTACAGCATTTCTCTACAGATTAGAGAAACTCTACAGATTAGAGAAACTGAATTTATTCACCCTTGATAAGAGGAGATTAAGGGGGGATATAATCAACATGTATAAATATAAAAGGGGTCCATATAGTGAACTTGGTGTTGAGTTATTCACTTTACAGTCAACAAAGAGGACAAGAGGGCACTCTATACGTCTAGAGGAAAAGAGATTTCATCTCCAAATACAGAAAGGTTTTTTTCACAGTAAGAGCTGTGAAAATGTGGAGTAGACTCCCTGCAGAGGTGGTTCTTGCCAGCTCAGTAGATTGCTTTAAGAAAGGCCTGGATACTTTCCTAAATGTACATAATATAACTGGGTACCAACATTTATAGGTAAAGTTGATCCGGGGAAAATCCTATTGCCTCTCGGGGTATCAGGAAGGATTTTTTCCCCTGCTTTAGCAAATTGCATGCACTGCTGTTTTTTTTTTGCCTTCTTCTGGATCAACTGTGGGTATAGAAAGGTATAGAATGGGGTATATGGGATTGTATGATATATATATTTTTTTATTTGTGGTTGAACTGGATAGACTTGTGTCTTTTTTCAACCTAACTAACTATGTAACTATGAAACCCTCTTATCAGGTATCCCCCATGATAAGTGCCCAATGTGCCCCCTACTAGACCCCCCCCCCTACACACACACTTTTACAACCATCCCCTATATCCCTTACACAGCTTTAGGCCTGGGCCTGACCATCAACATTCCCTGGGGCCGACCCACTGGTCATCCCACAAATTACGGCCCAGAAGAAAATTCGTGGGAACCGGAATCCAACATTCACGCAAAGAGGCTGATCCGGGCATTTAATAATGCACACCCAAGTAAGATGGTTCAGTTGGGCATCCGGAGGCTGCCCCTTAGGGGGGGGCAATGTCAAGAAAGGCGTCCAGGATCTTTTTCTACCGGCAGGAGAATCGGCTATGGCATATTCAGCAGAAGGGCCGCTCAGCGCGCGCGCGGGCGCGCGGGAGCGGGCACGGACGTGCGTGAGCGCGCATGCACGCTGTTTGAGCCCGTTTTGGCGCCAGGAGCGCTATTTAAGGAAGTTCCTGTCCATGCTATCTTGCTGTCCGGTCTACAGCGTTCCCGTGACCCCCAGCTACCAGCTATCTTCATACTACCTGACTTCTGATACCTGATTCCAGTACCCGGCTTGTTCCTGACCTTCCGTACCTGCTGCCTGTCTTCGATCCCGGCTTGTCCTGACATCTCTTCTGCCTGTTCCTTGGTACTTTGCTGTCCGCCTGTTAACGACCCGGCCTGCTTCACGACTACGCCTTGCCTGCTGATTTTGTACCGCACCTGTCTGCCTGTGTTTGACCCGGCCTGTCTGTGACCTGCTTCCGTTCCGGACTCCAGTCTCTTCCGGCTATCCGCAAGTTCCATCTGCCTGCCTGCTACTACAGAGTTCCTGCCCTAGTCTTCTACTGGTCGTCCTACAGCATTTCTCTACAGATTAGAGAAACTCTACAGATTAGAGAAACTGAATTTATTCACCCTTGATAAGAGGAGATTAAGGGGGGATATGATCAACATGTATAAATATAAAAGGGGTCCATATAGTGAACTTGGTGTTGAGTTATTCACTTTACAGTCAACAAAGAGGACAAGAGGGCACTCTATACGTCTAGAGGAAAAGAGATTTCATCTCCAAATACAGAAAGGTTTCTTCACAGTAAGAGCTGTGAAAATGTGGAGTAGACTCCCTGCAGAGGTGGTTCTTGCCAGCTCAGTAGATTGCTTTAAGAAAGGCCTGGATACTTTCCTAAATGTACATAATATAACTGGGTACCAACATTTATAGGTAAAGTTGATCCGGGGAAAATCCTATTGCCTCTCGGGGTATCAGGAAGGATTTTTTCCCCTGCTTTAGCAAATTGCATGCACTGCTGTTTTTTTTTTTGCCTTCTTCTGGATCAACTGTGGGTATAGAAAGGTATAGAATGGGGTATATGGGATTGTATGATATATATATTTTTTTATTTGTGGTTGAACTGGATAGACTTGTGTCTTTTCAGGGGTAAGGAAGGAGGGGGGGTGTGGGGTAGAGAGAGGGGAGGTAGGGGAGGGAGGGGGAAAAGTCTAAGAGAGGGGGGTGGGGTGAGGGGGGGGGAGGAAACTAGGAGGGGGAGGGGAGGGAGAGAGAGGTAGGAGAGGGGGGGGGAGGGGGGGGAGGAAGGAGGGAGGGGAGGGAGAGAGAGGTAGGGAGGGGGGGGGAGGGGGGGGGGAAGGCTCTTAGGGTAGAGAGGGTAGGGGGGGAGGGGTAGAGGGTAAGGGGTGGGACTAGGGAATAGGGGAAGGGAGGTAGTGTGTAGGAGGGGAGGGCGGGGGGGGAAAATATAGTAAGGGGGGAGGGGGGGGGGGGGGGAAGGAGTGGGGGGAGAAGGGGGGTGGGGGGGGCTAGGTATCGAAGTCATGGGGGTTGGGACGACTGGTGTGCGATGGGCCCGTGCTGTACTTTTCCTCTCGTGCGCCCACATCACTCCTTGGTTTGCCACGGACTTGGTCCTTCGTCTTCGTTCCCAATGTCTTTCCTTGTTGCCTCACTTTACACTCACCCCGTTAACTGTCGGTACACTCCGCGGCCACTTTGCCGTGGCGGCGTCACCTACTGTCTTTTTTTTTTCAACCTAACTAACTAACTATGTAACTATGAAACCCTCTTATCAGGTATCCCCCATGATAAGTGCCCAATGTGCCCCCTACTAGCCCCCCCCCCCTACACACACACTTTTACAACCATCCCCTATATCCCTTACACAGCTTTAGGCCTGGGCATGACCATCAACATTCCCTGGGGCCGACCCACTGGTCATCCCACAAATTCACCCACTGGCCATCCGAGTCCTTCAGTGCACACACTTTTATTTTAACACTCTTACAACTTAATATTGGAAAATGAACAGTGTTGATCCAAGTCATCAGTGCTTTCAAGATTTAACCGTAAGGAATTATATTTTGGCCCAAAAAAATATCCTCCAGTCTCATCTCCCCCATTCACATCCTCCTCCAGTCTCATCTCCCCCATTCCACATCCTCCTCCTCCAGTCCCATCTCTCCCATCCTATGTACTCCTCCTCCAGTCACATCTCAGCCCATCTCATGTCCTCCTGCTCCAGTCCCACATCCTCCCGCTCCTGTCCCATCTCCCTCATCCCACGTCCTCCTCCTCCTCCTCCATCAGTTTCATCTTCACCATCCCATGTCCTCCTTCTCCAGTGATATATCCCCCATTTCACATCCTCCTCCTCCAGTCACCTCTTTCCCAGCACAGGCTCACACAGCACAAGGAGATGTCCACCAAAGAGGTCACTACAACCTGTCAGCCTTCCCCACATGGGTTAACAGGGTTAACAATAGGGTCCTGATTATAATACAGTTGTGTCCTAGTCCACACTCACAGGGTAGTACAGTGTTAAACTATGGGGCTTTGTCTAGCCTAACAGATGGGCTATATAGCACACTGGCAGTACAGGGTTAAACAATTGGATCCTGATTAGCCAATCAGGAGGCTTCTCTTCCCCACAGGCAGAACAGGGGTTAACACTGGGATCCTTATTAGCCAGTGTGTCTCCTCTTCATGCAGGTAGCACAGGGTTAAGCACTGGGACCCTAATTAGCCAATGAGCTGTGTCTTCTCTCCCCTCCAAATGCAGCAAGAGGTTAACACTGGAGAGCCTCAGCTAGCTCTCACAGGGGCAGAACAGGGTTAAACCCTAGGTTCCTCATTAGCCAGTCAGTAGTGGGCTCCTCTCTTGGCAGACAGCACAGAGGGTAACAATGGGATTCTCCATATGACGCCAGCCTCCAAATTTAGGCTGCTGTCTGCACACACAGCAGAGACAATGGAGGGAGGAGAAGAGCTTTGAGCGCCGAGAGAGAAGAGGGAGAAGCCATAGCCAGCCGCACATCTACCTCCCAGGTCCCAGCCATAGTCTGCAGTGCAGGTCTGGAGGAGGAAGTTACTCCTCTGCTCTGAATTCTGGGACCTCAGTATGCACTTCACTGGTTGCTAGATGTCAGGCGGTCCTTGCAACCAGTAATTTGACAGCGGTGGACTGTGGGCAACATCAGTGGGTACCTGTAACTGGGAATTTGCTGACGATTGGCAACCCTGCTGGGCCCCTCAGGAGGCATGGGCCCTCTAGATGTGTATGGGCTACCCCCCCCCCCCCCACACACACACACATACATCATCAGATCCTTTCTCCCATACCTTCAACTTCAGCTCCCATTCCATGCACCACATTCAGCTTCCATTCTCCCACTTTATCATCAGATTCCATCCACTCATTTCTTGCTTCCTGTCCTCTGAAGGTTTCCTGTTCTCTGAAGGTACTGTATAAAAAATGTAAAAAGCTCATTTTCGATTCACTTTCAATACACTTCTTTAGTGAATCAATCTCAGTATAAGATGCCCCTTTCTTTTCTTTTTTTTTGAGAAACTGTATACAAGAGATTACATGGTCTGCATTCTAGCCTTCCAGTTCTGGGTTCCCATTTTATCTGCACGTTTATCTTTTTTTCCCCCTGTGTTTGTGTGCGTTTTCTCTGTGTGCTATTGTTTCCTCCGACAATTCAGAAAACACACTTGGCTTTCTCCCAAGTTCCCACAGTTTTTTGTATAAAAGTGTTATACATATTAAACTTTTAGTTCATCTTGGGGACTGGGAGTGATGTGAATGAATATAGACATCGTAGTCAGGGATAATATGTTTGCACCATGTAAATTCTGTAACTGTAAGCGTACTGGATGAAATATGTAATGCATTTGTATTCTGTGAAAAACAGAACTGTGTATGGACAGAATTCAATTGCTTGACGACAAGACAGGTTAGGAAATGCATCTAATTATGTTAACTCCTGTATTCAATTTTACAACGTTATAAGCTGCTTATCTGAAAAAAATTGTTTAAAAGTTGTTCAATATCTCTTACCTCGATATGTGGGGATACCATAACTCATAATGTCAAGGTCAACAATAAATCCAACACCATCAGGACAAAGTGTGAGGAATTCCCCTGAAAAATGTAAACAATTTCAATTAACAAATAATCTTGGGCAGTAAGCCTTTTGAGGCCTTTGTTTTCTTTCAGCATGGTGATTAGCAGCTGTGTGGCATGTAGACAAGTTCACAGTGCTAAACCTTTCATCCAATTTCTAAAATGGTACATTTTGTAAATTTCAAAAGCCAGTATAAGGCTCCATTCACACTAGCGCGTTTTTTGATGCATTTTGCATTTTGCAGAAATGCAGGGAAATTTTTTAACATGGGTTCCTATGGAACATGTTCACATCAATGCATTCTTCTGCCTCTGCGTTTTTGGAAAGGGTCAGGGACTTTTTTTCATGCAAAATGCAGCGTTTTGCATGTAATAGAAGTCAATGGACCCGCATCCAAAACGCAAGTACCGCATTTTTACCGTGGCAAGCACCGCAAAAACGCTCAAAAGCAACATGCATAGATGTGAATCGAGCCTAAAGTTATAGTATTGGTAAAAAAAACACTTGTGGGTTTACCTAATATATATATATATTTTTGTATAGGTCTCCTTTAAGGGGTGTTAAAGGGGGTGTGTACTATGCCTACATACTTTTGTTAATAGGTGTCCCTCGTTCTCATCTCAAAAAATTGGGAGGTATACAAAACATTGTGTGACGACCCATCACTCCACTGCTGGCCCTTCAAGTCATAAGGCTGGGAATGAGTTCTTTACCATGCTATGTAAAACAAGCTGCACAGAATTTACAAACTCTGTTAGGGTAAACAAGGCACGTATACTTTATGTATTTCAACTGTGTATTTAGCTGTTTGCCTGGATCTCAGCACTTAATCACCTACTGCTGTTTTAGTTCCTGTTGAGGAGATTTCCAACCATTTACTGTTCCTGTGACAGATAAGAAGTGAGGATAAATCAGAGACACTGGCTTGAGCCCAGGTTCAGACTTGTGCAATGCAGGAACTGGTGAGATTCCAGAGCCGGTTCCCGCATCCTTCCCGCAGGCAGTTCACACTGCCTTCTGCGAACCGCTGTGAATGTCATTACAAAGTTAATGACACCCCAGATCAGTTCACAGATCACAGTGCGAACTGTGGATTTGTACAGGAATCTAGTGCAGGGAAAAACAAGTCCCTGCACCTTTTTCAGTGCGAATCCAATGCGAGTTCAGCCATACCATTCTTCCTAACTTTTGAACTTCAGAATGAGGGACACTGGAGGAGTGAAAAGACCTGCGGCACGCTATGTCACTGTAAATTGTGGGCGTGGTCAAGCGTCTAGCAGTTGAAGGGGCTTAAGTGATGTGGTTAAATAAAACTCATGCTTCCTTGTACCTATAAAATATGCTTTGATTGCTTTGTCTGAGCCTAACTTAAAGAACTTAATTCAATACAGAAGATGGTCAGAGACTGCAGACATGATACAAGAGACGGTCAGAGACTGCAGACATGATACAAGAGATGGTCAGAAACTATAGATATCATACAAGAGGGGATCAGAGACTGTGGACATGATATAAGAGACATAATACAGAAGATGGTCAGAGACTGCAGACATGATACAAGAGATGGTCAGAGACTGCAGACATGATACAAGAGATGGTCAGAGACTGCAGACATGATACAAGAGATGGTCAGAAACTATAGATATCATACAAGAGGGGGTCAGAGACTGTGGACATGATATAAGAGACATAATACAGGAGATGGTCAGAGACTGCAGACATGCTTTAAGAGACTGCAGACATGATACAGGAGACATGTCAGAGACTGCAGATATGCTCCAAGAGACTGTCTGAGACTGCAGACATGCTCCAAGAGATAGTCAATGACTGCAGACATGATACAAGCAGTGGTCAGAGACTGCAGACATGATACAGGAGATGGTCAGAGACTGCAGACATGATACAGAAAATGTAGCCTGCCACCAGATGCAGTGTGCCACTTTCCACCTGTAGCCAGCTGCCACCAGATGCAGTGTGCCACTTGTCAACTACAGCCTGCCACCAGTCCGACACACCGGAGCCCCGGGAAAGTGAATGCCCCTCCCACTGCTGATGTGACTCCTCCCATGAGGGGTTCATGCTGGGGCCTGTAGTCCTTCGTTTTTGGGGGGTCACAGCCCCTAAAAGTGAAGGACTACAAGTTTCAGCATAAACCCCTGATTTTTAAGGATGTGATGCCCCACCCAAAATTGAAAGACTACAGGTCCCAGCATGGACCCCTGAGAATTAAGGGTGTGACCCCATAGATTGCACATGCTAATGCTGGGACCTGTAGTTCTTCACTAATTGGAGGGGGGAATCACATCTTAAGTTCTGAGGGGTTCATGCTGGGACCTGTAGTCCTTAACTTTTGGGGGAGGTCACATTCCAGTATGAACCCTGCCCTGATATCCTATGCCCCGTACACACGATCTGAAAATCGGACGTCTGTTTTTTGTTTTTTTTTTGCATGCTAGTCGTATATCGAACCTGAAAAGTTTACTAAAGTTCCGAAAATTCTCAGAAGACAGAATAAAAAAATCGGAAGTGATGTCATGTGTTGTAGTGTATTTGTATTGTATTTTCGGATGACAAATGTACTGATTAAACGAAAATCGTACGATCTGGTATCGTATGAGAAAAATTTTTGTGCATGTCCAATAAAATACCTTATATACTCGAGTATAAGCCGAGATTTTCAGCCCTTTTTTTTAGGCTGAAAGTGCCCCCCTCGGCTTATACTCGAGTCACCACCGTCTACCTGAGCAGCTTGTCATGCAGACAGACGGCGGCCATTGCAGTGTTCAAAAGCCGTGCCTCCTCCTCGTCTGTGAGGAACACTAATTTTCCCAGCAGTGAGTCAGTGTTCAGTGTTCCGCCTATCACGGATGTCCTGTCATTCTCATCTCATGGACGAGGATGAGAGGATGTCCGTGATAGGCGAAACACTGAACACTGACTGCTAGGAAAACGGAGTGTTCCTCCTATCACGGATGTACATTGGAATGGCCGCCGTCTGTTTTGCTTTACACACTGATCGTCACAGGAAGACTGCAATGGTGGACACAGAGGATGCAGATCGCACAGGGAGGCATACACAGATCGGCATAGGAAGACTGCAATGGTGTACACAGAGTGGATGCAGATCGCACAGGGAGGCATACACAGCACACAGGGGGTATGTACAGTACACAGGGGGGTATGTACAGGACACAGGGAGGTATGCAGCTGCAGATGGGCATTGTTGACCCTCTTTTCCACTTACAGTACCTGCTGCATTTCTCATCCTCGGCTTATACACGAGTTAATACGTTTTCCCAGTTTTTTTTGTGGTAAATTAGGGGCCTCGGCTTATATTCGGGTCGACTTATACTCGAGTATATACGGTAATATCGGATGAACTGTTGTCATCTGCTCTCAAAAGCTCTGTACTAACGATCCAATTATCATACGATCGCGTCGAAATCTGTATTTTTCATCTGATTTTTGGATCGTGTTGTTGCATTATGAGGGGTTTATGAGTAATCTCCATTAGCAACTGGGAATATGTGTATATAGATGTATATATATGATTTTAGCATGTAGTATTTTTTCTGTTAAGGGTTAAACTTGGCTGGAGGACTTTGTCCGTGGGAATATCTAATCCAATTAACAGTTCCTTTTGTGTTTAGGTATGCTAAGTGTGTGGTGGGAAGATGCCATGTTTTCTACCTAATTTAATATTCAAAGGCCCAGGAAAAGGCATCTGTGTGTAGTCAGGACGGCTCCGAATTCATTAGCTAATAAAGGCTTTTGTACTCTTCCGTGCTAATCAACTATTTATCCATCTCAAAGGGTGTTTTATGTGCTTAGCATATTTCTTTTGACTTGATTAGGATAACCCAGCTATGATTGCGCATAGTTAAGTGCCCCATTCACAAGAAGACCTTCTCTTTAATTAATTTGCCTTCAAACTAATTACCACTAGCTCGTTAATACGGAAGAGGAGGTGCTATTGATGGGAAATTAAGTTATAAGGAAATTGACCAATCGGGGAAGAGATACGCCCGGAGGGAGGAGAGGGCTAACCAATCAGGGTGATCCTGTGCAAGTCAATGAGAGATGGCACTTTATTAGCAAGACACACACAATGATAGACAGATGAACACTGACCGTGGGCCCCAGAACCATAAGATAGGTAATTTATCAGATCATCTCCCAGCACTTATAGGTATACCTACTTCTTTAATTAATGTCTGTTTGCTATAAATATTTTCTATGTAATCTTGTATTTTAACCTAACATTTACTCCCTTGCTTAAAACTATAAATTGTATTTTCTGTGTATTACCTAGACCTGTTAAACTTTACTCTAATAAATGGTATTATGTTTCAAGCTTCCAAATCTTCTCAATAGAACTCTCATTTAACCCATATCATATTTTGTGATTAATAACTCAGAAATAGAGATATTAAAGGTTAACAGTGTGTACGGCCCATAAGGATGTGTCCTCCTTCCATTCCTCCAAGGGTGTAATCTCATCTGTCAGTGTCCTTTCCTCTTCTGCTGACCCCTTATTAGTGCTAGCTCCAGGCTGACACAAACTCTGAGCTCCTGTTAAGTGCCGACAGTTCAGAGCAGAACACTGGCTGCTAGGGGACAGCTGACTGAGGATTTTAACCCCGATCTGTCATGGTGATTGCTTTGGATTTACTTGCCTTTCTACAAAACTCATCTCTCCTTTGTGCACTTCTGCATGCTGCTGGCTGGACGATGCAGAGAGGCGGTGGGTGGAGCTAATCAGTAGGCACGGAAAAGAAGGAAATTAAATCCTCCCGCTGTGAATGCTGGGTCTCTGCATCTCTCCTCCTCATGATGTCACTGGTTGCTAGACTCCAGGCGGGCAGCGGCTAGCAACCATTTGGGCACTGAGCCAGCGGCTCAAGTAAAAGGGGTCTCACCAGCCAGGGGTCCACCACAGGCTGTCTGTGAGTGACATCAGCGAAGTAAGTGGTATTTTAGGGGGCATCAGATCGGTCCAGGGCCAGGGGGCAATTCCGGGACACTGTATTGTCCCGGAATGAGGGTGCCCGGGACCCAATTGCAGGATGTCAGAGCTGCCAATTGCAGGATGTCCCGCCGAATCAGGAATGGTTGGGACGTATGGCCATACAACTGTATGGCTGAACTCGCATTACTCAGACATCACTGGATCGGCACTAGACATGTGCATTTCGTTTCGTTCTGGATTGAAATTCGGACAACTTTTTCATCTGAATTTCCGAATTACAATAGTAACGAATTTAAACGAATCCAAAATGACAATTCTAACTGAAAAAAAGTGAACAAAATTTGAATAGTTTCGAAAACAAATTTAAATCGAATTTGAAAAAATAGAAATCGATTTTCTAAAAAATACTACAATAAAATAGAATACAAAATAATAAAGCAATAGAATAAAAATAAAAGAATAGTAAAGAATAAAATATAATAAAATAGAACATGACCCCCTTCTGAAATTCTAATTTTGAATAGTATAAATTCAAGAATAGATTGGAAAAATAAAACAAATAATTCAAAACAATGGAATATAATATATATATTAGGGGTGCAACGGATCAAAAAACTCACGGATCGGATCGTTCCTCGGATCGGAGTCACGGATCGGATAATTTTTCGGATCAGCAAATAATAATTGAATTTGCAAAAACCTGTGAAAATTCCACCACCATATTGTCCCCACTGTAATATCCACGTAATCTCCCCCACTGTAATGGACATCTCCCCCACTGTAATATCCACGTCATCTCCCCCACTGTAATATCCACATCATCTCCCCCACTGTAATATCCACATCATCTTCCCCACTGTAATATCCACATCATCTTCCCCAATGTAATGGACAACTCTCCCACTGTATTATTGGATGAGTATGGCTGGGTACGGCTGAGCATGGCTGGGAACGGCTGGGTATTGCCGAGTATGGCTGGGTATTGCAGAATATGGTTGGGTATCACCGAGTATTGCAGGGTATGGCAGGGTATGGCAGAGTATTGGCAGGGTATTGGCAGTAGGGATGAGCCGAACACCCCCCGGTTCGGTTTGCACCAGAACCTTCGAACGGACCGAAAGTTTGCGCAAAATTTAGAACCCCATTTAAGTCTATGGGACTCGAACGTTCGAAATCAAAAGTGCTAATTTTAAAGGCTAATATGCAAGATATTGTCCTAAAAAGGGTTTGGGGACCCGGCTCCTGCCCCAGGGGACATGGAATTGATGAATGCAATTTTTTTTGTGAAAATAAAAAAGTGAAATATTCCTTTAAATATCGTGCCTGGGGGGGGGGGGGGGTGTCTATAGTATGCCTGTGAAGTGGCACGTGTTTCCCGTGTTTAGAACAGTCCCTGCACAAAATGACATTTAATGGAAAAAAAGTCATTTAAAACTGCTTGCTGTTTTAATGTAATGTCTTTTGAGAAAAATGGCATGGTTAGCCCCCCCTGCTCATTACAAGCCCCTTTGGGTCTTGTACGGATATTGAGGGGAACCCTGTACCCAAATTAAAAAAAGGAAAGGCGTGGGGCCCCCAGGCCCTATATACTCAGAACAGCAGTATACAGGCGGTGCAATTAAGACAGGGACTGTGTAGGTTTGTTGTGTTAAGTAGAATCTGTTTGTAAGTTTGAACTGGTACATTTTTAAAGTGTAGCTTCAGTCAAAAAATCTATTTTTAAGCTTTTTGGAAAACATAGGAAAGGGTTATCACCCCTGTATAATTTTTTGTGCCGTCCGTCTTTTTTCATCTCACTTTCTGTTGTCTCCTTCCGTTTGCAAGTAGGAGACGTTTGTAAGTTGGATGTTTGAAAGTAGGGGGCCTGCCCTATATGCTCTGTAGAAATTTGGCCCTAACACTGTAAGCCCTCAAAGTGACTCTTGGTGGGCGCTGGAGTGCCCTGCTGTGAACCATTATATCAAGAATTGTAATTACATGCCATTGTTGAACAGTGGAAGAAAAATTGGGCCTTTGGTGGTGGTGCTGGTGGTGGTGCTGGTGCCACAACACTGTAAGTCCTCACAGTTACTCTCGGTGGGCACTGGAATGAGTCCTGCTTTGAAATATTATATCAAGAATTGTAATTACATGCACCTGTTAAACAAACAGTGGCTGAAAAATTGGGCCTTAGGCACTGGTGCCACAACACTGCAACCCCTCACAGATACTCTAGTTGGAGTGCAAGAATGAGCCCTGCTGCAAAGCATTGCATAAAAAATTGTAATTACATGCTCCTGTTAAACAGGGGCTGGAAAAATTGGGCCTTAGCCATTGGTGGCGGCACCCAGAACCAAAAATGTTGATGGCAGTCTTGAAGGGATGTGACATTTCAAACTAAATTATTTGGTGACATCAGCTTCAGGTGCTTGGTAGCTGGTGGTGATCCAAGACTGATTCATCTTTATGAAGGTCAGTCGATCAACCGAGTCGGTGGACAGGCACACCCTGTGATCGGTTACAAAGCCTCCAGCAGCACTGAATGTGCGTTCCGAAAGAAAGCTGGATGCAGGACAGGCCAGTAGCTCAATTGCATATTGTGCAAGCTCTGGCCAGTGATCCATCCTCAAGACCCAGTAAGCCAGAGGATTTTCGGTGGGAAAGGTGTCCAAGTCTGACCTTGCCCCTAGGTATTCCTGCACCATGTAAATCAGACGCTGGCGATGGTTGCTGGAACCGATCATACCTTGGGGCTGCGGACTAAAAAATTGTCTGAACACATCGGTCAGAAGGCCACCTTCTCCACTGCTCCTTCTGTTACTGAACGAAGCCTCAGCAACTCGTTGTCCAGGACCAGGAGTTTGTAACCTCCCAGTCTCTGGGAATGCGCTGCACAGACCTTTCTGCAAGGCCTCCCAGAGATCTCTCATCCTCTGCTCCCTCTGCGACGGCAAGATAAGGTCCGCAACCTTACCCTTGTACCGTGGATCAAGGAGAGTGGCCAGCCAGTAATGGTCCCTCTCCTTGATCTGAAGAATACGAGGATCCTTCCGCAGGCTTTGCAGGATCAGGGAGGCCATGCAGCGTAGGTTATCTGAGGAATTCGGTCCGGAGTCCTCTGGGTCACTAAGGACGACATGATCCGCAGCCACCTCCTCCCAGCCACGTACAAGTCCACTGGTTTCTTGGGACTGTAAATCATCCCTAAAAGACTGCTGCTGCTGATGCTGAGTGCCAGGCTCCACCTCCATGCTGACACAATCCTCCTCCTCCTCCTCCTTCTCGTCCTCTTCCTGTTTGATGTGTGGGACAGAAGGAACACTGTCTGGATAAAGGGGGCCTTGAGAGGCAAGGAAGTCCTTCTCTTCCTGCCTCTGTTCTGCCTCAAGTGCCCTGTCCATTATTCCACACAGCGTATGCTCCAACAGGTGGACAAGAGGTACAGCGTCACTGATGCATGCACTGTCACTGCTCACCATCCTCGTGGCCTCCTCAAATGGTGACAGGACAGTGCATGCATCCCTGATCATGCCACACTGGCGTGGTGAAAAAAAAAACCGAGCTCCCCTGACCCTGTCCTGGTGCCATAGTCGCACAGGTACTCATTGATGGCCTTCTGCTGCATGTGCAGCTGCTGCAGCATGGCCAACATTGAGTTCCACCTGGTGGGCATGTCACATATAAGGCGGTTCTTGGGCAGGTTCAACTCCTTTTGCAGCTCATCCAGCCGAGCACTGGCATTATATGATCGGCATAAATGCACGCAGACATTCCTGGCCTACATTAGGACATCCTGTAAGCCCGGGTACCTGCCCAAGAACCGCTGCACCACCAGGTTAAGGACATGAGCCATACAGGGCACATGGTCAGTTGTCCCTGACGGGGGGGGAGAGGAGGTTGGTGCCATTTTTGCAAACCACCATTCCTAGCTTAAGCTGGTGTGGCGTCAACCACCTCTCGGCCTGCCCCTGCAGAGCTGACAGAACCTCTGCCCCAGTGTGGCTCCTGTACCCCAAAACAACAGCGCAAGCACGGCATGGCATCTTTTTGCCTGCGTAGCGTAGCTCCTTGAACGCCTACGGAGCACCGCTGGTTCCGAGGACAAAGCACAGAAAGAGCCCATAGAGGAAGAAGAAGAGGGGGTGGAGGAGAGAGGTGTGTCAAAACCAGTAGTAGCATTTTGGAGGCGTGGAACAACCTCCAACACTACTGCACCTTGTCCTGCATCCTTCCCAGATGCCAAAAGAGTGACCCAATGGGCCGTGAAAGATAGGTAACATCCCTGTCCATGCCTGCTGGACCATAAGTCAGTGGTAATATGCACCTTACCGCTGACCGCCCTGTCCAGCGAGGCATGGACATTGCCTTCCACATGCTGGTAGAGAGCCGGAATCGCCTTCGGTGAGAAAAAGTGACGTTTGGGAACCTGCTACTGAGGAACTGCACATTGCACAAACTCACGGAAGGGGGCCGAGTCTACCAACTGAAAAGGCAGCAGTTGAAGTGCTAGCAAATTTAGCAAAGCTAGCATTCAACCGCTGGGCATGTGGATTGCTGGGAGTGAACTTCTTTTGACGGTCCAGCAGCTGGAGCAGGGAAATTTGCCTGGTACAATCGGACATTAGTGTACTGCTAGCAGAGTGCCCGCAAGTACTTGGCTGTGACACACCTAATTCTACACCTTCATTCCTCTCAGTGCAGCTTTCAGAGAGGGCTGAAGGTATAGTGGGGTTGGAGATCCCAGCTGATGAGGAGCAAGGAGAGGTCCTTTGTTCTTTGGTGTGGGTCTTTAAGGTACGCTTACCAATGAGCTGCATGGCAGGTAACATAAGTCTGGTCAAGCATGTGGTGCCCAAGCGGCTGATGTTTTGGCCACACGAGATACGCTTGAGACATATGTTGCAAATAGCAGCGGTGCGATCTGCTGCACTTGTCTCAAAAAAGGCCCAAACCAAATAACTTTTGGAATAATGGCAGAGGCAGCGCCCTGCACAGGCGGAGCTCTGCGGTGTGATTTCAGTCGGTGTGCTGCCCTTAAGATGGCCCCCGGAGGGCATCCTGCCTCATTGGAGATGTGCCTCCTCCTCTCTCCTATCAGGCACCCATGTGGAGTCAGTGACCTCATCATCCCCTCCCTCTTCATCACTGGAGCAAACCTGCCAGTATGCTGCAGCTGGTGGAACATGACTGCCAGATTGCTGTCCTTGAGGATCCCCTCTCTCTGCGCTCACACTACTGCCTTCCTCTAGCTGGGTATCATCATCAGAGCCTTCAAAACGC